>OX459105.1:7494221-7621766 GCA_949775045.1 Metridium senile | reverse complement strand
AAATTAGGGGGTCAGGTCCCAGGCGTTCCTAGTAGTACATGACAGCGCATGAGCAACGATCGCTGACCGAATGTTAATACGAACGAATAAATATCGATTGAAATCGATTGAAAAACCACTCTTAAACAGCTCAAATCGCCTAAAAAATTACACAAATTGCTTTAATAACTAGCTATTTTCCTTGTTCTGACGTAAAAATCTCAAGAACAACTTCAAGTTTTCGAATCTTTCAAGTTTTCGAACTCTATATCATTTCAAAGTAACTCAGGGATATCGATCGTTCATTTTTACCAGGGGTGTGTGGGGGGGGGGTGTGTGGGGGGGGGGGGGGGGGGGGGGGGGTGTATTTTCCTTGCAAAAAAAATCTATACCCATGAAATAAAATCAGCTAGATCGCTACTGTAGAATAGAGCGCAAAATGTACACTACATATCCATGAAATAGAAATCAGATTGCTACTGTAGAATAAATATCGAAGCGGTATATTAGCGGTGTATCCATATTCCTGGGTATTATGATTACGTGGATTATTTTAGTAGCAAACATATTCATGAAAAATAAATAACTAGAGAAAAAAAGAAAAACGAAAACAGAACTGAAAAATAGAGGCTCGAACCCTGGTCCGTAGGATCGATTTAATATGCTAATTTTATGCAAAACCTAAAAAAGGACCATACATCCAGACGTCAAAGCGCTGAATCGTCGTATGGATTTACATTAAGGCAGGGGATTTGGGTCCCCCACCATGCTATGGTTGCTGGCCTGACAGATAGCTTTGCAGTCAAAGAGGGAGGAAACGCTCGGATCCTAGGCCATCAATGAACGCACCTTACCGCTCCACCATCGTGTCTACCGATTGTTTTAGGGTTCACAATAACCTAGTGTACAGCGTGAATGGACTGTATATTGTTATGCAAATTAAGTGTAACCGTGGCGCGCGTCGTTAAATCCTGGCATTTGAACGCACCATGACCAGGGTTCGAGTCTCCATCAATGACTATTTCCTACTTTTTTCTTTTTTTATTTACATAATAGTTCCATATTTTATTCAATACCGGCAACATCAAGTGTCAGAATTATTATTATTTTTTTAATTATAAATTTGTATTTATTGATTGTTTCTACTATTGTAAGAAAAAGACCTTTACACTGTGATGAGTTTGTTCCATACTGTACTCTACATTGATGGTCTGCGTCGTAGATTGTACCAGAAGTTTAGCGCGGGCCTGGAGATCAGAGTATTCTGATGATGCATCGTCTAGACACCATCCCCATCCTTTGCTAGTAAAAACACGTTACTGCTCGTTAATATCAACAAATAGAAAACAACGATTGAGAGCGCACAGTAAGCGAGTTTGCATGTTGATCAAATATGTTTGTATTTTATAAAAGAAATAGAAATTTGCTAACTGAGGTGTGAACAATTGAGGATTGGCAGAACACTACAATAAGCAAGTGCTCACGTTTTTTATTATTTAATAGAGCTCACTGAAATCACGCACGTGTCTATATATATGTGATGTGATATGTTGAATGAAACATCATCTAACATCATGATTTCTTTCGTTCTCGTGTACAACAAACCATATCGCAACAACGTTGGACCAACGTGTTTGGCCCGTTTAAAGAAGCCCTAATGAAGCCATTATGTAAAATATGTGATTAGTACTTGCAATGCACCTCATAGATGGTCAGTCTTTCACCGTGGTACAAAAGATTACCACATGCATCTAAGCACGGGCTGTGAGCATGTACAACACCAGGCCTAGGACTAAAAAAAAAAACAAAGTTCCTGCAGCGGCGGGTAAGATATTAGTAAATTGATATTATATTAACCGTTTGTAAGTGCCTATCTAGGATTCTCGCAGTTTCTTTGTGAATGTGACACGCCACCACCACACGTACGAGAACAATCGCCTCAATTTGACCATAGCCTGGTTTTCAGAGCGGGCCTGGGTCCTACGCTATCGCTTTCTGTTGTTATTTCGTGCTTGTTATTGTATTACAATCAATTCTATTGATAACAAGTCTGGTCCCAATACATTACCAGTATAAGACCAGCATTCATTTCGGTCTTGGCTTGATGCTTGTTACTTTAAGCCACGTCAACGTTTTTTAAAATAGATGTATAATTACTATACTTTAACAAATCATTCATCACTAGTCTAATCAGTTGCCAACTGTTATATCTACCAATCAGACAGCAGCACGATTTGTGCAGATGAATAGACCTAATCGAAATAAGACGAACTGCTTCTATTGTTCTTGACTGACTAGCCTCGTGTCTATGTTGGAACACAATAGAGTGAGACACATGTAGGAGAGGTTAGACAGTCAAGAACAATAATTATTCATATTTGTCGCCATATTTCAATTCGGTGTTAAGTTATCATTACAATTTGTACTTTGTAATTCATTAGTATAAGATAGGCTAATTTTCGAAAGATTTCGGTATGTTTTCGGGCAGGTTTCGGAATGGTTCGTCGAGCGATCCAATGCCGAGCTACTACGAAACTCTATCGATCTATATTATGTGCGCTTTAATCATGTATTTTAAACGAATCATGAAATAATTCGTTTTTATAACGAAGATAATGGGAAAATTAACGGACAAAGTAGAAAGAGAAAATGTCACTTTTGTGTGAAAAACTATTAAAATAATAAAATTTGATAAATTGTACTCAACTGCGTGCTCTATTTACTAATAATCACTTGCAGTTGTTGAGGTAAGGCTTCTCCACTTATGAACGATATTTTTATACTAGTTTACTAGTTTAAACCCCTATCGGGAAGGGACGAATGGTTCAGTTTTGCGTGTTTTTCTTGCCAAAGCACCGTTGCACGTCACGTGATGCCTGTATTTTAACATAGTTTTAGGCTAAATAACATACCATCATTGCATACCATCTCATTCCCCCACCCCTGCCCCCTCCAAAACAATAACTCCTAGGCCTTTACAAGAATAATCATAATGCAAGCAATAATGAAATATACCAAATAAATAACGTTAATAACAATGTATAGCAATGATATATAATTAATATGAGAATATTTGTTACATGATGGTGATATAGTTATCGATGAATAAAAAAAACCTTTGTAAAAATGGTTTTGTTAAAATAAAAATTATTTGAAAACAAATACCTGTCTGTCTAAAAATGTTGAATTTCACATTAAGATACAAATTGGTTTGACTCTGGTCTGATTTTGATTTAATTTATTCAGACGTTTCGATCTACACTTAGGCCTTCATCAGTGATCGTTACAAACATTATAACGAATCACTCAGTTTGTAACGATCACTGATGAAGGTCAGTCCAAAACAAACTGCCCACCCCCTCTCTTTGGCTGCAAAAAAAATCTATACCCATGAAATAAAATCAGCTAGATCGCTACTGTAGAATAGAGCGCAAAATGTACACTACATATCCATGAAATAGAAATCAGATTGCTACTGTAGAATAAATATCGAAGCGGTATATTAGCGGTGTATCCATATTCCTGGGTATTATGATTACGTGGATTATTTTAGTAGCAAACATATTCATGAAAAATAAATAACTAGAAAAAAAAAGAAAAACGAAAAACAGAACTGAAAAATAGAGGCTCGAACCCTGGTCCGTAGGATCGATTTAATATGCTAATTTTATGCAAAACCTAAAAAAAGGACCATACATCCAGACGTCAAAGCGCTGAATCGTCGTATGGATTTACATTAAGGCAGGGGATTTGGGTCCCCCACCATGCTATGGTTGCTGGCCTGACAGATAGCTTTGCAGTCAAAGAGGGAGGAAACGCTCGGATCCTAGGCCATCAATGAACGCACCTTACCACTCCACCATCGTGTCTACCGATTGTTTTAGGGTTCACAATAACCTAGTGTACAGCGTGAATGGACTGTATATTGTTATGCAAATTAAGTGTAACCGTGGCGCGCGTCGTTAAATCCTGGCATTTGAACGCACCATGACCAGGGTTCGAGTCTCCATCAATGACTATTTCCTACTTTTTTCTTTTTTTATTTACATAATAGTTCCATATTTTATTCAATACCGGCAACATCAAGTGTCAGAATTATTATTATTTTTTTAATTATAAATTTGTATTTATTGATTGTTTCTACTATTGTAAGAAAAAGACCTTTACACTGTGATGAGTTTGTTCCATACTGTACTCTACATTGATGGTCTGCGTCGTAGATTGTACCAGAAGTTTAGCGCGGGCCTGGAGATCAGAGTATTCTGATGATGCATCGTCTAGACACCATCCCCATCCTTTGCTAGTAAAAACACGTTACTGCTCGTTAATATCAACAAATAGAAAACAACGATTGAGAGCGCACAGTAAGCGAGTTTGCATGTTGATCAAATATGTTTGTATTTTATAAAAGAAATAGAAATTTGCTAACTGAGGTGTGAACAATTGAGGATTGGCAGAACACTACAATAAGCAAGTGCTCACGTTTTTTATTATTTAATAGAGCTCACTGAAATCACGCACGTGTCTATATATATGTGATGTGATATGTTGAATGAAACATCATCTAACATCATGATTTCTTTCGTTCTCGTGTACAACAAACCATATCGCAACAACGTTGGACCAACGTGTTTGGCCCGTTTAAAGAAGCCCTAATGAAGCCATTATGTAAAATATGTGATTAGTACTTGCAATGCACCTCATAGATGGTCAGTCTTTCACCGTGGTACAAAAGATTACCACATGCATCTAAGCACGGGCTGTGAGCATGTACAACACCAGGCCTAGGACTAAAAAAAAAAACAAAGTTCCTGCAGCGGCGGGTAAGATATTAGTAAATTGATATT
Organism: Metridium senile; assembly: GCA_949775045.1. Taxonomy (NCBI): domain Eukaryota; kingdom Metazoa; phylum Cnidaria; class Anthozoa; order Actiniaria; family Metridiidae; genus Metridium; species Metridium senile. The sequence goes on along the minus strand of OX459105.1, from coordinate 7,616,940 downwards.
ATATTAACCGTTTGTAAGTGCCTATCTAGGATTCTCGCAGTTTCTTTGTGAATGTGACACGCCACCACCACACGTACGAGAACAATCGCCTCAATTTGACCATAGCCTGGTTTTCAGAGCGGGCCTGGGTCCTACGCTATCGCTTTCTGTTGTTATTTCGTGCTTGTTATTGTATTACAATCAATTCTATTGATAACAAGTCTGGTCCCAATACATTACCAGTATAAGACCAGCATTCATTTCGGTCTTGGCTTGATGCTTGTTACTTTAAGCCACGTCAACGTTTTTTAAAATAGATGTATAATTACTATACTTTAACAAATCATTCATCACTAGTCTAATCAGTTGCCAACTGTTATATCTACCAATCAGACAGCAGCACGATTTGTGCAGATGAATAGACCTAATCGAAATAAGACGAACTGCTTCTATTGTTCTTGACTGACTAGCCTCGTGTCTATGTTGGAACACAATAGAGTGAGACACATGTAGGAGAGGTTAGACAGTCAAGAACAATAATTATTCATATTTGTCGCCATATTTCAATTCGGTGTTAAGTTATCATTACAATTTGTACTTTGTAATTCATTAGTATAAGATAGGCTAATTTTCGAAAGATTTCGGTATGTTTTCGGGCAGGTTTCGGAATGGTTCGTCGAGCGATCCAATGCCGAGCTACTACGAAACTCTATCGATCTATATTATGTGCGCTTTAATCATGTATTTTAAACGAATCATGAAATAATTCGTTTTTATAACGAAGATAATGGGAAAATTAACGGACAAAGTAGAAAGAGAAAATGTCACTTTTGTGTGAAAAACTATTAAAATAATAAAATTTGATAAATTGTACTCAACTGCGTGCTCTATTTACTAATAATCACTTGCAGTTGTTGAGGTAAGGCTTCTCCACTTATGAACGATATTTTTATACTAGTTTACTAGTTTAAACCCCTATCGGGAAGGGACGAATGGTTCAGTTTTGCGTGTTTTTCTTGCCAAAGCACCGTTGCACGTCACGTGATGCCTGTATTTTAACATAGTTTTAGGCTAAATAACATACCATCATTGCATACCATCTCATTCCCCCACCCCTGCCCCCTCCAAAACAATAACTCCTAGGCCTTTACAAGAATAATCATAATGCAAGCAATAATGAAATATACCAAATAAATAACGTTAATAACAATGTATAGCAATGATATATAATTAATATGAGAATATTTGTTACATGATGGTGATATAGTTATCGATGAATAAAAAAAACCTTTGTAAAAATGGTTTTGTTAAAATAAAAATTATTTGAAAACAAATACCTGTCTGTCTAAAAATGTTGAATTTCACATTAAGATACAAATTGGTTTGACTCTGGTCTGATTTTGATTTAATTTATTCAGACGTTTCGATCTACACTTAGGCCTTCATCAGTGATCGTTACAAACATTATAACGAATCACTCAGTTTGTAACGATCACTGATGAAGGTCAGTCCAAAACAAACTGCCCACCCCCTCTCTTTGGCTGCAAAAAAAATCTATACCCATGAAATAAAATCAGCTAGATCGCTACTGTAGAATAGAGCGCAAAATGTACACTACATATCCATGAAATAGAAATCAGATTGCTACTGTAGAATAAATATCGAAGCGGTATATTAGCGGTGTATCCATATTCCTGGGTATTATGATTACGTGGATTATTTTAGTAGCAAACATATTCATGAAAAATAAATAACTAGAAAAAAAAAGAAAAACGAAAAACAGAACTGAAAAATAGAGGCTCGAACCCTGGTCCGTAGGATCGATTTAATATGCTAATTTTATGCAAAACCTAAAAAAAGGACCATACATCCAGACGTCAAAGCGCTGAATCGTCGTATGGATTTACATTAAGGCAGGGGATTTGGGTCCCCCACCATGCTATGGTTGCTGGCCTGACAGATAGCTTTGCAGTCAAAGAGGGAGGAAACGCTCGGATCCTAGGCCATCAATGAACGCACCTTACCACTCCACCATCGTGTCTACCGATTGTTTTAGGGTTCACAATAACCTAGTGTACAGCGTGAATGGACTGTATATTGTTATGCAAATTAAGTGTAACCGTGGCGCGCGTCGTTAAATCCTGGCATTTGAACGCACCATGACCAGGGTTCGAGTCTCCATCAATGACTATTTCCTACTTTTTTCTTTTTTTATTTACATAATAGTTCCATATTTTATTCAATACCGGCAACATCAAGTGTCAGAATTATTATTATTTTTTTAATTATAAATTTGTATTTATTGATTGTTTCTACTATTGTAAGAAAAAGACCTTTACACTGTGATGAGTTTGTTCCATACTGTACTCTACATTGATGGTCTGCGTCGTAGATTGTACCAGAAGTTTAGCGCGGGCCTGGAGATCAGAGTATTCTGATGATGCATCGTCTAGACACCATCCCCATCCTTTGCTAGTAAAAACACGTTACTGCTCGTTAATATCAACAAATAGAAAACAACGATTGAGAGCGCACAGTACGCGAGTTTGCATGTTGATCAAATATGTTTGTATTTTATAAAAGAAATAGAAATTTGCTAACTGAGGTGTGAACAATTGAGGATTGGCAGAACACTACAATAAGCAAGTGCTCACGTTTTTTATTATTTAATAGAGCTCACTGAAATCACGCACGTGTCTATATATATGTGATGTGATATGTTGAATGAAACATCATCTAACATCATGATTTCTTTCGTTCTCGTGTACAACAAACCATATCGCAACAACGTTGGACCAACGTGTTTGGCCCGTTTAAAGAAGCCCTAATGAAGCCATTATGTAAAATATGTGATTAGTACTTGCAATGCACCTCATAGATGGTCAGTCTTTCACCGTGGTACAAAAGATTACCACATGCATCTAAGCACGGGCTGTGAGCATGTACAACACCAGGCCTAGGACTAAAAAAAAAACAAAGTTCCTGCAGCGGCGGGTAAGATATTAGTAAATTGATATTATATTAACCGTTTGTAAGTGCCTATCTAGGATTCTCGCAGTTTCTTTGTGAATGTGACACGCCACCACCACACGTACGAGAACAATCGCCTCAATTTGACCATAGCCTGGTTTTCAGAGCGGGCCTGGGTCCTACGCTATCGCTTTCTGTTGTTATTTCGTGCTTGTTATTGTATTACAATCAATTCTATTGATAACAAGTCTGGTCCCAATACATTACCAGTATAAGACCAGCATTCATTTCGGTCTTGGCTTGATGCTTGTTACTTTAAGCCACGTCAACGTTTTTTAAAATAGATGTATAATTACTATACTTTAACAAATCATTCATCACTAGTCTAATCAGTTGCCAACTGTTATATCTACCAATCAGACAGCAGCACGATTTGTGCAGATGAATAGACCTAATCGAAATAAGACGAACTGCTTCTATTGTTCTTGACTGACTAGCCTCGTGTCTATGTTGGAACACAATAGAGTGAGACACATGTAGGAGAGGTTAGACAGTCAAGAACAATAATTATTCATATTTGTCGCCATATTTCAATTCGGTGTTAAGTTATCATTACAATTTGTACTTTGTAATTCATTAGTATAAGATAGGCTAATTTTCGAAAGATTTCGGTATGTTTTCGGGCAGGTTTCGGAATGGTTCGTCGAGCGATCCAATGCCGAGCTACTACGAAACTCTATCGATCTATATTATGTGCGCTTTAATCATGTATTTTAAACGAATCATGAAATAATTCGTTTTTATAACGAAGATAATGGGAAAATTAACGGACAAAGTAGAAAGAGAAAATGTCACTTTTGTGTGAAAAACTATTAAAATAATAAAATTTGATAAATTGTACTCAACTGCGTGCTCTATTTACTATTATAACATAGATACATTCTAACACGCGCTATGATTGGTTAAAAAACCGTGGTTTATCAGAGTATAAACCACGCTTCTCTGTGGTCAGTGACTTTGCAAGAAAACTTACCGAAGTTCGAGAGAGAAAAGCAAATAAAGACGAGACGTTTTTGAGACGAAAACATCGATTTAATTCATGACTTTGCTATTATATTCTTACACAAATAATGATTTAAAGTAAATATGATTTCTAGATAATTCAGAAACTCACATAAACTTCGATGAAATTTGCACTAAATTCGCCATTAATTTCTTATGCAAATTGGCCAAAACAAGGGGGGGGGGGGGGGGGGGGGGTGGTCAAATCCGGAACCAAATCAATAAATTTATCAAAGAAACCCATCATTCTTAATCATTTCCGAAGGAAAATCTATGGTATCAATTTGAAGCAAATCGGACGACCCCCATCCGCGGGCTCTGCCCGGTTTTCTCTGACAATGACACTTAAGCTGTGTCTCTCCTATTCCAATATGTAACATTCCTGTAACATTTATGATAAAAAAAAACAGTAAGAAAATAAATAATTATTTATTATAAAATTAATCATTTGTAGATCGCATGCATTCGATTAGTAAAAGCGTGAAGCGTAATGCACTAATTACTAATTAAATTGTGCAGAAAATATTGCTAATTGAACAAAAAAAAAGATTTATCATAAAAATTATAGTACAAAATAGTATTATTAAAATGTTTCATGCTTTTACTGAATACATTCTACTATTTTCCCATTTAGTAATTCCAATTTATTGCTTTTTATTTTTTTGATATTTTTGGTATTTCTGCCTGACATTTGTATCTACAATATTGTGTTTTATTATGATTCTAGCTAGATAAATCATTTCATCAAATAGCTTTTATAATTCTTTATGACTTGACTAGACTAAGTGTTTACTAGAAGAAAATTACTCTACTCTGAATACCCTTTCAAACATAAACTGCATGCATTGTAGAATTTTTGTTTATTGATTATACTATATACATATGAATGACATATGTATTATCATCAATAATCAATGTATTATCATCAATAATCAATGTATTATCATCATCATATATGATTATTGATGATAATACATTGATTATTGATGATAATACATTGATTATTGATGATAATACATTGATTATTGATGATAATACATTGATTATTGATGATAATACATTGATTATTGATGATAATACATTGATTATTGATGATAATACATTGATTATTGATGATAATACATTGATTATTGATGATAATACATTGATTATTGATGATAATACATTGATTATTGATGATAATACATTGATTATTGATGATAATACATTGATTATTGATGATAATACATTGATTATTGATGATAATACATTGATTATTGATGATAATACATTGATTATTGATGATAATACATTGATTATTGATGATAATACATTGATTATTGATGATAATACATTGATTATTGATGATAATACATTGATGATGATGATAATACATTGATGATAATGATAATACATTGATGATGATGATAATACATTCATTATTAATGATAATTCATTTATAATTCATTGATTATTGATGATAATACATATGCCATTCATTTTGTTTGTTAGCTTGTTGAAATTTTTGTTTGTAATTTATAGAGTTTGGGCATGATATTATATCCACAGATGAATGCTATTGAGGTCCCTTTGTCTGACATAACGTTGTATCAATTTTACAGTTTCAAAATCCGGCGTCCCTGGTGGGTCCTGGTTATTTATTTTTTCTTACCTAGAGCAGCCTTGCTGTTTACATCCCACGTTCTTTGTTTACTTTTTGATATGTGTCTCGAGTCTAATGGGACTTTGTTTGTTGCTTCAGATTTCGGCCTCAATTTTGAACCATGTTCATATCTTTTTTTCTAGCCCAGATTTTCGAACCAAATTCACAGGAACTATAGCTTTATAAGTGATTATAAGATTCTAAATTTTTGATAACGATCGGACTGTTGGATTTGGAAATAATCGGTAAAAACTAAAAATACCGTCGTTTGAAAATCAACTGTTTCCAAGAAACCACTAAGAAAATGTACAAATAAAGTACATCGCTAAAAGGTAGAATAACCAAATTATATTATATCAAAATTTCAGTTAAATTGGCGCGATACTTTTGCGAAGCGAGCGATTTAAAAAAATCAAGAAATCTGCTTTGCGAAAGTTTTGATCCACCTTAAAGCGGCTTCTTGTTAACTTCCAAGAAGGAAAACGATTTTGAAGACTAACAAGAAGTTCATACTGCCATTTTAAAAGAAATGATACGTAGTATTAATAAAATAGGAACCGAGAATTGATTTTATTCAAATCATATCCAGGCCTACTCTGGGGCCCACCGTCGCTTAATGGCGGCCAATATCGCCAAATATCGCCAAATACCGCCAACATCGCCAAATATCCCAAAATACCGCCTAATATAACCTAATAATTCCCAAACTCACTTAATGTTTCTACATTTGTACTTTTATTTTCAATAATATCCAGCAACATAATGGTTGCTGCTCTTTTATAAATTTATGACAGCAAATATATATTGTTATTAATATTATTTAAAACAAATATAGACCTTGCGCAACAGTAATTAAATTCCCTCCGACAATGCCCACCATCCAAGAACATTTAAACAATATAAATTATAAGATTAGCAAAAAGGAGCTTTACATAGTATCCAATATATTCCACAGAGTTGCACCCACTCTATCATAAATGGGCTATTTCAATTTTTATCTGCATCCTCCTTGTCAAGGAGCGTTGGATTTTTTTCAAGGGGGCATCACTGAAATTCATTGGATTTCAAAAAGGGGGGCGAGTAAAAATATCTGAAATCCAGTAGAATTTCAATGGTCTAGGTCAAAAATCATTCGAATCTACCTCGAATTTCCAGAGTGGCCGGGCGTAATATTTCATAATGGATTTTAATCCAGAATCATTGAAAAAACTGGAATAGCCCAATGAAATGAGTTTAAATGATCAGATATGACTTCTCTGATAGCTCAATTTAGAAGAAATAACAATTTCTATATCCGTTTGCAATTCTCTGCTCTCGAATCATGTAAATTTCATGTGTCGGCAAGATCAGTGTAATTTGCATATTTTAAACTTATTTCGAATTTAAAGTGACTTCGTGTTAACTAATTCCAAGAAGGAAAACGATTTTGAAGACTAACAAGAAGTTCATACTGCCATTTTAAAAGAAATGATACGTAGTATTAATAAAATAGGAACCGAGAATTGATTTTATTCAAATCATATCCGTTTGCAATTCTCTGCTCTCGAATCACATATTGTTGTTTAAAAAAAAAACCAGCAGGACAAATGCTATAAACTACTAGGTTTCACTTCTAACCTAGATGAAGTTTAGAAGCTGTTTTATTATTATTATTATCGAAGCTGTCGTATTTATAAATTTTAACAATTGTACTTCATTCAGCGCTTGACGCCGTATGAAATTGACAAGTAATTGTTTAATTAACTCGCGCTAATGTTTTCAAAGATCTAGACGGATTGAAAAACCGTTTGCTGTTAATACTGTTTTTTTTTTTGAAAAAATACCTCGATAACTGACGTATCAAAATTATATTAAAATTTGTTTTTTCTTGATCAGATTTTAATAACTGAACATATTTTACTAAACCGTTTATTATTATTATTTTTGTGGTTACTCTATCTATAAGATAGGTAACCACTATGTCATCGTGCGGTGTAAGTCCGAGTGTAACCTTTTAACGGAACCAATGGGTATATATCCAAAAACTTGGCGTGACGTCACAAGTTTACTACGCTAGCACAACCGGTTAACGCCACCTGAGTTAACGCGATACACTGGAAGGGTTAAGAGTTCGAATCCAACTGACATGACTACTTTTTTTTTCCTCTCTTTTTTTCTCCTTTTTTTGTTTTTGTTTCTTTGATAGTTTTTGATACTTATTTATTCGTACCCGATAGAGAAACGTTTTTTAAACAACCCGGGTCTACCATTTATTCTATTTCAAGAAAAAGATTATTATGTTTCAGTTTCATCTTCATCTTCACTGACTTGAATCGTCATCATTTGTTTGACTGTGAAGTATTGATATCATTATCAATACTTTCATTATCAGGCATTTCTACAATAGATTTGTTCTATAATTTAATCTACAATTATTTTTCTATTTTTTTAAACTTTTACTCTAAATTCAAAAGCCACTCGAATAGCATTGCAGCATTTCACTGCAGAAACTTAAAGTATCATCATTTCTAACACTTAACTAAACAAGTGAGAGTAACCACATGAGCTCCTTGAGCTCCTTTAATTAAAGCTGTTATCATTTAGCGCTTGACGCAGTATGAAACTGACAAGCCATTGTATCACCGTGCATTTTATAGACGGGTTTAATTAGAATTAATTGTGTATTCTTTCTTGTGTGGCTTATTTGCACAATGGAGATTTGCTGTTCATTCAAAACAATTATTGGAGGAACTTGTGGATTGGATAGAAAAGACCGCAAACACAGCACAGCAGTTATTCCCTTACAACCCGGCCGTACCAATCGATAATTCCGATAATCGATAAAAATCAATAAAAATCGATAATAATCAATATTAATCAATCGATTGTTATCGGAAATCGATAAAAATCGATAATGCTTGAATGTGTGAGTATCGATTTCGATCGATTTTTATTGATTCTAATCGATAATTATCGATTATTATCGATTTCATAAAAGTTCTTAAAACGCATTGTTCTAGTACTTTAAAGCACAACAACTTACTTTTAAAGTGATTTTCCGAGTTTGTGAAAGAAAAATGACTATCTAGTGTACTCAAGATGGCCTAATTGTCCTCTTTTATTATGAACTTTGAGTGCTCTCCCTCATTCTCCATGCTTCTTTGACACTGAAAACACTTCGCCGATCTCGAAGCGACACTCTTGATAGCCCTTAACTACACATTTAACAGTAATATCGATTTCTTCGATCCCTACTTCGTCAGACATGGACATGGCAACTCAAAACAATCTGAACACTGTGACTATATGAACAAGGCAAGCTCTATAAAACCGATGAGTCTACGCAAAGACGTTTTGAACTTTTACTCCCTGCTGTGTTTGCATGCATGATGATAAACGATAAACACGACTCAGGTTCCCACAAACGATAGTCGATGATAATCGATGATAGTCGATAAAAATCGATAAAATCAAGAGGGAAGAGGCTGTGAGTATCGATTTTATCGATTTCCGATATCAATCAATAATAATCAAATGATGATTATCGATTGATATCGATTGATTCGATCAGTTTTCGATGATCGATTTTTATCGATTGGTACGGCCGGGCCTTACAAGCTTGTGAAAAGCCAATCACAGATCACAAAGCCACATTCCAGTTTATTGGCGTGGAAAATGAAGTCGATTTAATTCTAAGTAGAGCTTGTATATTTACTTTACCGGACAATACCCAATGCTGGACAGTATGCGCACTACATCGATGAAAACTTGGACTAGGCTGGACTAGAGGTAGTAACGTGCAGAGTACCCGCTGAGTTCTCTCGCCTAAGTGCGATAGAGGTATTAACAAGGACGACTCAAAACTAATGTTAAAAAAGACGGGGATTTTTCTGCCAGTTGGTTCAGGTAATAAGTACAGGTATATCAAATTATTATTGATATCTTAAATCTTATGTTTTACATTCTATGTTTAAGGTATAACATGTCGTAAGACTATTGATATCAATATTAGTCCATTAAATCTGTCTGAACAAATGAATACATTAACGCTGGTAAGTTAAAAACTGGCAATACTTAACAAAATCTGAACGCGTCAATGTACGTGACCATATATATGTCTGAAAATAATAAAAAAGAAGTAATGTCATGTTTTAGAATTGGGATTCATCAAATATTTCGAACGGTCTTATTATCTACAGTGAAAATGCAATCAAACTTTAGCATCTTGAAAACTATTTCATAGAGTTTCTCCTCAAACAAAGTCCCGCAAATTTTAGGGTACAATCAGTATTAGATTCCATGGAGGAATTTAAGACTGTACGCTGCATGTTAATCAGCCACTGAAATAAACACGCGATGTCACGCTCGTTGCAGTAAATTTTCACTCGGAGGGCGCTACTTTCTTACTTCAACTTCGGCGCTACTATTAAAGACGTTCTTTTATATGGATTTGGCTGAAATTTTGCAATATTATTCACTATATATCTAAAATTGTACTGCAAAGATATCACTTATTTTCGTTTGTTCTTTTGTGAGTTATAGGTAATTGTGATCGTAGTTATGAAAGACTGAAAACGTCAAGCAAAACGTCATTTTAATAAAAAGCTCGATCTCTGCATTGCCTACATATTAACCAGAGCTGTGCACATTTAATTGTTTTCGTGATTTATTCGTTATCGAACAGATAACTTTTCTTTTAACATTTCCAATTGATGTGCTAAACGGGGTAGTTTATAGCACATTTATAGGTTTTTCGCAATCAGCTCAAATTCAAAAGATATTTAAGAAAAAACATTTTACAAAAAAATTGTTTATCGTTGCTATGGAAACTTTGATTAGCATAATTAAAACGTCATTCAAAACTTTTATCCAAGACTGTCATTTGGTGTAAAATTCACATTCATGGGGCGAAAGTAAGATCATGTAATTGCGAATTCAAAAAGGGATGTGTGCGCCATGAGAAACTACCTCGAGACACCTTAATTAAACAATTACTTGTCAATTTCACACGGCGTCAAGCGCTAAATGAAGTACAATTGTTAAAATATATAATGACTGCTTCGATAATAATAATAATAATTATAAAACAGCTTCTAAACTTCATGTTGGTTAGAATTACAAGTGAAACCTAGTAGTTTATAGCATTTTTCCTGCTGGTTTTTTTTTAAACAACAATATGTGATTCGAGAGCAGAGAATTGCAAACTGATATGATTTGAATAAATTAAAATTCTCGGTTCCTATTTTATTAATACTACGTATCACTTCTTTTAAAATGGCAGTATGAACTTCTTGTTAGTCTTCAAAATCGTTTTCTATCTTGGAAGTTAACACGAAGTCACTTTAAATTCGAAATAAGTTTAAAATATGCAAATTAAATTGATCTTGCCGACACATGAAATTTACGAATTTTCTACAACTTCGAGAGTGTAGTACAACGCGAAAAGTACATTTCGCCAAACCAGTTTTTTACTTTTTTCATAGAGGCCATTATTCAAACTTACCCTTGAGGTGTTTTTTTTTGGTAACATTTTTGCGTAGCACACGGAAAAAAACTTTGAATATATTCACCCTATTTTTAGAGAGTTTAAAAGTGTACTTTAAAAATAAATTTATTTGAAATCGAAGGATTTTATGAAAGCTCATAAAAGCCTTTAGAATGTTTCTTTAAATACTATTTAAAAATTTATATTGTGAGGTCTTTAAACAGCGATACATTATTTAGTTTGCTTGCGACAAGCTTTAAAAATTGGTTTAAATTATCGGTCGAAAATTAGCGAATTTAGCCGAAAACCTTTTTTTTTCGAATATCTCGAAAACTAAGCGGTATTTTACAAAACTAAATATATAGCAGTTTTACATCAGGGCCTACCTATGGTTAAAATATGAGCAAAATCTAATTTTTGACTCTAGCTTGCCACGAATTTGCGAAAATGTCTACTACCGCTCTTAATATAAATCAATGCCTTCTACAAGGTTCGATGTGTTTCAACCTTAAACAACGCGGTTGGGCCGAAATAGTGCCTCTTTTAACACTATCTTTAACTTTGTTTAATGGTATCTTGCAAACAACATGTTAATTTAAAGTCGCATGTACTTGATTTAGTTCTAAATGTTGCACAGTATAACTTAGTTAGTAACTGTCTGTGCAATAAAAGATAGATTAATATGGACTCACTAGCACAGTTTGTGAATGGGTTGATTAGGAGCCTTTATTTCAATAATGCCTTTATATTGATTTATCGTTTGTTTTAGAGCGGCTGCAATGGCTACCTATTACAACAATGTGAGCAACCAAACAGGTAAAAACGTGACAAACATAGTCATTTATTATCTACACCTAATTGCAAGAGCGTTGTCCTGACTTTAATTTTGTAATTTAGTGGGAAAGGAATTTATTAAAAGACAAAAGAAAATCACTCAAGCTCAAGGAATATTACAAAAGAAAGAGTTCAGCTCGAATGATTTTCTTTTGTCTTTTAATTGGCATTTTCCAAAACGAGTAAAGGACTGGGTACTAGTTTTTATAAATAGAGCACATCAAGATATGTAAGACTCCTGAGTTTGGTTGCATTTTGTTGTATTCTGACCAAGATACAGCCTCATAAAAATACCTACAAATAGAAGTAAATGTATGGTTTGGAAGGAGGCCTGTCCTTCCAATCCATACATTCCTTTGTAACTTTGGGCAGTTTTGAATGTCTGTAACTCACTCAATATCCAACCAAAAGCACCAAATCTTAGGAATCTTACATATCTTGATGTGAATTTCTTAATTACATGAATTAAGGAAACTAGTACCCAGTCCTTTACTCGTTTTGGAAAATGCCTATTAATTTTTTTCCCACTATATTACAAATGTGAGGACAACGCTCTTGCAATTAGCTAGGTGTTTGTATATCTATAGCTACATTTATATCCAGTCAATTCTTTAAAGGTTGTCGTCAATTGTTACAAGTCTACGCGACTGGCCTGGACCGAAAGGGAGCATGGCAACACTGAATCACCGTGGCGGCTGATTATTTTTATGGTTTATTCAAAATATTCTTCCGTTTCTGATTAGTCGATTTCTCCCGGTTAATTTTTCATGCTAAGACTTACCAAATTTGGAAGTATTGGACGAATGACGTCAATTGTCCAATATCTGAAAAACATTTTTGACGGCTTACGTCACACGTAGAGTAGCTCAAAAAGTCCCCAAAGTCATGGCCGAAGTGTTTCACTTCGTGAATCAAATTAGAGCAAAAAGACATCTTTTCAAAACAAACTAGAACATTTTTCACTGTATACATATATGATCTACAAGAATATTCTCTGCAGGCTTTCATGGCATCTTTAGAAGAAGGAAAACCAAATTGACTGCGAAATCTTGTGCAAAAACTCTCAAATAGATATTTCAAGATTACTCGTTGAGGAGTCTCGATATCCCAGCTTTGTTCATTGAATTATTCTTCTATTTTTGGGTGCGCTCTCTAGTATATATATCTGGGTTTTTTTTCTGGATTTCAGTTTGGCTTTAGGTGAGATTTAGTATCGCTATGAAAAAAAGAAACTTAAAAAGCTGTAGTAATTTCTCTTTCGAGTCCAAACATGTTACTGTATCATCGTCGTTTGTTTCTGAAACTGACATTATTTCTCTTTCTAGTAAATGTTTAAATAGCTTAATATTAAAAATTAAACTTTCGATTATTAAAAAATTTGACGCATCCGGTTACTAAAAATAGCACAATTGGGAATTGGCATGTTGCGCGATGGTTACAAGAGGAGTTTCCCTCTTTTTATTATTTCTGCTCTCTTGTTACTATTAGTTGTTATTATTGCCGTTACAGACCAAGCCCGTGGTATGGCTGCAGAAAAAGGTAGACCAAGTCGTCCAACGTCAATCTATGGCGATATGTTTTCCAATACAGGATCTACCACAACTGGTCCATGGACTCCTCTAACAGTTAGGGGAATTTCTAATTATCCACCAGGTAATGAGCACCACAACGTGAACATACCGGTATAAGGTTTTTAGTTTTTAGTCTTCTAAACTCGTCCGTTTATTCTATAAGAGGGAACACAGGCATATTTGTTGTAGTTCATTTATGGTTTACAATTCAGGGCTTCCTACGACCCTTTCCTTTCAAATTTAATACCATATTGGGTTGTGCGCGAAAAAAGTACATCTATCTGGTCTCTAGGGCATTAACTTATCACACTCGTGACAGTAAACTAGCTACATGGCCGTAACATTGATCAATATTTAGCGAAAAGCAACCAGGAATCTAACCTTTTCAATCTATAGCTATATCGATATCTACATATGTATTAGATGTTCCGGGTATTTTCTTAAATAAAAGTTACCTTTAGTAAAGAAACGTTATTTGGTAACTTTTAGAAATTACAATTCATGTGCTGCCATGCCCATCTGGCCTCAAGGAAGATCTTTTACAAAATATCCGACCTCGTTGTTTCATTTGCCACCAGATCAGTGGAAAGATGTATAAATGAATGAATTGAGAGTATACTAGTAGTACAACGTGCTCGTTTGGATTGAAAATTTTAAGTGACGTCACTAAAACAGCATTTAATATGAAAGTCACGTTTTTTTTATTGTTTATTCAAGAGTTCGAGCTCAGCCCAGAACTATTCATGGTCAAATATCAAGAAGTAATAACAGAATACAGTACGTCCACTTCTGAAGAAAAAAAGGAATTGCTAAGGCAATTTTTCCTGCACTCTGCACTACCACATATGGAAGAAAAACTAGAGGGCAATGACAGTCCATCCCTATTCATGTTGAAAATTCTTCCACATCTTTGTTGTGTAAACGATTCCCTGGTAAATCGTTATGCTCTCAACTTGGCCCTTAATGTACTGTCAAAAAGATCTTGTGATGCTGATGAAAGGATGCAAAATTTCATCATAGAAATGGAGGACAAAATCAGAGAGGGCATAATTGGAGAAGCCTTTGTTGCTCAACCTCCGGAAGACCAAGGTTTAAGAACATTTGTTTACAGTCGGGTTTTGATGATGCTTATTGTTCTCATAGAACGCGGAAAACCACGAGCGGCAATCGGAAACAAACTAGAACGTATTTCTCTTCTTCACGAAAAATTGTACTCGTTCAAATCCAAAACACCATTTAAGGAAAAGAAGACACATCGATACGCTGTAGCATGTATATATGAAGCCATCCAGGTACTAAGGTCACCAAAGAAGGAAAGACGTTTCTGTGATTTTCTAGACTGGTAAGTCAACATGCTAGTCAGTCAGTTAGTCTTTAGCATACTAATATGGTTATAACCTCCAATAGTAATCCCTCTGTAAACTGGAGTTGACAATATTATACTTAAATACAGACAATTGTTAGCTTGCAAGTGGCAAGATAACCGCATTAAGGTTGGCTGATGGATGTTCATGCGGGAGGCTGGGGCAATTTTGTCCCTGCCGGACGATCACTCAGGGTCTTAAAATGATAAAAATGAATAACTATGATGTCAGAAATAGTAGATATGCGCATTTGAACATATTTCACAATGGACATGCGCTTTATGAATCCCATGTCATTAAATAAAAGCTTTGTGATTGAAATGTCGTGAGCGCATGAAAAAACATTATGCTGATAAATTATTTCACTCTAACATATGGTCCATTGAGTTTAAATAATTAAGCTTCAAGCAGCTTATTCTGACCAGCTGTTTATGGGAAACATTAGTTTGTTACCATTTATAAAGACTTTTTTATTGAAGTACATATGATCATGATTTGCACCATATAGAACGTTTGTCGAATATATTTATTATAATAGTAGCTTAGTACGTACATCTTACTAATCATTGTTACTTTTAATTAAACAGGTTACAGATGTACCATCAAAATGAAAGGGAAATCAAGGAAAGAGAGAAATTTGTGAAGGACTTTGTTTATAAAATCAGCTGGTTTGACTTGCACATTGTCATCTCTTATCTTGAACCAAGGGTGAGTAATCACTAACTAATAGTAGTCTCGCTCTAAAGCAGGCAATCGCCTCTTAAACAAACAGGTTTGCTCTAGAAAAACTAATGGCATCGTTCTTTGATTGATTTTGATTAGACACTTCTTTCTATGCAGATACATGAACAACCCAAGACTATGGAAATACTTCAGTTACTTGTGCACCAGTATATTAACGCCAGGAAATCCCGAAAACCAATGGTCAGATTGAGGTGGTCTGAGGAAGAATTACATTGGCAAACGAGACTCCAATTTGGGCGTGTTCTGGAAAACATCGCTATGAAAAATAAAGATGATGGTAACCGTCTAGTCTATCAATTGACTTTTATATATATTTATATCATATTTCACAATACTAATAAAATATGTACTATATAGGTTATTAGACATAGAATAATCAGTCTCAAAATTAGACATGTCCTTAGGAGCACGATTCTGTTTTCTTTTCTAGTCAGTACGTTCTAGATTTACCATTTTTATATTATCAAACTCTATAGTCCCCTCAGCTCGTTCATTCTGTCACTATCATTACTAAGCAATTACTAATGTTTTTATTATTTCTAGCTATAAGAAAACTAGCATGTGGATCTCTGTGCCTTTACGTCAATGCTCTCCGTAAGGATAATAAAATCTCACAAGAAAAACTTTTCCTTGAACAAAATCTTGAACGTTGCTGCTTTGGTCCCTCGAAGACCTTTCTTCCCATGATGCTGTCACAACTGCAGAACGACAAATCGATCACTGTTTTATTATCCATGAATTACCTCGAAAGTTCTCGTTATAAGCAGCAAATGGTACCCCATAGTCACCAGTTCCGCTATAAAGACCTACAGAAAGGGCTATTTAAGGCGCACTTTAGAGGTGAAGCCTCGATGGTAAAGGTGTTGGAGATCACACCTGGTAAGTACATACACGGGAGGGGGAGGGGTGTGGTACTCCGATGTCAAATCACTTTGTGTTGTTTATGAACTGGGGGGGGGGGGGGGGGGGGAGTGGACTCCCGGGTAGAAGTATCAGAATTGCTCGTCGGAAACGCACACAGCCATTCTTATCAGGTTTGTGATTGGTCGGTTTTGTATTTTGACATTGTAGGGATAATTTGTAATCATATTTCGCTAACTAGACACTCTTGAAGAGTGCTGAAGCCGATTTGGCACCGAATTAGATGGTACCCAAAGGTCAGCCACTTGGGTTTGGTATGACAATTTATAGCAGATTGGTTTGGAGGGTCTGCCGCGCCATGTATATCATTGTTTATTGACAGTCACTATTTTGAATGAATGGATATTATTTTTGTAACTACATGACCTCTTTTGAAGCGAATTGTGATCTGAACCGTAAGACAAAAACAAGCGTGTAAATACAAAAACATTGAAGTGAATTGAAGCGCTTGATGTTTCTAAACAAAACTTGAATGCTTTAGAACAGTAAATACTCGAAGATTCCGTTAATTGATTGAAAAAAGTTCGAATTACGGTCAAATAGTATTTTGAGGTCATTGTTGTGCAAGTTGCCAGTAATTTTACTGCACGCGGGAGTAATTTTACGGCACTCAAATGGACTTCAAACTCGCACGTGCGCTGCTAGCTCTATATTTGGTAGTGCTACCGGAAGTCATTTTGGCGACCGAGGCGCAAAGAAAGCTTCCCATTTTAAAACATCAATGCTCGATGTAGTAAAGCGATGTTCTGGAAGCAAAGCCGTTATGTTTATTGAGTTATTATTTTATAAAAGTAATATAAGATAGTTTTCCGTGTTATATACTCTGATCTAAACACTTGGGATGTTGCTACGCGTCGTGGTTTCCCTACGCTTCTCTCGTGTTCTCCAACATCCCCCGTGTTTAAACCTTAATCCTGTTATAGTTTCATACATGAGGTTTTTAAATTGTTTTTGATTGTCCTTGTCTCTCCCTCCTCTTATTACATGTTGTTGACCGTTTATTTTTAATTCAACTGACTCAATTTTTAGATGACCAGCGTGGTGTTCAGACTGCGCCAAGCAAATCTTATCAAGATCTTACTAAGGAAGCGTACTTTTTAAGGAGGCTGAATGTTACTCCTCACCCAAACATAGTACGAGTGTTTGCATTTGATACGTATGCCAGGCCGTATCACATTATAACTGAGTATGCGGATAAAGGCACTCTTCTTCAGTATCTGCAAGATGCAAGGTTCGCACATTTTAAGTTTTCTCATTCTTTTTAAAACCATAGTTCTATGAATCACTTCTTCTCTTTGTTTATCAATATCATATTTTGTTTATCATTGGCCACTTTTAACTTCCTATTGTTGCTATTACTTTGTTTCTTTCTCATATAATACCTTGCACCTTTTTTTCAAATTGAACGGCAAAACGTTATTTTTCATCTTGTACTTCTCTGTTTTCTCCTACTTGACTCCGTAAAACACTAACTTTATCTCATACCAGGTCAGACACCCACCCACTGCCAAAACCATCCATGTTAATACATATGATGCTTGGAGTTATTGATGGATTGATGTATCTGAATGAACGACAAATAGTTCACCAATCAATCATGTCCAGTAATATCCTTGTTAGTAATGACAGGATCTGTAAACTGACAGGATTCAAGGCATTACAAGAAATGATGTTCAATAACGAGGTATAGTGAAATATTTTCTGGACAGTTTAACAAATGATAGCTCTTGGCTGAATTCATTTAATACATGCCAAAAACCATAGTTAACAGTATGGCATGTTTGTTTTTATCATTAGACTAATGCTTATGAATACATCTCTAAAAAAGATGAGACCTCCATTCGTCACGCTGCCCCAGAAATTTTGACTGATGGCCATTACTCAGAGAAATCAATGGTGTTTCACTGTGCATATATCCTTTTTGAAATGTACACTTATGGAAACACTCCTTACAACTGGCTAAAAGACAGTGAAGCTGAAAAAATACGAAGTCTTGTAAGTATAAGACTGGTCACACCGTTCATTTTTAAAGACATCTTATTCTGACCAACCAACCAACTAACCTAGCTCCTCCACAGGTTTGGATTTGGGTTTCCTGTGCTGCTACTAGAGAGGGACTAGGCGCTAGTTAGGCGAGAATAAAGGAAAGCATCATTCTTCATTTCTTCTCTCCCCCTCCCCTCTCCTCAGTCCCCCTCTTCTTCTTAACACAGGAAGCCCAAAAATGAAAGAAAGAAGAGATGCCTGCGGAGGAGGCTACAACTAACCAAAACCTTTCAGCTACCAAAAAGCTACTGAGATTGGCTCTTTACTAAAACATAAATAATACCGGGTGGCGTGGGTGGCCTGCGGTGAGAGCACTGGCCTTTCACCTGGGCTTGATTCCCGGCGGAAGTGAACAGAGAGTGTTTGAAGTGTTGTTCTCTCTAATGTCACGAGGGTTTTTCTCCGGGTTATCATCATCATCACTTTATTTTATTATGCAAAGAACCATCGTGGATTATTAATTATATGGCACAATAGAGAAATAATAATAATAATAATAATATAAATATAATATATAATACTATAAAATCTTAAACTACCCGGTATCCGGTTGGCCTCCCTCCGCAAAATTCAACATTTTTTTTATCTTGAATATCTCTTATCTTTATGTCCTCTATATAGGTTCTATCAGAAAGAAGTTTGCCAGAGGAGAGATGTATTCCACCAGTTATTTCTGAAATAATGAAGGACTGCTTGTCCTTTAATGTTAACGAAAGACCCAACCTGGCAGCACTTAAAAACAAGCTAACTCAAGTTCAGTCCACGCTTTTGACATCTGCAGGTGCAGTAAACGGTTATATTTTGAAATCCACCTAATTGAAAGGACGTTGTCCTGACTTAAGTAATATAGTGGGGAAAAGAATTAGTTAAAATACAAGAGGTCTCTCAAACTTCAATATTTCTATTACTCTTTCTTACTAAATTGCTAATGTTCTTCCTTCACCAATATATATGTTGTTCTTTCACGTTACAATCTTTTTGCAACAGTCCGGCCCTTCACATTTCCCTGCACCATCTTGAAAGGTAGCCAGGCAGCTTTGGATCGAAGCGAGCTTGCAAATCAAGATAGAGACACGTGAATAATTGTCCCGCAAGGTGTTAAAATGTCTCTATCATTGCAAGCTCGTTTATCTCGTTTCGATGCAAAGGCCCGGCTACCTTTTAAGATGGTGCAGGGACCTTGAAATGGACTATGAGAGGTGGTACATACCTAAATAAAGCATAAGTGAAAGTAATGGGAAACATTGCATGCGCAAATGTCATATTTTGAGATGTATGATATTCTAATGTTGTGATTGTTTTTCAGATGCAGACAGGCCATCTACTGATTATCTGCCCTTGACTTATCAAGACAAACTCCAAACCAATGTAATCATTATTTCATGTATTAATTATTAAGGTTTGCTTAAGTGTTACATTATGACATTTTCACTGAAGATCCCAAAAAGGAACATGTTACGACAGATACCCCAACTGCATTATACAAATAATTTATAATGATTACTAGCCGTAAAACTGCGATGCTGATGACATGGTGATTTGATTTACAGCCGAGCTCTTGTTATTCTATGGACAAAAAGGAACATTCTAGAGTTCTAGGAATTTTTGGATCCCAAACGTTGGCCCAAGACCGAGCAGAGATTCAGAACATTATAGAGGGGTATGTTGATAATTTTCTAAGCTGCCTTTGCAATAGTTCAGTTTCGTATTATATGGCACCTCTGCATTGTTTGTACAAAAGGCGCATTTAATTGTATACAGCGATAACCTCGATTCAGGGAAAACTCGAATGTGATTTCTATTGTTAAGGGATACCATTTTTCTGTTGAATTTGTGAATATTTTTACAACAAATCGACGCTTAGCCTGTACAAATGCACCTTTTGTCAAAAAGTACAGCGGTGCTAGATAGATAACGTGAGACTGGAGTATTGAGAGTTGAGTTCTAAAACAGCTATTAAAGCAACAAACAATAATCTAAAAACTGTTATTCAATATATTAAAGGTTCCACAGATAAGAGAACAGGTCGAGAAAACGAAAGAAGAAGATTTGCAGAAACTCAAGCAGTTGCATAACCAACACATCGTTAGAGTATTAGCGATTACAGATTTTAGTGCAAGATACAATGCTCTCGTGAGTATACAATGCTCTCGTGAGTATATTGCCATATTGCCAAACATTAACAGTGCATGTAATGAGAAGTTGAAGCTGCAAACAAAAGATGAATTTCTCACTTTAAATCATGCCTACTCTTAACTGATAATGCACTTGATCTTTTATTTCAGTACACAGAGTATTCAGAAAGAGGCAACCTTCTCCATCTGGTTCTCGCCCGGAATTGTAATTCCAATGACCTAGTGAGATTCCTGGTCCAAATATTGTCTGGAATGATATTCCTACACGACAGCAATATCCTGCATTGTGACATTAGAGCTGAGAATATGATGTTTTTTGACGACGAGTTTCAAGGACTTCAGGTAATGAAATACTGTTCTCTTGAAAAAACGAATCAGTCGTATTCAGTATCTTTTTATAAACCCCCCTTTTATCTAATTCATGACATGTAGTTCGGGACCCTTGCTACTGCGCATCATGCTCACACACATCTTCTTCGAGAAATCGAATAACCTTCTATTTAGTCAAAATAACTGAGATCGAAGATATGATATTTCTATTAAATGATATATAGAATAATTATTTTTACGCCACATTTTTTTCCAGGTCAAAATCGCTCGTCTTGGTAGGTCGTTGTACCTACGAACATCACCAATGGAATGTGAAATGCCAAAAGATGCAATTCGAAGGTAAATAGTCCTGTATTTTTGTTAATCTTTATGAAATTTTAGCAATTAACTGTAGCTATTTTATATAAAATATGAAATAAATAGACGAATACCTGCTTGCATTTGCAGCCTTTATTTGGTAATAATTACTTTGCAAGCATTGGTAATCAAAGGATAAGATCCTAATAATAATAATAATAATAATAATAATAATAATAATAATAATAATAATAATAATAATAATAATGACGTAACAAACCCTCGTGGCATTGGAGAGTGCAACACACCAAACAAACTCACATATAATCCATCCTTGACCACAGCAGTGAGAGCTTTAATAAGTTAAAACTGGTTTTTGTTCTTCATTTTCAGAAGTCCCCCGGAAGTGATCAACGTATAATAAGTTAAAACTGGTTTTTGTTCTTCATTTTCAGAAGTCCCCCGGAAGTGATCAAAAATAACACCTATTCAATCAGTAGTGACGTGTGGTCGTTTGCCCTCACGTGTTACGAGATTTACGATGCATATGGCAGAAATCAAGAATGCCAACCTACAGATGTAGAACCTATAAAGTGCAAGGAAGAGGTCTGTGAAAAATCTAGTACCTAATAATATTTGATCCATCTTAGCCTGGGAGAACCCTGTAAGAGTTTTTTTAATCTCAAAAACGTTTATTTTGAAATTTGTTTGGGTGGCTCCGGTTTTAGTAGTCGCACTGTAATAAGGTTAAGAAAAAATGTAATTAGTGCTCAAAGTACCAAACAGTGACTGTACCATCTTTGAGACTTTCTGCATTTTACCGTTATCCTTTTTAGTTTTCAAATGACCTATCGCCTTAAGTAGTCGATTTCTATTGAAAGGTTTGTTTCCATAGATTTGATTTTTTCTATAGGAAAACTGTCAGAAATCCATTTTTAAAATTGTTCATTTTGTTAGGGACATATACCATTAGATATTTTGTGCAGGATAAGTTTTTTTGTTCTGGAGGCTGTGCACGGTAATTTGTTTGGCCTTTTTTTTTTGTGAACGACATTTTTTTTTCAAGGTTAAAGTTGTGCTCGCATAATTTTTGGCAATTAAAGTAACAACCCCTCCTCCAACCAAACCCCCCCCCCCTCCCCCCGTCAAATATCTAATGGTCCGTCCGTTATCAGGCAGTTCGTGACTAAATTTCTTAAGGTACGAGCATCCACACCCTATTCAAAGAGCTTGCATCGATGCCAATACACTAAACGAAAAACGTTTTTATTTTTTCAGGATGTCTTAGCTTATCTAGAAGGCAATAACCGTCCAAAAAAACCGCAGTGTATGCCTGACTGGCTGCATATCACAGTTAAACAAGGCTTGCTTCAAAACCCCGAGGAAAGACCTCCACCTATACTATTGAACGACTGTTTCACATACTTGTAAGTTTATCATATTTAAATATACAGCTATTTCAAGAAACGTTAAGTACTAAAAACTGCATAATTCTGAATAGTGCAATTCCAAGATCGAAATGCATTTTGGGTCGTATAGTATTGTTTAAAATAAAATAAATAATGCTTTGTTATTTTAATTTTAGTGCATTCCATCCAAAACAATATACTATGTAGAGAATAAATCACTGTATATTTACTTATTATTTCAAATGAATGAGACCCACAATGCCCTTTGGTATTGGAATGCACTATTCAGTACTGCAGTATTCAACCTTTTTTGAAATAACTGTATACTGCATAATAATAACACTGAATATGTCAAAAGGCCTTACCACAGCCGAACGGCGGCCTATAGTCAACACTACAAAGGATGCATTGAATATATTCATTAATAACATTCCATTTATTGCAAGATTCAGTGTTGTCAATTACAAAAAAAAAATCGTATTTCACACTGATTGATTGAATGTTCTACTTGTTTGATTATAAATAGAAAGCCATTTGAATCATGTTTATTAACAAGATGGAAAGAGTACCACCCCGACCAGATAGCAAGCGCAAAGATCGATTTGAATGTCAAGCAACCATTCCAAGATCACATTATTCCACCTGAAGACCATATCCCTTTTGATGATTTGAAGCAGATGTCTCCAGTAGCGGTTTTCTTGCAGCATTCTTACAAGTACACTCCAGGCAACGAATTACCTGTAAACGAAGACCTGTACGAGCCTATACGTATTGTAAGCAACAATTTGGTACCAAGGAATTCAGGCGAGTCAAGAGTGGAAGACGTCGTCTATGATGAACTTAATAGGGAACCTTTCTTAGCACAGCCTGGCAGCTCCCGTACTGGAAATGCGCTTTCTCGCCGCCTACCACCACCACCACCACACCTAGACCTTAATCCAGGTAATTAGGCAATTCTTGATGTTATCTCAATAACATACATTAATATACAATTTACTCACTATCTAAAAACTGATTGTTGTGTGCCAGCAATTTATAAACGATTATTGAATGAAGTTTTCGTGATATCTAGAATAATCAAGGCTGAGGTGTAGTGTAAGTGTAATCAGCCAAGGGCAACAGAGGACGACACATGCCGGGACCTTGATTATTCTGATATCACAAAAAAAACGAATCAAATAAATGTTTTATTATACATTATGTTAGAGAAAATGAAGCAACAAAAGTGCTTTAACGGTGAACGCAATTTTTTTTATCAAGAAAACAACGAAAGTGGATATTTGAGTTGATATTTTTTTTAGAAAACTCGACGCTACCTGAAGCGTTCACTCGGGCTTCAAACTTTGAATGACTTTGGCCCGTTAAATCTTTAATGACGTCCCTCTTTTGCATCTCCCCTTTTGACAGGCTGGCTCACCGGTCTAACGCGCTTACTCACGTAGCGTGTTAGTGATCTGAGCTCGATTTACAGCGACATGAACTTTTTTTTTTCTTTTATATTTTTTAAACACTTATTTGTTCGTTTTAAAATAATAATTTTATCATTTGTTTGTTTCTCCGAATTTTTTTTAATTTTGTCTTCCAAGTCTGAGATGTATTCAGTACCAGTCGTCAAAAGTAAGAATATAAATCTAGTAGAAATTCAGAGCTACAAAACAAAACAAACTAGACCCTGTTTACAGGGTAAACTGGGATACCTGGATGGTAGTGGATCTGTGGGAGCCAGGGTCTTGTTAGGAGCTATTGCCGTTGGATTACAAATCATCACTGACAAGTTTTTTTTAAACCGGACTGTATGTTTATTTTGTTCTTTACACCCAACGTAGCTCATTTCAGTAGTTTATATATCATTGAAAGTCTCATAACTTTCAAATTATGTTTTGCTAAAATATTATTGCCATGTGTGTTCTATTTGATTGGTGACCAGTGCATAAAATCCTATTTTCCCAGTTCACAAAAAGAAAACCCTATAGATGCCACTTTAGTGGACACTTTTTTATTCAGCGCTATGCCAAATGTCATAAATGTATTGATAGAAGAACAAAATTAAGAAAGTCCTGAAGAGGGGCTGGAGTCCTTATCCCAAATTTCATCATGTTGTTATTGAGAAATGAAAAAAGTCTCAGAAACATTATTATCAAGGAACTTTTGAGAAATAAAAGTCACGAAAATAAAGATGGACAGTTATTGAGGCAATTTGTGTGATTTTTGGGTTTGTTTGAATCTGCTCGACATAAATTTCTATGTACCGGGATGGCTGTGTTACAAAGTGTTGACATTTCACCCCGTCCCCTCCCCCCAGGCGCCGCTACGATAAGTCATAACTGTCTGGAAAACATTTTTATGAAGTTGTTCTTGAAAATTGAACGTCAGAACAAGAAAGATAGATAGTTACTAAAGCAATCTGAGTAATTTTTGAGGCGATTTGGGCTGTTAAAAGTAGTTTTCAGACAGGCCGATTTGAGTGTTGTGATAATAATAATAATAATACGGCTTGTATTTTAAGACTCGTGTTTACCACAGGAGGCCCAATCTCATAGATCGAGGCGCTTTATAAGGCTTTATATGTAGGATTATTCTCAAATCTATAACTCGTCGAAAAATAAAGGAAATAAACTCAAAAAACCGCCCAAACAGCCTGAAATCGCTACCAGATAGCAAGAAAGACACAAGAAACAATCCACGAAGGTTATAGTTTATTTTCTTTATTTTTCGACGAGTTAGAGATTTGAGAATAATTCTACATATAAAGCCTTATAAAGCGCCTCGATCTATGAGATTGGGCCTCAGGACTGTGGTGCTTTCCTTCGGAAGCCCGAGTAATAATGCATTCCGGGCACAACCCACAGAGTTGTGAAAAATTGTAAATAAATAATTATCACAAAAACCTCAATTAATATTTGTTTTTTTATAATAGAAGGATGCTATCAAAAATGTTGAATGACCAAAAAATAAATTTTAATATATTTTTTAATTTATTTGTGTTATTTTTTGTTTGTGTGTGTAGATAATCGGAACAGATGTCCAGCTCCACTTCCACGCCAGCCTTTGCCACCAGCACCTAATCAAAACAGCATTGGTCAACCGCCTACGAGTGATGAAGTTCTGTATGAGAATTACCCCATCGAACACAATGAACCAAGTGAAATGTCTTGGCATTCATTGTTCAGCACTAATTCCAGATAGATTTAAACTGGCTTATTATTATTTTTTTTAATAATTTTAGTTATCATAAATAGATGTAAAATAAGGTACAAGAGATGAAATTTAAACAAGATTGACATATAGTGCAATTGTGGTATATAAAAATGAAAATATCTGGAACATTTATCATTTGGTAATCCCTCGATAAAATTGAAATTCCATTACTGCATCTTACTTTTCATTTCATTGTTCTGTAATTCATTTGCAACACAGCCTTTGAATGAATTCAGTCTTACATCTATTTCACCCTCTTCCAACTGAAAAAGAAGGAGAAACTTTGTATATTACCCTGCCACTAAAGAAACAAAAAAGAGAAATTATGCTGGCATATTATGTATTTCATTGTCATGCAAATTTGGAGGTCCACAAAATAAATAGAATGCCAATATTTTTGGAACAATTCCAGATTAGACAAGACAAGTAGGCTAGAAATTAAGGAAATTACTTCCTTGAATACATAAAAGAAAGAAAGGAAAAGAATCAATTTATGGAATTAGAATTAATTAACTCAAATGAATTAATTTATATATACATTTTATAGAAATAACACTAGTTTACAGGGATTAATTCTCTGATTTTTATCAGTTTGGTATAAATATTTTTGTCTATATACATTTGTAGTAAACAGAAAACTACTTAATCAATCGTTTCTTTGTACATAGGTATCAACATTTTGGATGCATATAGTTTCAACTACATTTTAATTAAACAAAACGACCAAGCTTTCTTTGTCACATCTTCTTTGTCACAATGGAAAACGTTACTAGCACGTGCTAACTATTTTTAATGTGATACTTATATTCATGTTTTAAGGATTCTAAATCGCACTCATTTGCTGTGCTCACTGAGATTGCGAATATGAGCATTTGAAGATAAATTCCATATCTCTGTGCGCAAATGTATTATTATATAGTATATCTGTATATTATTAAGTCGATTTCAATTATTAAAATGTTTTTGAATATATAAAGTATATTCATTTTTTGAATAATAAATGTGCTCTTGAGTGTTTATTTGTATCTATACCCATAAACAACATTGTGTTTTGAGAAGATCATGATGTTAGTCAGAAGTTGTTAGTGAACACAAAACCTCAAACCATTAAAAAAATAAATTACTCTTACTATAATTATTATGGGAAGTTTTATCAATTCTTTTTTGGTCTCAAAAGTAGTAATTAGCCCCAAGTGTGTGGCACCCATTTAATAATTCATATTCCATTAGGAAAGTAGGACATGATTGATGAATAATGAAATTTTGGCTGTAAAATAAATTCCAATCATAGACGGTGAAGTTTGTGTGATACATGTGATGACAGTTGACTGTATATTAATATAATTTATGGAACTGGTAATACATTGAACTGATAGGTGTTCAGGTAGAGTTTATTGCTTTTAAAAATGGTTGGTATGTATTTGTTAGTAATTGTTTTTGTTTTTTTCGTATGTAATGGTCTCCTTCAATTAGAGACAATTCAAATGTATCACTTTTTAAATAAAAACTCAGAACTTACTTGTTCAAATTAATTTGCTTTTAAATTGTAATTATGTTATTTTTTCAGCGCTTAGAACATACTTGAATAATTTTAAAAGTGCTTTACAAGCAAATTATTATTATTATGCCCAAATCCTGACAAAAGGATATTTTAACGATGGCATCATCAATGCTTTATGAATACTTTCCAAGATATGAGTTTACAAATTACTTTAGTGCATCTAAAGAAA
Organism: Metridium senile; assembly: GCA_949775045.1. Lineage (NCBI taxonomy): Eukaryota > Metazoa > Cnidaria > Anthozoa > Actiniaria > Metridiidae > Metridium > Metridium senile. The sequence continues at coordinate 7,589,244 of OX459105.1, read as the reverse complement.
ATAGAGCTCTCACATCTACAAGTGAATCGAAATGCTGAGACCAGCGAATGAAAGTCCAGATTATTATTGTAACACAACAATTCAAAGTTCAGTTTGTTCAAGCCGTCGAGTTTGACACTCAATCATGATAACCTACTAAGTAAACTGAATATAGATGGTATTTTAAAATATAAACTACAAAAGTCTTCTTCTGCTCATGTTTATGAAGAAATCATAAAACCAGAGCTTTCTAGCTTAGATAAAACGTCAGTATTCAAAGAGGGTCCTGAAGGGGTAAATGGCCTTTTTTGACTGGGAAAATGGGTTTTTGATGCACTGGGACTGGGATTTACAAATAAAAGAACAATAGAAAATGGGAATGGGATTGAAAATTTGAGCAAAACTTAATGGGATTATGTGATTTTACTGATGGGATTATGTGATTTTTTACTGGGATTTGTTCCAAATATAAACTGGGAAATGGGATTCGGACCCCCCCTTCAGGACCCTCTTCAAACAGTTTTCAAGATGACTAATCACTATAAAATGGCACCATATTGTGAATGTGCATCTTGCACCTTGACGTGATGAGTGATTCTTCTATCTTAGCCAATCAAAAACTAGTTTGAATAAAAAAGTGGGGTTTGTCTGCAGGCTCTTCCTTCCCTCCTTCTCCCCACAGCCCCTCCCCCTCTCTCCCCCAATCCCCAAGAGCCGCCATGCAGGCTACCACTATATCTGTAGGATATATATATTTACCTCATTCCAGGCATACAATTGGTTATAGCAGTCTTGTGAAACACATTTTCTTGTGCATTTGATCTGTTCAAGTCCAACTAAGTCCGAGCACGATTTTGTTGCACATGCATGTTCATTGCCATTGTACATTTTTGCCTGAAAAATTCAAAACATTGATTTATAAGAATATGTAAATGGCCCACCAGACTAAATGCTTGAGTGTCCAGACAAAAAAAAGAAGAACAAAAAAAGAAGAAAAACAGATTCAAAGAGATTTTAATAACTGGAAAACAGTTACAGAATCACTATCATTAACAGGGATTCTGGCATTATGCGGAGGTGCGGACCCGCATAATTGACTACTTTCCGCATAATCCCGCATAATTTGCCAAAAAAAAAAAATAGATAAAAGCACCAAAAATGCACCAATGAAACAAATTAAATAGATAAAACAATAGATATATATTAGTTATCTCCCTTGCTTGCTTGAATAGTTTTTTGCCGTTTTGTTACAGTCGTACGAAGTACAAATTGTTCATTTTCACGGCTTACAAACCAGCCGTTGAAGCGACGCCATTTTGTTTTTATTTCTATAGTATTGGGCTTCCTGTATCTTGGCCCAGGCCCCATGCTGTTTGGCGGTTTTTCAAGATGGCGGTTTTCCAAGATGGCGGTTCGAACGTTTAACGGAAATCGTTAGTTCTTTTGGTTATAGTGTTGTTATTAGTTTGAATTATTGATAAAAAACGAATGATATGACATTTATGTGTAAAAAAGAACCGAAATAGGAGAGCTAAAGTAATTGAATTAGTTTTATTTTAAGTTTTAAGCGATTACGTCATCCCGCATAATTTTCCGCATAATTTATCGTTTCTTCCGCATAATCTTCCGAAAAAATTCCGCATAATTTTGATTTTTCCTCCGCATAATGCCAGAATCCCTGCATTAAGCTTATGTAATCGCAGAACACATTGTTGGCTTTAGTGTGGTCCCAGGTAGAGCATCTTACTACAAGCCCGGAGTAACTAATCGATGAAAATCGATCATCGGAAAGCTAATCGATAAATCGATATTAATCGATAATAATCAACTGATTAGTATCGATTAGTATCGGTAATCGATAAAAATCGATAATCTCAAAAATATCTAGAAATATTGATTAATATCGATTACTTTCGCTAAGTACTACATACAAGTCAAATTCTAAAAAAAGGAGAACTAATTAAGGCCCATGTACACGACAAGCAGTTTTGGTACGGCACTCCAAAATTTGGGTACGCCGGCCAATCATTTAGGGCACGGCACTGCATTTTTTTGTCGTGTGAACACATTTTTTACCGGCACCCGTACCTGTCAATTCAAGCACCCGTACCTTCTTTTTAAGCGTGCCGAGACTACCTCCGGAGGTAGTCTCGGCACGCCTAAAATGGGTCCGCTTGCAGGGTCCGCCAGTGAAAATTACTCGCACATGCGCAAAAGATAATAACATAGTCAAGATGGCGGCAAAAAAGACGCGCGGGAACTTGTGGGGAGATCAACAAACACATACTTTGATTGATTTATGGTCCGAAGAGACGATACAGATGTCCTTAAACAACTGCAAAACAAGTAAAGAAACCAGTGAAGTGTATAAGTCGCTACAGGTTAGTATTTTCTTGCGAAAAATTGCCTTTGACTGCATCAAAAAAGTCAAATATTTAAGTTGGTGTGTTGTCCCTTAGGCACAGCTACACACGAAAGGTTTCGAGGGATTTACAGTTAAGGAAGTTATTAACAAGATGAAGAAGCTTAGACAAAAATATAAAACTGAAAAGGATAAACGTAAGAAAAGCGGAAATGGTAGGTGTAAAAACTGGAAGTTTTTTGACAAGATGGACCGAGTTCTGTCGACGCGACACAACGTGAGCCCCCCATTCATCGTGGACACATTGTCAAGTCAAATTGATGGTGACGATTCTGTGGGTAAGTTTTGTGTAATATAGTAGAGTTTTGTGTCTAAAATGACTACTAAGTGAAATCCCAGTGATTCACTTTTAGGGTGGGAATAAGTGAAAGAATAAGGAGATGGCTCATGTAAGTTTAATTTATTTAAATGTTGGGAAATTCCTCGCATATAGTGATGCAAGTATACCTATCAAACACCCCACTACGTCTTCAAAAACCAATTACTGATAATTACAATCATTGTCAAAGTAGATTTTAGTAGTATTTTATCTCATTGTGACTACTTCATTTATTCCAAGTATAAAAACAAAATCAATAAAAAGGGCAAATATGCATTCTCATGTACCTTTCCCTCTTTCTTTTAGTGGATACTCTTGTAGAAAAATATGGCATGGGCCATATTACAACAGTTAAGTGTGACACTTGCACTTATGAAAAAGAAATACATTCAAGTGGTGTGCACGAGACTGAAGGTGGAAGTCTTAAGGTGTATTGTGAGGATGATGCTTTCATCTGTCCAAAGTGTAATAAAGATGAGCCGAAAGGTATAACTGATACATTAACTAGCTATCATTAATCACATTCCAACTACAATAATAATAACAGCAACAATAACATTAAAAGCAACAATAATAATAATAATAATAATAATAATAATAACAATAACAATAACAATAACAATAACAATAATAATGATAATGATAATGATAATGATAATAATGATTATGATAATGATAATGATAATAATAATAATAACAATGACAATAATAATAATAATAATAACAATAACAATAACAATAATAATAATAATGATAATGATAATAATGATTATGATAATGATAATAATAATAATAATAATAACAATGACAATAATAATAATAATAATAATAATAATAGAGTACAAACACTAAAAGTGTGCAACATAAATACCACTAAATACTGCTAAATTATGCAAATTATTTTGTTCTCTATTGTTTAATCAACACTATTTAGTGGTAAATAGTACAAAGTATTGCACACTTTTAGTGTTTGTACTCTAATAATAATAATAATAATAATAACAATAACAATAAAAATAACAATAATAATAATAATGATAATAATGATAATGATAATAATAATAACAATGACAATGATAATAATAATAATAATCATGTAAATTAATTGAACTGAAATGAATTAAGTTAGCGAGTGCATAACTGTTAGTATTTTTGTGTCTTTTTAAGATGTTGTTGAAGAAGTTGAGGAACTTAATACTGAAGTTAAATCATCTGATGAAAACACTACTAAACCAGTAGATGAAAAACCTAAAATTAGTTTGAGAAACAAGAGGAAAACCAACATTGAAAAATCTCTAGATGCTGTGTTTACGAAATGCCAGGAAGCTTCAAATGAAGAATTTCTGAGGTACATTAGATCTACAAATCCAATTTGGTAATATCAAAAGGTTATATTTTCAATCTTGTTTAATTTGAGGTTGCAACAACTTGAGGAGCACAGATACATGAAAGAATTAGAGTTCAGAACTCAACAGAGAAGAGAAGAAAGAGAACATGAGGTTAATATCATGCGATTGTTCTTAGGTTCCCAGTTCTCAACAGGAACAGCAATGCCTAATTTTAATCCACCAGATTTCTACAGTCCACCCTCCAGTTCTCCCTCTAATACTTCTTACAGTACATGCAGTACTAGTGACGACAAAGTTTACTTTGAATTGTAATAGTTATTACATTCTGATGTTGAAGCAAATTGTTAAGATTGAATCATGTTATGTTATGTTATAATGGTATACAAATGAGTGCATATGTGGCAGTTGTCTTTCCAGTGCAACTGAATTTTACCAGGCCCACTGAAAGCTTTTAGCCAATCAAAAACCAAGACTTAAACACAATATTATTGTGAATTTTTGATTGTCTGATTGTCTGGGAAACTAGGGTGGCCTTCAATTGATATGTAGAGTTTGTTTCATTTTTGACATGCAACCATAAGTTTGTGTTTAATTAAAGATAGAGTTTGTAAAGCAAATGAATTTCTTCATATTTTGGCTTTAAAACAGGAATACATATATCTTATTAAACAGTTTGGTGTGTAATATGGCTGGATATTTTACAAGTGAAATGCTTTAAATATTTAACGAGCCATTCGGGAAGTCAAAATGCAAGTTAACAAGTAAAATATCTAGCCATATTACACTTCAAACTGTTTGAAAAGTTTTTTGTTATACAATCAAAAGGTTTTTGTTGTTCAGTTATAAATATTGTTATTCAGCAAAATATTGTGTTACCGATGAGGCTAACCATAAATGAGTAAAATTATCCCTGAATATTTTTATTCGATCCAGCCCTACTCGTGTGCTATTTTTACTCATCTATGACTAGCTGGATAATAAAGAGAAGTATGGGAGCTAGTGTGTTCACACATTTTATTGCTAATGATAACCTACAAACAGTAAGATATTGAATATAAAAAAAAGATATTGAATAAATGTATATCTTTTGAATACAATGTTTCTAGTGAAATGTTACAGCTATGTGAAATGTTCCAATCACACTTGATTTATAAAATCACATTTCATTACCAACAATGATTTATTTAGCTCTTAACAGTGATCACTGATTGGACATAATGTACTGTGACAGTGCTTCTCTGATGTCAGTAGCATCTTTTATCATTACTTGATTGTCAGCAAACACACAGAGATCTTGAACACTTAAAGGGTGATTAGCATCAATTTGCCACACAGGAAGGAACTCATTGTTTTGTATCTCACATACATTATGCATGATACATGAAGCTGTTATCACAATGACGAGGGATGGCACTTCCATGTCTACACGTTTAGAAAATCGCACAAACCTGCCTTTCCATCTTCCAAATGTATTCTCAACAGTCATCCTTGCACGACTTAATTGGTAATTGAATGTTTTCTGTGTATTTGGTGTAGCATTGTTTTCTGGATATGGTTTCATTAACCAACTCATTAAAGGATATGCAGGATCTCCAATAAGAACTGGATTTATATTTTGCCCATATATTTGTTTGCTACAGTTCCCTGAGAAAAGTTCGTTATTGTTTCCTTTTGCATATAGTGTAGAATTTGATAGCACCCTTGCGTCGTGAACACTGCCTGGCCATCCTACGACTATTTCTCTGAACAAGTATTGGTGATCGACCACAGCCTGCATTATAATACTATGAAACCCCTTTCTATTGACATAGTCAAGATGACTCTCGGTAGGGGCAAGAATGGGGATATGCGTTCCATCTATCGCGCCTCCACACATTGGAAATCCCCATTCTTCGTAACCTTGAATGACGCGTGAAAGGTCTTCTCCACTTGGAAAGGAAATAAGCGATGGCATCCGCTTCATAATAGCACTGCAAACCTCTTTTATACAAGCGCACACAAATGAAACTGAAACTCCAAACAAGTTTGCAATGGTTCTATATTCCGCTGTCGAGGCTAGGTAATAAAGCGTTATAGCCAATCGACGCCTTGCAGAAACAGCTTTTCGCATCACTGTGTCCTGATGAGATATGTCTATACAAATCTTATCAATAACGTACTTGAATGTTCCGCTGGTAACTCTAAAATTTGAATACCATTGCTCATCATTAAAACTTGTCTCCACCATGTCAAACCAGGCGAAAGAACGAGGACGCATCCATACTTCCCGTAAACGTGGAGGGTACAAACAACTTAAGATAGCTTGTACAAGGAAGAATCGTCGCTTTTTTATCTTCATAAGAAGTGGTAAATATCGTGGTCTGATCGTTTTGTCGTTGATTTGCCTTCGTTTCATTCTAACCAACCAAAATGCTGCCATTCGGTACATTCGCACACGAGCATGAGTATCCGCCATTTTGAAAATGTTCGGGTACACCGCTGATAATTAGGAAAGCAGGCTCAGAAATGTAAGAGTGCCGTACCATTTTTCGGGGTGCCCATCAAAAAATCGTCGCGAAAAAATAATACAAGTTTTTGTCGTCTAAATGCCAAGTGCCGTGCCCTAAATGATCGGCCGGCGTACCCAAATTTTGGAGTGCCGTACCAAAACTGCTTGTCGTGTACATGGGCCTTATTCTCCAAGTAAAACAGGCACGAGGTGCAGCTGCTTTAAACGCTGGTTCAGAGACAAATGCTGGCCGTATAAAGAACCTGGATATCTGAAGCCACAGAAACCTGACAGTATGCGGATCTAATAAACTTTGTGTATTTTTACGACAGAAGATACGAGCAAGAAATCTTTATACTCCAGCATGTATTCTTTCTTTTAAGCATTCTAGAAATGTCCGTCGATGTTCTTTATTTTTATCATCTAATTCGCAAAATTTGTATTATACTTTTTCATGTTTTATCGGGTATGCTTGTTATTTACATGCTTCAACTGTATCGCATTTGGATTTTTCTACTTTCATCCATTCTCCAGGCTAAAGTTAATTTTGTTATTATAACGGCTGGTGTGTCTTTTGATCAAATGACATAGTTGAAATCTACACTATACTCAGTACATGCTAGGCCATGTTTGAATCATTATTCAGTTGTTATTCGAAGTGTTATTATATTGTTCATGTTTTTGCATTTATTCTAATTGATGTTGATTGTTGATCACTGAAAAAAGTTATTTAAAAATAAACCACAACATAATAGAGTCAATAACGTCTTTAGCGTAATCATTTAATAATAAATTCAGTCCAAAACGAAAAAGATAAAAAATCGATAGAAATCGATAAAAATCGATAAAATCGATAATCACAGCAAAGCTGAATATCGATTTTTATCGATTTCCGATAATAATCGATTGATTAGTATTGATTAATATCGATTAATATCGATTTTATCGATTAATAGATTTCATCGATTAGTTAGTTACTCCGGGCTCTTGGCATGTAGCCCTCAGTCTGCAAGAACGTTGCGACTATTTATTGAAAAGTTACTAGAGCTGTATTTAGCATATATTCATTATAATACCTCTAATATAACTTAAGTTAAACTTGAATGGCAGTCAGTTTTTTATAATCTATGGAAAATATTTAATCTCTTTTACTCACGTGTCTTTGCTTTTTTCTGAATGAATAATGCTTGAAATAAAATTCTGTGGCATCTACAATATCATAATAAAGCAAGGTAGTGCACAATATAGTAGTCAGATATAGTAGAATAACTTTCATTCTGATTATTCGCTTGCCTTCTGACGACGCTTCTGACGGGTTTCCGCCATTTTGTTTGCTTAGCAGCCTAGCCTGTAGCTGAAATCTGAGCCTACACCGGACAGTGCGGTTGCCATATTGCCGTCGCGCTCAACCATCTTACAATCATTTTTTTCATTTGTATTTTTTTGATAGAAGTAAGCAATATCGTTTTTTACACAATGCGCGTACTATGGATGTACTCAGTGTACTTAAGTTAAAAGTATTTTATTATATATTATTATTTGTTCGATGTGCATGATAGTAATTATTAGATATAACTTAGATATAATTATAATAATGATTATTATTTCTAGTAGTATAATAAAGATTTAAAAGAAGTAATGATACTGCTACAAATGTCAAATGTGAATGTTGAGGTACCATTGGGCCGATTGGTCCATTGCCTCGAAATGCGGCCATACCTATTTAAAGTGTGCGCGGTCATGCGGTGGTCATCGATTCCATGCTGGCGGTAAACGAATTGGGTTGTAAATATATTGTGGTATATATTTCGAGAAAAATGTTTTAACGTCGCTCGAAATCAATCTTAGTTTCGAGCTAACAATTGCTCTTGTCATGGTAAAAGGTCCAGAGGCTGTAAACAAGCCGTTAAATGTTAAAATGTGACAGTGTTTTGCTCTATTGAGTTACCTTGGTTCTGATGTTTATCGCGAACATGTCGTGGCCAGAATACAAATATAGCTCGTTCTTGCTTGGATTTCGATTACAAATGCTTGCCCTTAAAGTTGCAGTGTAAGGGAACGTAGAAATTTACTACTATGGATGGCTCAGTTGGAGCTGACAAGGAAAGTCGTTCGTTTAATCAAGACAGGCTTGAACTGCGAGCTTATCTTGAAAAGGAATCTTTGCATCACTTAGATGACATTTTCCCTGACTATATTTCCTTGGACTACTTTAAATCATTGACAGATGACGACCTGGAGCATGATTTTCAACTCAAAGATGCCAAACTAAGGCTTCAAGTTATGAAAGCCGTGATAAAGTGTCGAGATGATGATAATTCGGGTAATGAGGAACAAAAGGTAAGCTCGCTGTTTAGCTTCTATCAAGTTAAAAGCTTAATAGTTATCTATTTATTTTGTAAAAATACATAACAACTAACATAGTCACTGCTAAAGTGTTTTTTCTTTCTCATAGACGTACTTTAGAATTTCACTTAGGCGCTTAAGTCGAGTGTTCTTAGTTGTACGTTCAGTTTCAAAATGAAATTTCCCATATAAACGAATAATTACAAAGTATAATCTTAGTTTAGCCAAGGGCTTATACTGTATATCTTCTGTTATCACGAACAGTATTTTAGAGGTTTTTTGGTAATTTTGATGTGAACATTTTGATGTTGACATGTTTTGTTTGTTTATTAAGTAAATATAGTGTATTATCGGCCAGTTTAGGAACTAAAATGTAAACATTGCAATGTTTTTTTGTATTTCAATAATATATATCCAACCTTTGCAGAATACAATAGCACCATTCTTTATAACCGTTCAAGTGTGAGCTGGTCTTATATCAAATACTCATTGTTATCTTTTTGTTTTGCAATTGTGATGTTGTTAATAGTTCATCAGCACGTTCTCCTTATTAAAGGCAAGAGAAAGGGTAGCTTAATGACCACATAGCTTAAAAACTTTTGAATCTTCTATTTTGTTTGTCGACAGATATAATTTATAATAAAGTAATGTCAGTTATCTTGACATATTTACTATGTCCTTTGTAAGCTATTGGATGCGGAATATAATATAATTCAATACTTGTTATGAATCGAGGACAAAATAAACAAAACAGAATGTGATAATACTGTATCTGTTAAATTTAAACTAGCGAGTAAACTAGTATAGGCTGCGTCAGTGTATGATATAAACAATAGGTAATATAATGAAATTTGTAGCACAGTAAAAATATTAATTTTTCCATTATTCTTTCACTCCTCCTACATTTGCTATCACTTTTTGATTGGTTCATCACTTTTCCCCGCTTCTTATTTATACTCAGTATCTCTCTTAGTCAACTCTTTTACTCAGATGAAGGGCTAAAGCTCGAAATGTCAGTAAAGTTTTAAAAGTGATTTTTTTTTACGGTGTTACAAATTTCCTAATATTACCTATACTAGTTTACTCGCTAGTTTCCATTTAAAAATATTGCCTCAACTTTACTGACGCTTCGAGGTTTATCCCTTCATCAGAGTAAACAAAAGTAAAACAAAAAATAGATAGATAACTCCATGAATGATAGAGCTTTTTTTATTGACCCTGTGAAACAAAATGATATAAAGTGTGATAGTCAAATAACAACAAAAGAACAATAAAATTGAGGTGCATTGAATAGTGATACACCAAAGTACAAGTGTATTTCACAGTTAATGAAAAACACTCCAATTTAGTTATTTTATGCTTCAGTCTTATGTAATAATTTGTGTATAATTATCTGAAGGATTATAAATAGTAGTAGCTGTATAATCTTCTAGTTGTCAAGAATCTTTTATACCACTGTTACATCTCCTGACAGACTAAAGTTTTGTTTATGAATTGATCAATAGGCTACTGTTGCCAACAAAGTGTTGAGATACTAAGTCAAACATGTGGGAATGTTTGAACACTTTGTAGGCTTTCACAGTAGCCTATTGACCATTCAAGGCAGCACCTAGATATGGAAACAGCGGTACTGTAAATAAATTGTTTGATTAATTGATTGAATGATTTATTTATTTATTTATTTATTCATTCAATCACTGATTGATTTATTTATTAATGAACTGATTGACAAATGACCATTGATGCCAATGAACTGTTTATCAAAATGTCTTACAAAGACTAGTAGTCTTTATAAGACATTTTCAAATAATGAAAGAGCAGTAAAACAAAGGCAACAGACTAAAATAATAACCATTAACAACAAAACAAAATCATTTGAAATTAAGTACAAAAAATTATTATTAAATGTGCATGTATGTGTAAGTCTATTTGTAATATTGTACTAATGATTTCCAATAACCACTAATCCTCTCCTATCCTAGTCTGACATTGAACTTGGCCTTCAATTAAGTGCTGGTTCTCAGTCTGATGTTTTTGTCTCGTCCACTCTACCAAAGGACTTCCGCTTCAGGCAAAATAGACTTTCAGATGATTTTGGAGGACGTTTCAGAGGAGATAATCTTGGTGGTTACAACAATACCCGCAATGAAGAAACATCTAACTTAGTGCGTATGAGAGCAAACCAATCACTTGGTAACTCTGAGCCCAACCTGTCTGGGAGCTGTGTAAGTATAATCACATAATTATTGCTAGTTTAGTAAATAATTATATACAAATGGCTCAAATCAACATTCATTAAAGGCCCTCTTGCATCTGAGATGCATTGCATGCTTCAATGATTTTTTCACATATGAAAAATAACAATTTTTGTGAAGAAAAGTAATATCTAATAATATCTGTTACCATCGTTCTTTATAAAAGGTAATTTTCATAAATTATTTTTTAATAGTATAAGTTCATATTTAATTAAGCTCTCTGGGATAATATTTTAGTCGTTCCGGCCTTTTTTATACTTATATTTTATCTAAATGATGACCCGACGTCCTGGAAGGCCTCGTCTTCCTGGGCGACCTAAGTCTAAGGATCAGAAGCTCTGTGTTCGACCTATTCAGGGAGAGAAAAATCGCACTTGGCTTCAAAAGAACCACCGATAGTGTATTTGTGGAAGTCCTACTGCATTGTGTCAATGGTGATACAAGCAATGAAGACTCAACTGAGCACTGTTATAATCGAAATGTGTTTGTCATAGTGAAATGGATTTTAAAGCAACACTTAAGCTATCAACATTAAACAGTATATATTTGAATGGATTGATGTTTATGTTAACATTTTTTGAACTGTATGCATTCAGGTCGTCATCCTGACCTTCTATAGTAATATCCATGAACGTTTAACGTTTCAGATTCCATGCATAATATCATTTTGTAGTACATGAATGAAACCACAAACACTTCGAAGTCTTCAAACTTTACAGCCTGAATAAAACAGCCTGAAAAAATCTTTGAGTAGCCCGTATTGCGGGATCAGTTTTCTAACCAATTAGAAAGCAACTTTAAACAATAAATATTTTCAAAATATAAACATACGGCCGCAATGCACCTCAGATGCAAGAGGGCCTTTAAAGTTAGAGCTTCTTTTTTAAAGCATCTGGCTTTTTAACTTTTTAACTTCAAATTATTTGGATGGGGCTTTTTAACCAGAAGTGTTACTCACTCACTTGCTCACTATTGTAAACTTTACAATGTAACGTCACACGAAATCAATCTTAGTTTCAATTGCTCTTGTCATGGTAAAAGGTCCAGAGGCTGTAAACCATCCATTAAATGTTAAAATAAAATTCATAAGTAAGTAATGTGTACAAGTTTGTACAAATTGTTCAAACTAAACTCCAAAACTTTTTATTTTTATTTTTTTTAACAATTTTATTGAGTGATACAAACTACATAATAAGAAATAAAAAGTACAAAGAAAATTTACAACACTAAAAATTTGGATCACCCAAAGGGCAATATGCAAACGGGCCTCTACGTCCCATGCGCGGCTTCTCCGCCTTAAATGATGTATAAGAAATAACAGAAAATTACATGTTATTGTACTTTGCATTGGTGAGTCAAATAAACAATTAATTATACCATATTAGCCTTTCCTTTTTTTGGCTAATGATTCAACGTTTGATGAACTTAAAGCATCTTCGTACTTTATATTAGGATGAATAATGGCCATGGCACTTTTTTGTAGGCGTTCTAGTTCTAGCTTAAATAATTAGGTAGAGCGTAGTAGAAAACTGGAATGGCATAATCTATAATTCACCTAATACATGTGACATAAAATAAGATTAAGTCGGATATTGGGACCTTAGCCCTTCTTAACTGTATGAGAAAGTATAACTTCTTAGAGACCTTTTTAACTATTAATTTTAGTCTACATGAGTATTCCAAGTAAGATTACAATTGATAACCTAATAACTTGATACTTTCTATAACTTTTAAAGGCTTATCATTAACTACAATAGGGGAAAACTATGGTTTGTTTTTAGTGAAACAGATCCTAAGCTCTTTACATTTATTTGTATTTAGCAAGTGTTTGAGAACTCTTTCTTCAGACACTTCGAGGAAGGTTGGAGTATCTTTTAGAGGAAGCTTAGTTAGAGAGAGCTTGTAAGGTGGTAGCCTTGTAGTGTCTCAAGCAGGGCTTTATTGATGGCATCAGCCTTTTGCTTAACCTCTAGACCTTCTAATTCATTGATGTTCAATTGGGCTAGTACATCCTAAACACATCTTGACCTAACCCACCCCTCGAGATTGAACCCACCATGAGGGTTCATGTTCTAACCTCACAAAACTATTCACACCACTTAGTCTATATGTGCATTCAAACTTTATACCCGATTTTCTCACTTTAACTACTCATGTGGGACAATTAAGTCACTATATTATTGCACATACTCAATATCTCATATGTGAGAGGTCTGTATATCTGGTATGCCTTCGCACATGCCCAGAGTGATTGCGGAGTAATAAACCATTAATGTAAAGACAAGTAAAAATGACTAAAACAAACACAGTGCATTGTAAATACATTTTTATGTTTTTTTATGGCTTTTTCTTTATGGCATGGCTTAAAAACGGCTGATTTGTTTGGGTTTCTCGTACTTCTACATTGTTTTACTGTACCAATTCAGAGTTGGCTTTGAGTATATTATTTGCTCAAGACAATACAATTGATGTTATTTCTTAACATTTTTACAGAAAGAGTTTAGCAAAAAACATGTCTGACATAAGACTGTTACTTGATCCTTGAATTCCCAGAAAGCAGATGATCAGTCACATAGATAGCAAGTCCAACAACAACATGAGAGCTTGTTTATAGTAATACAAAACCACCAAAGCAAAGAAACAAGTAACTACTATAATTATGCCTTTTTCAATTGATAATTATTGCGCTTATATTGTTTACATCAATATTGGTTCTATTGAATTGAGTTTACAGATTAACTTAAATGATGTATTGATTGTATAATGTAAAATATTACAAAACACCACCCATGGCACAAGCATGTCAAGTTTGGTGACAATAAAGGTACAACAATTCATCTTTGTTGTTGATTATTTCTGCACTGTTTTTGATTGAATTGAACAACTTAAGCTGATGACCAATTCATTCCAAAACAAAATAACTTGGTTGACACACAACCACACATTTAAGAGCAATAGAATAAAATACATTTGTTGTTTAAAGATAACAATTATATCAAGGAAATGTCCAACATCAATTTCTAATAACAATGCTGCCTTCCATTGGCTTGTACTTAAAGTGGTTGATTGGTTTGAGACAGGAAACTAATTGCCTCAAAATGACTGTAAATGTCACATTCATCAAAAGCTTTTGGGCTTCCTTTGGTCTTTTACAATAATTATAAATATATATATTCATAAAGACAAAATACCCCATCAGATCTATCAAAGCCAAGAGCTACAAGTAACAATTATAAAGCCAAGATCCAATTTAGTTTGGACAAATCACACTGAGCCATCTTATACATGTGCATAAAAGCATGTTATAGTACAGCTTAATATACAAAGTCATGTTATGAATACAGATTCTATAGCCATTTACCATCTGTCATACAATGTAACATGAACAAGACTTATGTCTGTTATGAGTTGGCAGCTTGAATCATTGACTGGGAACCATTGAATGAACTAAGTTTTACTTGATGGTAAGAGTACAATCAAATTGCTTACTTAAAGTTATCATTATCTTTCTTTTACATTGTGGTTTTAATTATTCATGTATGTCTTCATAACATATATCAAAAAATGGTCTCAGTAATTTTACTTGAGATTAGGTATTTTTGTATTTGTTCACAATTTAAAACAATTGATTTGTGATTTCAATAGATTTCTCTATAAGAATAAATTTGTTGATAAAATGCCAGTAAAGTTAATAAATACAACATAGCTAATTGCAAGAATATTGTCACATAAAAAAAACCCACATTGTCAAGTAATGTAGTAAGAGTGGAATAACAAAAGAAAGAGTACAGCTTGAGTTATCTTTTAATTAATTCCTTTCACACTAAACGTCAAAAGTCACAACAATATTATTGCAGTTATGTGTAAATAAAAGTATCAATAAAGAGAAATATCAAAAAAATAATATGATCAATAACTAAAAATATGAAAAATAATTTATAGAAATAGACATTTTCATTTTTTTATAATTTTATTGATATTTTTATATATTGATATTTAAAATGATTTTAAGTAAAAGGACAACATTTTTGAACAGTGAGCTAACAAGGCAGATGTTGATATTTCTGTGGAAGTCATTTTTTGTTCTGTTGTTTGAATACTTTTTGTTATTGTATATGGATATTTGTGGCATAAATAAATGATTTTTTACACAGTATACATTTTTGAAAGCACTATAATTTAAAGGTTGTGATGATTCTGAAACCATTTCAATATTCAGTTGATTTGCGATTCATGTTTTTTACTTTTGCAAGAACTGTACTTATATTACAATATAACTGGCCAATATATATAACAAGCTATTGAGTTGAATAATTTAATTGCATTGTTGTATTTGATAGGTAATTAGAATGTATTTTGTATACTATAGCTATATCCTTAATTCTTATTGAATTTTTCTTTTAATTTATGTTGTCTGTTTATTTTGTTTACTTTTTTGATGATTATTTTCAATAGTATTACTTTCAACAGTATTACTTTCAATTGTAATTATGTTTAGTGAATTGTTTTTGAAGAAATATTCCTACTTTTATTAAATCTTATTGGTATGATAACACATTTTATTATAGTTATACTTATTGTAAAGTTTAGGTAAAAACAAATAACTTTTTTAACATCTTGAAAAGTATTAAGACAGACACAAGTGCCCTCACTAGTGGGGAGACTTACACTCACACTTACTACCTCTACAATTAATATTTTAGCACAAAACTCGGCTCACATAACCCAGAGAAAAACCCTTGTGGCATAGGAAAAAAGAACACATCAAACAAACTAAAATCACATATAATCCATGCCTGAGCCGGGACTTGAACATAAATCACAGAGTTGGGGGGGGGGGGGGGGGGGGGGGCGTGATAAACCACTATGCCACCCGAAATATGCAAATTACCTACAGTGTAGGTGTGTTTTCAGTGTTATATATTGAGTGTTATTAAATGTTTTCATTGCTGTAGCCTAAGTTTAATCCATCTAGGAAGTCTTGTAGACACTAAAGTATTATTAGCATAGTAACTAGACTAAGTACTCTCATCATTTATTGGAAAACTAATCACCAATCTACCTGATTTATGCCAAGCTAAATTTGATATTTACTCACTAAAAACTGGAAGGTAATCTTTTAGTAATTGAAGTGATCTTATATGCTGATATATAAGGGATTGAAATGATCACTCTGTTTTATTATACAAGAGAATCATACTGGTTCTTCCTCTTTTTACCTGATGTTTTGGATTCCTGCTGTATTATTTGTAATTGTACAACATTTTTCCTTTTACGTACAATGAATTAGCTGAACAAAGTAGAGCTGTCTGCAGAATGTTATTAAGTACAACCACTGGACAATGTTTGAATGGAAGGTTTGAATTGAAAAGTTTTATTTTTTGAAATCTATAACTGATATCATGATTATATTTGTGAGTATAGAAGTAGTCTAGATTATGGGCTTTGTCTACAATAGAAAATTCAAATAATGTAAAAAATTCAAATTCTGAAATACCATATATTTTTTAATGATATCATTCTGTGCCTCTAATTAAATAAGGTCTTCTAACCATAATTTTAAATGACAGCACTATAATAACACAAATTTAGTATAAAATTAAGAAATGTCTTGGTAAGTCAGAATCATGTTATTTTAAAAATCTATTTGTAATGTATTGACTATGTTTAAAAATTATTAATATGCTGTCAGTGAGCTTTTGGACGTCTAATTAATTGTCCATTTTCACAGCTAAGAATACAAAATATAATACAAGGGAATTAAACCTTCCCCAAATATTGTAGTTGATACCAATTTTTAAGATAAAAATTTAGTTGTTGCAAAAGTAATTAAAATATCTGAAACCGTCACTGAGAATGTTTACCACTTTTTTATACTTGGGAAACAGTCACAAATTAAAGTTTCTTCATTGTGTTTTCACAAGCAATTTTAGCACAACAACAGAAATACTGGCATTATTCCATTAAAAATTACCAAAGTCCAAAAACATTTTTTTCGTTAGAAAGTAAAAATCACTATTTTTTAACCATAAATGTTTTCTATTCAAATCATTAATTTTAGGCATTTAAATTTAACAATAGTAGCTGCCCCAATTGGTTGCAAGGACTACAAAGAACATTCATGAATTTAAACATTGTGTAAATACATTTCTATTTAGAAAAGCATTCAAATTTAATGCTATGAGCTAATTTATTTATAAATTATTATACCTATAAAAATATATATATCTTTGAAAAGATCTAAAAACAAAGGAATGTTCTAATGAAAATTTCATTGGTCTAGAAGTATATAGACAAATTTACCAGCAACAACAAATTAATGTTAATGGAAGGAAACCAACCATCTTACCTCTCACTGTGGATTCTTAGTACTAAGATTTAAAACCTCTATCTATCCCTGAAAGAAGCCTTACCATCACAGTTGTATGTCAACATACTTCCACAACCATCATGTTCTAATACAAGAGATATTATTATGAATTCCTCCACAAAGTCTTGCACACTGGATCCACTTGTGCCCTGAATGCAAGGTGATGAGCTAGGGACAGCTGGAACTAGTTTACAGAATTGAATGGCAGAAAAGCATTATTATACAATTTTTGTGCAATGTCATGAAGTTGCTGAAACAAAGAATATGAATATGAAATGAATCAAAATTGGTCTAATTTGATATGTATTATCTATATAGTTTATCGTATTGTTGTACATCTTAAATTAAATAGGATTTCCAAGTTTTAAGGATGTTTCTGATGAGCGATTTTGAGGTCATTTATGCCAAGCGTGTTTTGTGATATGCGTTTTTAAGAAATAAATTATTATTATTATTTTTTATATTATTATTATTATATTTTTATAGGTATAATAATCTATACATATATTAGTATATAATTAGCTCATAGCATTAAACTTAGATTTTATCTGTTGTAAATATATAGATTTAGTATATTATCTTATTATATAGATATTGATGAAATACCAGGATTTCTTTAGTGTCTAAAACTTTGTATGTTTCACATGTGAAAGATATCATATCTTTCACATGTGAAGATATCGTTTTCAGATGCAATTCGTTTTGCATAAAGGTTTTTAATAACGAGTCAATGAAGTTTTATTTCTCTTCTCTTATTACATTTTATCAATATCTATATAATAAACAGAACATTACATGGTCACTTGGAGATACAAATTTTATCTTCTCATATTGAATATCTCTCACTCGTTTGCTGCGCTCACTCGTGAGAGATCTATTCAGCACTCGAAGATAAAATTTGTATTTCCGCGCGCTCATGTAATATCCTCTATATACATATTATTTTCATTTTATATTATTTTCAGTGATGTAATGTAATATACATTTGAATATTTTATAGAAAATGCACAATACAAAATAATAAATTAAATTAAATTTATCTAGTATTATGAATGCACAACAAAATTCAGCCCTCCTATACATTTTTTTAATGTAACTCTCTATAATATTTCATGCCTGAGCCGTTTGACTGCAAACTACAAAATGTTATGTGTAATGAGCAACTTTTTTCGACACACATTCCCCGGCCCACTGTTGATTAATTTATAGATTTATATTAAGTCTAGAGCCACTTTGGTTTTCTGCTAGGCAGGCCTGAGGTAGACCCTTAAGGTACTGCAGTTGAAAATTAATCATTCAGCTTATAACTGATCTGTAATATATTGTTTGTTTTTAGGGAGACCTCAGTAGGCGATTAAGGTAATTTGTGTTTTATTGAAAATATTGATGCTACTGATTTTATACCTGTGCCTGTTAAAATGCTGTGTTTTGATGTGTTGTAATTCTATGAATTATAAACAGAACATTACATGGTCGCTTGGAGATACAAATTTTATCTTTTTGTGTTGAATATCCCTCACTCGTTTGCTGCGCTCACTCATGAGAGATCTATTCAACACTTGAAGATAAAATGGTATCTCCACGCACCCATGTAATATCCTCTATAAATTGTGCTATTATTCTATTTTTGTTCCAGTACTTGTAACATTGGTGGAAGAAAACATACAAAAAGTTTAATAGGTGAGTAGGTTTCCCATGTACATGTATGACCCTGGTGAAATAGTTGCATGTATGACCCAGTCAATTATTTCCATATACATGTATATTGCCCTATAGTGAATGAGTCTAATCAAATTATCACATTGGGATTAATTTACATTAACCCTTTGACATTGGCCCCTTTAAAAATTGTTCCCCCAGGAACGATGACTTCAAAAATTCTATCTCTCTCGCTTTGAAAGTCATGGCTCTAAAATGTAATTATCTGTATTGCCTGGAAAGTTCCACAACATCTGACACTTAAATGATCATCTGAGATCCGAATTTGTAAAATATAGAGTCCTTTTTTCGCCATTGAACAACCACAGTAAAAGTCATTTTTCATATCTGATTTTAATGCAAATAATATTGTTTAAAAAAAAATCGGCATTCTCAGAACATATCAGCCCCAGTTCTTTTGATTTCTTAACTTTTCATGATCAAACATCTTCTACGAGCTGCACAGAAGAGCTTTTTATTTAGCCTACTAACGCAAAACTTGTTACTCCATTTAATAACGAAAAGCATTGTGGGTAATTATGCAAATTTTCGACAGCGCATGGCCCAGACCCCAATTTTTTTTTATATTTATTTTATCATATTTTATACATATTATATATTTTATTTATTGAATATTTTATTCTACCTTGTGTTTATAAATGTATATATTTCTAAATATGAGCTAATTAATTAATTGATTTATTTATCTATTTTAACATATTTAATTTATTTTTAGACATATTTGTAAGAGTTTAAAGACTCTAAATAAAGTTATTATTATATTATCACAGATGGTTTGAATCTAGCTTTGGCACTTTACTCAACGTTTCTGAAATCACAATTTGAATTACTATATTTACTTGAATAAGCACTTCCCTTGAAAGTTATTATATTTCACCGCTTGCCCATTAAAGTTATCATGCCATTGTTATATAGCTGTCTATTTTACCGATATAACAAACAACTTCATTGGTTGATAGATGCTCACGTGATACTGATTAAATCCAACTGTATCCGTTCGGGAATAAGTGATTCACTTATTCCCCGACCAGGATATTAGGATATAACAAAACACTTAATGACTGATCCCTCGGGAAACTAGTTAGTTTTTTTTTTTTTTGGGACCAGTCATTAAGTGTATAATATTCGTAGTTCTGATCAAGAAGGGGAATTTAAGATTGAGAAAAACTTAATAAGCACCGCAAGTAATCAAGTGGAATAATTGAGAAATGGTATTGAGAGTGAGTGTGAACATGTCAAGCAGAGCATTATACTCAAAGATTGATGTAGATTTGGTACATACAAGACAGTAAATTGAATTTTGCTCTTACATGTTTTATTACAGGAACTGATAGTGCAAGTTCAGCCTTCCAACCACCTCCTACTAATAATGGCAACCATTTCTTGTTCTCAAATGTTAGAAAGTAAGCTCTTGTTATATCACCTCTGTTTGTTTTTGAAAATGCCATTATTAATAATAATTATAATAATTATTATAATATTCAACTATTAAAAATGTGTTAATTTATTCATTCATCTATTCACTCGTTCATTCTTTTATTTATTTCACAATTTACTGACATACAAACAATTGTGATTTGGGAAATCAACATTCGTGTTTACTAATTGATTGTAAGATTATTTACTTAGGGTCATAATTTGTAATCCTTACAATATGATCTTGAACATTCATATGATTTTTGACACAAAGCTTTTCAGCTTGTCCTTGTTAATAATAGAATTTGCTTCACTGATCATTGAGTTCATGACCAATAGATAAAGTTGGGGCTGGAGTGGATAACACACATTGAAGGTTATTAATTGGCCATTCCACATGAGACATTGAAATAATGAAAATTTGAAAGCATTGAATTTTCAGTGAAATTCATGTTTTTTAAATGGCAAGATATTGAATTGTCCAAAATCATAAGAGGTTTTGAAATATATGCCACACCCGCTGTGTGGCAGGCCTTTCAATCTGTACTTGTCTGGGCTATGTTTTTGAAGCATTTTGAGTGTTGACATAAAATTGAGCTCTAAAATCAGAACAGTTCAATTGGAATTCAAAAGCTTTCTTCCCATGCACAGTTTCAAACACATACATGAAAATAGCATTGGAATTTCTTTTCAACTCCAGCTCTCCTATCAATTATACAGGAATACATTTTGTTGCGGACATTACATGTTGTGTACTACAAATATACATATTTTCATTATTTTCCAACAAAACTTGTAACTTTTTTCGAATGGTATTCATGATCCTTTTTTTTAAATCTGTACTGGGCCTAAGAAAATAAATTTATTTATGTTTCAGAGCTGATTGTGGTGGTCGTCGGTGGTCTGTAGCATCACTGACTTCATCTGGTTATGGAACACATACACCTTGTTCATCTTCATATTCTGTAAGTTCGTACTAATACATACTATCCGCTTATTTCCTAATGATTGTAAACCGCCAGTCCATACAATAATTGTAAAGCTCATTGTGACATTACAGTATAAATTCAATTATGTATTACAGCTGATAAATATTGCAAATGTGTGAAAGTTTTTAACTTCAGTAAATTAGTACATTTGCCAAACGGGAAAAAATATCTTTGACATCAGACTTGTGTCGGGGAATCAGACATTACAAACAAATACAACTTTTTAATTCATATCTGTAATTTGCTGAGTTTTTATTTTACAGCATAATGTGCTTTACCATCGGTTTCTAATCAGATGCAAACTGTAATGCATGTCAACTGAGATTATCTGAGAGATAAAACCAGATCACCTTCTGAAGTCTTGAAAAATTAGAAGAAGTTCGGGCAATCTTTGTTATATATTACAAAATACTGTCAGTTACACAAGCCATATTCTTTTTGAAAATAATAAAAGGAAAAAGGAAAATATAATGAAGTAAAAGGAAAAAATCGGAAAGAAAAAAAAATCAAAATCTCGTCAAAAAAGTCCAGTCCAAAGTGCAAAGTCCAGTCCAAAGTCCAGTCCAAAGTCCAGTCCAGTAGTTCAGTCCAGTAGTCCAGTTCTTCTTTTACGACATGCCTTTTTCAAATTTAAACATGCTGGGAGGTTTTTTCAGACACTTATAAACTTCACTCTTGTCTTTGCTTGGAACATTTTAAAGTGTTTACCGTTTGACACACGGCGTATCTTTTATATTAAGGTCAAATTCTCGCTTTCTGATTGGTTAACTTGTACAAAACTTTAATTAGGTGGCCATGGTAAGGTGCATCGCGCTGTAAGCTTTTGAAATATTGTGTTTTGTATTTATTTATTTTTATTATTCTAATCCACACTTAATTATAGCCACAAATAGACCGCTTTCATAAATACAATAATATGTACCGAAAAATGATTTTCTAAACAGATATTCTAGTATTTTAGCACTGAAAGAACCACTTGAAATAGGCATGTTTGGAAGGTTTTGATGCTCTGGCTAAAATACCAACTGAAGGAAGTTATGCTCAATGAAAAATGTAGAGATTTGTATGGAATTTTCTGCCGAGGCCTTTGATGCCTCATTTTGGTGTTTTTCTGATTTTTCAAGCTCTTGTAGCTTCTTGCAAATTTAATCGTTTTTTCTCAAACATTCACAAGTTATTGTTATGGTGAATGTCTATCATATGATAGCTTTCTTTTTCTTAAAACATCAATTTTAAATATTATGATAATTAGTGGCGGCCATTTATGAAAGTCGTCTATTGTCATGATAATTGTAGAGTACTTTTCACATTATGTGAAAAGTACTCTTTACAATTATCATCAATAATTTGTTCATACACTTTACACATACAAATTAATATATTATGGTATTAGCGAGTGACTGTACGTTGTGAAATAAGTTGAACATATATTTTTACCATGTCACGATCACTTGCCATCAAAGATCCAGTGAAGGCATATGACATCAATATCTTGAATATAATAACTTTATATTTATACAGTTCATAGCACAAATGAAACAAGTTCCCACATCCACTGAATAATGTGAGATAGCTAGCAAATAAAGAATTGTTAACCCTTTCACTACTGGGCTGTATTGGCATTTTTGAGCGATTTTCTGGATATAAACGATCCGTTGGATTTCTTAACTTCATATTTGGCGTAACCATGGAAAGTGCTGCTGTTTTGTAATCTCAACGGCTCAAGTTCTCAGGCCACATACCTTTTAGACCGTTTCAAAGCATCGTTTGATATTTACACTGTCTGGCTCAAAGTTGGCTTCAATCAGAATTTCGTTAATTTTAGGGTCATATTTTGCCTTTAGTTATAGTTACTACTGGAAGAGCATCATTAAGCTTCAAGGTAGCAAAGAGCTCATTTTCTGGAAGAAAGCAGCGAGGAATTTCACTTTGTCAGTAAAATTGTTTGATGTTCCGTTCATTCGGTTCTGGCGGGCTTATAGGAACTAAGTCAGGTTTGGAGCTCGACTAAAGGCAAATTCTCGGACCTCCTGCGGCCATTTATCGAAGCTCTGATGATAGAGGAACACAACAAGCGCTGAATTTTGGCAGAAATCCGAGGTGACCCTAGACTTATAATAAATCTATGGAGTGATTATAGAATGCCCTGTCAATTTTTGAAGTCAAGGAAAAAAACTAAGTTCCGCAGTCCCGTAGTGCACGCAAGACAAGGTCCAACGGCAAAGTCATATATGTGAGTGCTACCACAGTCCCGTAGTGCGTGCAAGGTCCTATGGGAGTTTAAGTATAATTGCGAGAGTTTTGAGAATGATAAAGTCATGTATTTGTGTGCTACTGCAGTCTGCAGTCCCATCGTGCGAGGAAGGTCCTATGGGAGTTTAAGTATTGCGAGAGTTTTGAGAATGACAAGGTCATATATGTGAGTGCTACCGCAGTCCCTTAGTGCTCGCAAAGGTCCGATGGGAGTTTAAGTATTGCGAGAGTTTTGAGAATGACAAGGTCATATATGTGAGTGCTACCGCAGTCCCGTAGTGCGTGCAAGGTCCGATGGGAGTTTAAGTATTGCGAGAGTTTTGGGTTTCCTATGGTATCTGGTGGCGGACCATGGAGTGCAAATGTAGTGTAAGTCTAAAGAGAGACAGGGTATTCTATGACTTTATAAAAAAATACAAGGTCAAAAAATTTGATTTCCACTATTGAAAATAAGTCAAAAACGGTCATTTTTGACTTTCCTAAAGTTCATATGGGATTTTTGTGCTAAAATTGCTTGTTTCTTGTGACTGATATGTTATGAAAATAACATAGTTATTAGTTATTAGTTATTAGTTATTTGTTATTAACTTAGTGCTTACTAAAATTCAAACAGAAGTTAGAATTTTTAAAAGCAAGGGTCGTTCTTTTACCTGCGGTTTTGGCCGCTTTTGGCCGCTCTGGTAGTGAAAGGGTTAATTATATCAATTAAATTCAAATGCAATGCAATCACATGCTAGATAGCTTGTGGACAAGATAGAGGAAGACATCAAGATTACATCTTGAACTTGGGGTTCTTACTGAAGAATAATTTCTTGACAAGAAGAAAGTGATATATTTAGAGCAAAATTTGTATGACTTTTAATGAAATTTGATGTGACTTGCCATGCCTTGACCACATTCATGCATTGAGCTTTTCATAGAAATAGTTAAACTAGTGTTTTTGTAGGTTGCCATTGTGTGTAAAAATGTAATTAATAATAATAAAAAATAAAAATCATGAAGTTAAAAATACAAATTCAAAGAGTTTTGTATTTTTTAGTAGTATCTGATTTGCTGGCACAAGTCTGACATCAGAGATAATTTATTCCTATTTGGCAAATGCACTAATTTACTAAAGTTTAAAATGTATATTTTTTAATTAGGACAACATGAAGTGATATATATCTAATTGACATTTACTTTGCATTTTGCTGCAAACGTCCTTAATTATACTATTAATAGCCATGATATTTATTTCATTTATGTTACATTAATTTATCACCTAGATAAGCCATTGGAATCAATGATTTGTTAATCTATAGGTTTGTTGTTTCTTTCAGTCTCTTGCATCATCACAAGAAAAGCTCCATCAGGTATGCCTTATGGAATCTCAAATAGACCTAGTTTCTAATTTTAGTGTTACACTTGTACATTAGGTACCATACATTATACAGGGCTTCTGATACAGTGTGGCAAAAAATTTCAGAATAGGCTGGAATAAAGTGTAAATTAAGTAAAGATGATTGTGCGAAAAATTGTGCAATTTCCCCGGATCTATTTTAATAATGATATTATTATTTCTTTTGGTGGAAACCAATCATATAATTATGTATATAAAAAGACAACAGAAGCTAAAGATTTGAACAAAAAACAGTAGTATATGGCCTTAAATCTACTCCTATAATTACACACAATGCTACTGAAGGACAACTCAATATTCTTAAAAGACAACAATTAGAAAATTTTTTTTTGTGGGTAATCGTTGAATTGCCAACTGTCCCAAAAATATTATCACAGCTTAACATAGTCAGTGTTTTAAAATTTTTGTTCAAACGTTTTCTGTAAGTTATGCAGAAAAATAACCCTTTTTCATTAACAATATTTGAGCTA
The DNA here is from genome assembly GCA_949775045.1 of Metridium senile. Lineage (NCBI taxonomy): Eukaryota > Metazoa > Cnidaria > Anthozoa > Actiniaria > Metridiidae > Metridium > Metridium senile. The sequence goes on along the minus strand of OX459105.1, from coordinate 7,563,470 downwards.
ACATTTGAAGTGGTTATTTTTTCAAACATTGCTTGATTCATTGCTTGATATTTTTGCTGGTTAAAATCATAGTTAAGGACGTTCGCGGCCATATTTGTTTCTGCGCATCCTTTCTGTGCTTGCTTTGAAAGATATAAAAAAAATATACGAGCATAATAAAATCAATCAATCAAAACTCAAGAAGAGTTTAAAGTCGGGTTTTGTTTTCAAACTCGGCTTTCGTGCTATGCTGTAAGAACTTTGCCATGCAATCTTCCATATAAGGCAATGTGCCATGAAATGTTCTAGGGTGGGGTACAGTACGCAATCTGTTCTGAGTTAAGGTACATTCTAGGGCCTAGGGTAAGGCACAAGTTTTCAATGACCGCGGAATCATAATATTTGCAAAAGGGACTGAGTGCGACTGTGGAGGTTTCCACAGAGCAGAGCGAGATATTTAAAGGTGGTCGCTCCGTGGAGTAGTTTCACCACCGTTCGTTGAAATGAATTCGGTCAAAAAATCTGAGTTAAATACTCCAAGATTTTCCAGGTACGTCTTTTTGGAATGCTGAGTTGAACGTGTTCAATATATAAATATATGAAAAATCTCTCTCTTATATGAAAAATTGCAAAATCGTACCTTGAAACTGTTGCTGCTGTCTGATTTCCTCTGCTCTTATGTCCAATTCTCTCTCTCTTATATGAACCTGTTCCTCATGCACTTTATTTTTGCATGTGATGCTTTTTTCCATTAGTTCTGCTATACTGGCCTGACTAGATCTCTTCTTCTTTGGTGTTGCTGAAGAAATGTTTTGATCTTCATCATATGTAACTGCATTTCTTTTCCTTGTCTCACTCAATTTCTCTGTTGCCATTTTTCTCATTTTCTCTGCCTGAGCCTTATATCCTTTGTTTCTTTTCCATCTCGCTCTTCTTCATAATCTCTCTGTTTGAATTCCTGATATAGCTTGTCAAATCACTCTCTTACTGAGTGCTTGGTCACTTTCATCTCAATTATATTTAAACTATTTGAAATTCTTTCCCACTGCTGCCCTCTCTCCATTGTTCCTGACTTAAATTTGTGTGGTACTTCAACCAGAACTTCCCTCATCATTAGCATGTCATGTTCTTTCTTCAATGTAAATACTTCTCTTTTAGCTGTGATTGAAAAAATACATAAAAATATAAAATGGCAATCCAAACATTAAATTAAAAATGTACCAAACTTCACCTTAATTTACAAAATTATTTTGCAAATAGAATTTACATTTGGCAAGTATTTAAGCTTTAAAAGTAGAGTGCAAACAATATATCTGTGAAATATTAGTAATAATAATTTGTTTAGGTAGCACTAATGCATATATTTTTATATTGAAATCTTAAGCTTTACATATTTCGTGAGGGTTATTAAATGTAAGCCCTCTTTTTAATAATTTTATATAGTTTCTCATGTGTTGAGCGACCGTGAAAAGAAGATTGAAAAACTTCACAAAAAGGCTTTTCATCACAAAAGATTTTAAAATAGCTACTAAACTACAATGAATGAAGTCTATGATTACCATTACAAGTAACGTTCATTGAGAGTTTTTTGATTTTCAAACAAAAATAATAATTACAATGTTTTCATAATTCTACTACGAAAACCACCGAACTCGGAAATGGGTCCAAATGTTTATGCTAAGAACACACCCACTTTCTTTTGATGTCACACTCTCTGTCTTTTTCCTGCCAGTGCTGTGTTCACTTTGTGTTGATAAATTTGTGCTCGAGTTGCTAAGAATATTACTTCTTATATATTATCCTGTTCTTCTACTGTCGGAATGACTATAGTTTCCTCTCGTGTAGCAAGAGCCGAGAAAAATAAAAAAAAAAGATTGTAATTCAATCTTGTCTTCGTTCCCGTTCTCAGATCTTAAGGTCTCTAGTGATGATTAAATTCTGTTCAATTTGCGAGGAAACTTGCATTGAAATCATTGATATTTTCATATCTTTTTTACATTCCTGATGAATAATATTTGTCCATAATTGTGATAATTTTCAAAAATATGAGATTTTTATACAATTGTGCGATTTGTATTATTTTATGCGATTTTAGGTGAATTGTGCGAAATGGCACAATTGCACTATTCCAGAAGCCCTGATTATATAGAGGATATTAAATAGCCGAGTGGAGATACAAATTTTATCTTCTAGTGTTGAAATGAAATGATTTTCAACACGACAATGTAATGTTTGTTTATTATATAATGATCAATGAAAAGAAAATAACTTTTTTTGACACAAAAAGTTTCTGTAAAGCTGTGTAACCATAATTATTGATCATGTTATTTTCATGTGAAAACAGAGAAATATAGGTATTTCATCTACAATTATATAATAAAACAAGATAAAACTGTTTTGGTAATTTCCTTATTTTATTTCAGTGGAATCAAATGTATCAGGATGAGTTTAACTATCTAGGTTTTAGGTAAGTTAGTTATTATAATTATTATAATCACAAAGTCAGATACAAAAAGGTACATTATTTACTAAAACAAACTCTTCTAATAGTTTGTATTTTTTATCTTTTAGTGCTGAAAGTGACCAGGAAGAGGAAGGTGGCTGTAGATCCCCAAAACCCAGACAAAGAGCAAGAAGTCTCAGGTTTGTTCACCAATTATTCTTATCATGTGGTTGACATTCATTAATCTGACAATAGTCCTTTTCACAGTTACGTTGACCTTTTCACAGTTCCAGTGACCATGAATGATAGTTCCAAGTCGAGGTTCCAGTTGCTGCACATAATAATAATCATCATCATCATAATCATCTTCATCATCATCATCATAATCATAATCATCGAAGGAACCATATGCACATCGGTCACACAACTGAAAGAGATCTTCAGAAAACAGAAAAGTATATAGACTTAAGAACAGGATTAAAGAGACTCTATCCTAACTATAATATAGTGCAAGTAAACGTCGTCCTAGACTTCCTAGCAGGCTACCATAAACAACTAGTAACTAAGCTAAGTAAAATAGGACTCGAAAAAGTAATCAGTAAGTGCCAGAAATGGATAATTTCACAAAATTGTGAGATCGTGAAGGCTATATATACACGTTAGTAAGTTAACACTGCTGTAATCGGTATAAAACTGAATATTGCCTACTCTCCCTCGCAGCCGTTCTTAGTGTCGGTCTTCCCTCCCCACTAATGGCTGCTTCGATTTGAACAACATTCCTTTCCCTCGGTTTAGCCAATCAGCATTCCGCTCATATATTCCGAGAGCGGTTCGCACCATAAACTCTAACCAATCACAGCGAGTGTACTATCATTTCTAGCTATGACGGATCAACTGAGGAATTTTGCACTTGGGTATTACACTGCGGGGAAGCAGAGGAGAATAAACATTGGATAGACTTCCCAGCCAATCGACGAAGTCGAGTTTACTTCCCTGATCCTTAAAATACTTATACTTGACTTTAAATACTTAAACTTGACTAGTTGTTTGTGGCATTGATTCTTGCATCTGACATTCGATAAACAGGAATCGCTTTCTATTACTTTGTTTGGTGGTTCTCACATTTCCTCCATCGACAATGAGACGCCTCCAACTTTGTTTTCTGTGCGCTGATTGGCTCAAAAACATTACAAAGGGAAAGGAAGCAGCCGTTGGTGGGGAGGGACAGGAAGCCCAATACTAAGAATGGCTGCGAGGGAGACTAAATATTGCCTAGAAATGAAAAAATCGGCAATACTCATACATGTAAACCAAGAAAAGTTTATAAACGATACAATAATAATTTATTACTTATAAGGTGCAAATTAACATGGGTATATGATGAAATGCGCCTTACACTATTTAAAAAACTTAAAATTATATACAATGTTTACATACACTTGTCAAATAAACAAATACACAATAAGTAATAAATCCTAGAAAACCTTATTTACATAATATGATAAAAAATGCTAAAATAAAAATTTCTATAGTCATTCAGCTTAAAAAATATATATATATAGTTAATTATAACAGGCAAATGCCTTACTAAAAAGATACATCTTAATTGTTCCTTTAAAAATATTAAAATCATTTATTGCCCTTTTAAATCTCTTTCAACTTTAATTTGTACGTTCAATTATATCTTCTTGTTTCTCTTTCTTAATTTGGTTTATGGCTTTTTTACCACTTTTTAAGCTGACAAATTTCCATTTCCCTTTGTTCTTGCACCCCTTACATTCCTATCTTCTTTCCTGTACTTCCTCTTCCCAGTTCACCTAAACTTGGCTGCTGTACAAGCATTAGCAATGATCCAATTTTCTGTGTATTTGACTTAAGTAGTAACATATTAATTGAGTGTTGAGTGTTGTAAAATATTTCATATTGAATATAATGGTAGCAAGGGAGAGTGTGTCACCTGTCACATACATGAATATTATCCAATTAGACATAGGTGAGGGAGATTAGGCAAAAACATAACCAGTTTTATGTTTTAAAGTCTTCTAGTATGTATCTGCTAACGACTCTTGTATCTTTATAATGTAGTCCTCCCAGGTCCTTCATTGCGCAAGAAGATGATTTACAACTACTGAATAATTTATACAAAGAACGATTTCCTAAGGTTAGCAGAATGACATTGTATGTGAATTAATGTTTTGTGTTGACGTCATCCAAAATGTTTTAGTATGCTTTAGTGACCTAAATAAAATAAAATAGTAAAACTATGTAATTCTGCAAAATTTCAATTCAAATATAGTTTTTGCTTCCAAGATATAGACAATTTCATATGCTCGTGATTTTGGTAAGAATGTATGGAGCCCCATTTTGGTGCCCAACTGTGTGCCACAAATATGGTGGACAATTTTAGCATTTGGATGATGTCACACTAAAACCAAAATAGTTTGCCTTAAACGACCTGTGTTTCTAATATTAACTGGATTTTATCAATTTAAGGCTGTTCAACAAATGGAAGAAAAGCTAAATGTAAGTTTGTTACAAGGCTGTAATTGTATTTGAATTACTTCATTTGTTCAATTGTCTGTCTGTCTGTGTTTGTGGTGTGTTTTTTTTTTGTGTTATCTGTAACTTGCTTGCTTTAATTCATCAATTGCTTTTATTCTTTGTGTTTTTGTTTGTCTGTTTGATTTGTTTGTAAGGTTTTTTTTTTTTTTTCTTGGCCATATCAAAAAGCCTCCTAAACATGTTTTGTTTATACATTTTTTAATTCCCATCACATAAACGTATTAAAGTCTAGTGCAAGTGCCAAGCTAAGTGGATAATGTTCTGTTGTTAAAAAAATGTATCTTTAGATCAAAACCTACATGTTTAGCACATAAATCAAGCTTAACATGCAACAGTGAGAATTATACTAACTACCAGAAAAAGTTTTTTTAATAATTTAAGAAAGGTTGCTGAACACTTTTCAATTGCAATATTTACAAAAAATCATTATTCAAATGTATTCAAATGCAGCTAGCCTATAGTGAAATATTTCTTGATTTGAGTGATGTGGGTTTATTACTGCCAATATGTCAATGACTATTAAGTCATACCAGGCATTTGCGTGTACTTGTTTTAATCATAATGCTTAATACTGGTCATTATTACACACCAAATTTACATATGAAGCCTGGTGTGACTTCACAGTCATTAACATATATTGGAAGTATACACACTTATAACTTAAAAACTTATCACTCAAATCAAGAACTATTTCACTATTCAACTACATTACATGTTTTTTATTACCAAATCCAATTTGGAATAGCCAAAAATTATGTGAAACATATAAGGATTGATTTAATAATTTATAGATTGTGCATGCTTGTTGATTTGTTTGTGTTTCTTGTTTTTAAGGAGTTTATCGATGACTACACTAGTGAGACCTTCGGTAGTATGTCTGGCTGTGATGGGGTTCTAAACTTTGTATGGCATCAAGTAGTAGAGACAGCAAGGGATGTTTTGAAGCAATCACAAGATAACTCCCTGACTAGTAGATATTTTTATGACTTGTCAGAAAACATGGATCAGTTGATATTTGAGGCAAGGACATTATTAAAATACAATATAAACTAGATGCTTCTTCACATTACATGTCATAGCTTATACTATTAATCTCATACAAGATAAATATTGATTTTTGTCGTTTTTTTAATCAATCAATGAATTGAATTTTGCTTTCATTTTGTGTGCATGTGTGTCTGTACAATAAAAACAAAATTGCACGCCGGCTTGGAGATAATAATTATATAGTTTATCTTCTTATGTTCACAAATATTGCAATCGCTCACTGCGCTCACTCATAATGTTTTACCATTCAAAGATAAACTTCATACCTTTGTGCCACTGTTTAATGTTGATGCAGTGATCATCATGGTAAACTAAAAAAAATTGTTTTTCCAGTCCAAAAAAAAGACTGATGTGGACCTTGCTCCCATAATACGAATCATGAGGGAATTGCTAATAACAGTTTCCAGGCCAGCACGACTATTGGAATGTTTGGTAAGAAATATCCCAAAGCTTCATATATATCATAATGTATGGTGTGGTGTTTGGTGTTTATCTTTTAGTTTCTTAGGGATTCCAATATAGGCCAATGGTAATATAATGTTAATATGTACTATTTAAAAAACGAGCAGAAGTGTTTATCAGGTATATTTTAAAACACGTGCTGCGAGTTTTTTGAATGACTTAAAAAACTCATTAGTAATTCCATGGGCGATAGGATACATGAAGTTCGTGAAAGAAGACATAATTTGCTTTAAAACTAATATAGAGCAAGGAATAACGCCAAGCTACAGGTAAGTAGCTCATTTACTCATACTTTTTATATACTCTATATTAGTTTTAAAGCAAATTATGTCTTCGTTCACGAACTTCATGTATCCTATCGCTCATGGTAATTCATGACCATTTTGTCCAATATCGATGAAACAAAAGAAAACGGAAGGTGGTTTGCATTTGGGAATTGATCTACAATAATAATAGAGGAATGCTAACCAACTTGAATGCTAACTAACTTGATGAAATTTCGTTGCAAACTTTTGATCGATTGTCTCAGTAGTGTAATGGCTTAAATCTCGGATACAACCAAGCAGAAGATCTAACGAACTTGATGACATTTCGTGGCAAACTTTTGATCGATTGCCTCAGTAGTATAATGGCTTAAAGCTCGGATACAACCAAGCAGAAGATCTCGGTTCGAATCCTGGCATTAACAAGTAAATTATTTCTAAGTCTGATGTTTACTCGTCAGTAGAGATGGGGGATGGGGTGGGGGAGTTTAATATCTGAATTATGGACATGAAGCATTATATAATGACACATGTGCCATTATATAATGCTTCATGTTCATTTGCATTCCATTGTTCTTCTATTCTACACCATTATTCCCCTGGGCCGCATTCAAATCCCTCCGCGTTTTAAACGTAGATTATGCAGTATATAATGTTTCCTCTTGACCAGAGAGGAGCATCGGATTTGACAAAATGGTTATGAATTATTAATGAGTTTTTTAAGCTTAAATGAGTCTGTTAATAGTTATGCTAAGAACCTGTATATCATTAAGTCCCATAATTTTACTACGAACCTTTACTAATCTGGCTGATTTTTGATCCCTCCATTGTTCTCAGCTCGCATTTTGATTTTGTGCTCTTTAAAAACGTTTTAGCCGTTAATATTCAAGTTGTTTTACTTTAAAAGCAGAGAAATATCAAATTCACAACAAAGGACATTAAAATTTTAATAGTAATGTGGCAACTTGATGGAATGCAGATGATTAGCATATTAACAAAATAGTTAGCAGCTCAAACACTGGTTATTGGTAAACTTTCTGATGTGTGTGTATATGTTGTGTGATGTTTGTGACCAGTGTGGTGTGGTGTCAGTGGTATGGTGTTCGATTTTACTTGTAGTGATATTAATATAGGCCAATTTTTAATACTGATGACTAATATTTCAGGAGTTCAAGCCTGGAGAGTTTTATAGTATGCTCGAAAATGAAAGTCGAGAAATGGACAGTGTTAATGAAAATCTAGATATCACCAAGTATGTGAAAGCACATCTAGGAATTCCTGATGCTAATGATCTGACCCAAGAAGAACTTGATGGTGATCTGCCAACCCCTGCCACACCAATTGCAGCTCCAACAGAAGAAGACTTTGAATATATAAAGCTAATTAGTAATGGAGCATATGGGTATGTCATTAATCAAAACTAATCAGTTAAAGCACCTTTCATAATGACGTCACCACCCACATTTTAGGAGGCTTCCTACAGTTTTTCTAGCGCTCGATCAGTCAACTCAGAAACTCAGAAACAACTATATCACCGCAAGAAGTTTGACTGATGTGTATAAGATAAACTTTTGTAGTTAGAGTTGTTTGTGAGTTTTTCAACGAATAATAAACGATTTCTAAAATGTTTCTAGTTGCCCACGGTTTTTCGATTCGCACTGTAACAGTCCTTTTGAAATTATATTCTACTAATATAATAAAGGTATATTATGTGCAAACAATTTCCAGCAAACATACTACGTATTTGTACGGCACCTACACTAATTTCAACACGCTAAAAAAATATGACACATTAGTAAAGTACATTGTTAATTTTGTTGAATTTCTAGTAAGTTTGTATTGCTTTCTACAGAGCGGTGTATCTCGTTAAGCACAAAACAACCCAGATTCGTTTTGCGATGAAAAAGATAAGCAAGCATGTCATGATGTTAAAGAATCAAGTGGAACAAGTATTTGCTGAACGAGACATCTTAACCTTTGCAGAAAACCCATTTGTTGTTGGATTGTGGTGCTGTTTTGAGACCAAGGTAAAATAATAGCAATTCAATATTTAGCAACGATTAATTCGGCTCTCGATATATTAAATATGCGTGATATATTAAATATATAGAGGATATTACATGGGCGCGCGGAGATATGAATTTTATCTTCGATTGTTGATAAGATATCCCACGAGTGAGCGCAGCGAACGAGTGGGAATCTTTTCAACACGAGAAGATAAAATTAATATCTCCAAGCGCACATGTAATGTTCTGTTTATTATATAACAGATTGAAACAAAACAAAAAAATATTTTGAAAGTTGATTGGTTGAGAGTGATATCACACATGTGTGATATCAATGATATCTTCATGACTAGGATAGGCTTTTTATCTAGTTGATATCACTCGGTATACCACTATATGTTATATAATAAGGTAGGTTATTAGCTGTGCTGGTGCTGGTGCTGGTGCTGATTGCACACATGGTTTTAGGATTTTCATATTTGATTTTATGTACTCTCTCAAAACTCTGTCAAAGATTGTATTGATCCTTTATTTGAGGATGCTGCGTGGATCAATATTTATCTTCAGTAGCGGTCCGTATACATATGACATCACGTAAATTCACATATATGTAACGTAACGTATCATTATTGTCAGCATGGACGTAATTATTTGCATTCGTATTATCTTTTAGAAACATTTATGTATGGTGATGGAATACGTAGAGGGTGGAGATTGTGCGTCACTGATCAAGAACATTGGTGCACTACCTGTAGATCTTGCGCAGTAAGTGTTACGACTAATCAGTCTATCAGTTTCATCTTCTGGGTTTTGTTAGATATAAATAATTGTTGTCGCAAAGCCTTATCTTTTATATTCACCACAACTGATTTGCTGTGGTGGTAAATTAAAGTGCAAGTATCACCAAAAATAAGTGGTTTGATTTTATCATCATTAGATCGAAAAGTGGTTGCTTTGTACCTAATATCATTTTAAAAATTTTAAAAACATCGAAATCCATGTTATTTTGCGCAAAAAAGCGAGCGTATTTGCCAAGGTCAATTTCAAGGTCATATGACGATCCGTATCTGTGATGTATGAGGAGGAACGATTGTCACACAACACTCGTGCGGATTTGAGGGAAAGTTTGTCATCGACACAGTTTTTTCAACAAAAAAGGATTTTAAAAACAATTTTATGGATAAACTATCAATGGATATTACTTTTCTGTAAGTAGAAAATTGTAATAAATGTAACTATGCTGTCATGGAGTTGTTATCGTTTTAATTTTATGCGTTTTTCAGTCTTTTCGACAAATCTTCACTTACAATCAATTCGGTAGTCTTTTCAACCAAAACGTGCTCAAAATTACATTTTAGAAAAACAATACCATTCGTTCAGGACTGTTTTGAAAAGCTTAGAATGTTGTACAAAGGTTAGACCTATCTGGTATTGTGTATATTCTATATGATCAGTTTTAATAATGTATTTAAAATGCAATTGTTTTGAAACGGGTGAAACCTGAACCCAGCTGCTTATCGGCAGTGTTTGACGTTCTTGCACTTTTACTTTTCTAACTTCACTTGGAAGTCTCACAAGACAAACAGTGCACTGTATTTCTGTATGAAAATAACCTAATTGTTTTTTCGTTGTTGTTGTTTTTTTCATGCTGAAAAGAGATCATTTTCATAAACTGTGTGATTTTCCGTACTTGAAGAGAAACCATTGAGTTTGATGCGTGACAAATTCATCATTTTTCGTCCGTTAACTGACATTTTATGTTTTGTACATTTATTTTGGTAAAATTGTGTTGTAATAAAACAAATCGATAAAATAATTTCCTAAAACAAAAAGGATTAAATTTGGCTAACCCTAGGCCTGTTGCGTTTTCGTTTAGAATAGGCGTTTCTTGTTGGTTTGCCGGTGTGAGCAGCGATGAAAACTGCTATACGCTAGTACTGCTCTTTTAGATTGTGTTTTTAGTTCACATCGGCTTGTGCGTTGATAGTAAAGATAATAACCAAATTAATAAAGAATTAGCTATTAGAATAAAGAATTCTAAAAACCAGTGCACTTTCTTTGGACTGAACTGATCCCAATGATGTTTTGATATAATTGTCAACAAAGTCCGATGAAGTGAAGTTTCTTGAACATCAGTATACAACTATATCAGACAAATTAATTTTATCCGTAACTACGTGAAAGAACTGTGTTTTTCGGTGATTTATATAAAGAAACACCATCTGCTCTTGTGCAGCTACAATTTTGGACAACACATCGCATAGGCATTGAGCAGGTTTTCGTGATTTTATTAAAACTACAATGTACAACGAGCAGACAACAAACGATTCCGCTCCCGGCCGTGCGAAAGCGTTCCTCTTGCTACGTCATAGCTAATTTGCATAATTTCTTGACTTGCGGCTTCGACGATGTATATTTTTCGATTTTTTACGCACTTCGAAATAAATTTTGGTTATAAGACATTTGGATTCGAAAATAAATCATTGAGAGCAATCATTTCAAGCAAAGTTTATTTTTGGTGATACTTGCACTTTAACTAGCTCTAGGATTTACTCGTAGCTTGATCTGGCTCTTATGTTCGTAGTAGCTGACTGGAACCAATGAGGTGATACGCACATCAAATTTAGCCGTGTGTTCAAAATGTATATTTATTATTGGAAGCTATGCGCTGCTAGAATAGGATTTTTTTTTCTACTAATAGTGAAAAGGGAGGATGGTTTTTACTATATGTAAAAGAATATAGTACTCAGTATAAGTTTATACGGATGAATTTGAATACATAGAAATGAGGTGGAGTGTACATTTGTGCGTAACCCGTCACATTTATTAGCTGACTTTAGCGGTTATTGCAATATTGCACCTACTTAGCGGTCTTTTACCAAAAAAATGCGATTAATATTCAGTATATAAGCCACATAACTATACGTTTGTGGAGGTAAATCAGTAAAGGAGAGTCTTACACATTTGTTTTTGATGATTTTATTTCCCACGACTATGTGCCGAGGTAACCATTTAGCGTTAATTTCTGATATCAGTAAAATTTGTTGAAAATAATGTGTTAAAATTGGTTTATCACTTGTCAAATTTCGATGGAACATGAATTTTCCTTTATCTTCAACAACTTAGTGCAAAGTTGATGCTGATCGACCTTAATGATCGGGAACAGTGTAAAATTTAATTTTTTGTTTACAGATTCTACACGTCAAAAAAATGAAATCGTCAACATTTCGTATCTCGTTTATTTACCCTAGTTACAAAGCCTTGATTTCTATAATACTTCAGGATGTATTTGTCATTTACTTTTTTGACATATTTCTACCATAAGAGTTATTTCCGACAAGGGAATACTCATTTGCATGTTATAGCTTGGTGCAAAAAGAATATTTATTATTTTTATTTCAGAAAGATCATGCGATGTGTTAATCTGAGAATTATTTCACATGTATTTCATGTTTAGAATGAATTTCGCATCAATATCTATCATTTTATTCCAAAAAAATACACATTTCAAATTGTCGGGAAAATCGTTCTTGTGACGCTATTGGGTATCACCTCATTGCTTCCAGTGAGGCTCTTTCTGCTGATCTATTTTGGTCAAAATCATCCATATTTCCAAAAACTGTATAGCTAGACCCTGGGCTCTCGGGTTAACTGGGCTTCCGGGTTGTGGCAGTTGTTTCTATGTAGCGTGATGCCTGTGTCACCAAGTGTTGACATTTCACCCCCTCCCCCAAAGCACCACTATGAAGCCACAAACAGAGGCACAGACACAGACACTATCCGAGAGGCTTGAAAACTGTCTCAGAGAGAGTTTTATGAAGTTGTTCTCGTAAATTAAACGTAAGAACAAAAAGATAGATAGTTACTGAGGCTATTTGTGTGATTTTTGAGGCAATTTGGGCTGTTTAGAGTGGTTTTCAGACAGGCCGTTTTGAGACTTCTCACGCCGCGGTTGAGTTCGCTTGGTTTCGTGTAGAAAGTCACATTCTCTGACATTGTGAAGAAAATATTGCACATTAATCAATATAAACTCAAGATTTATGTTTGAAAGTGCTAGATCATATGCCGTAGCAAATACAATTTTGCTGGCACATTTTCTGTTTTGTGTTACTCGATCGCTCAAGATTTTCGAGCACATTCCGGCGAAGATTTCCTTTTTCAAAAAAGTCAACCCTCTAGTACAGCACTTAATGATAGTGAATGTCTTGGTGATTATCAGTCTAAAAAATATAGCCATTGTTTTCAGCGGGATCAGATTTAAACGAGTAAACAGATTTCGATTTCGATTGAACAAATTATCCGCCATTTTCATAACAAGACTACAAAATGTACCTATCACCATGTGTGTTACCATGTGATCTTGTTTGTCAAAACCATGACAACGTCAATGAAGGCACGAAGGTCTGTCTGATGAGATCATGTTCTAATAGCTTTGTCATGGTGTCGAGGCTATAGTGCAGTCGGAAAGGACATTGATGTATGGTCATGCTCCAATCTGATTGGTTGGTTGCATTTCTGTCTACCAATCAAAGATGCTCAGTGATTTACTAAAATACTTCGTGACATCTTCGGACTTTCCGAAGTACAACTTCTGACACGGAAACCAAAAAAAAAAAACAATCGTTGCATTATAAGACTCGTGACAGCCATAGGCCTGGGCACGAGTAACTAGAAATCATGAAATTTCTTAGTGTTTATTAATTCTCCATTAATTTGTTGTAATGGTATCATTCACATGTACCTTGTTATTGTTTTACTACAAGAACATTGCCTTGGTACTTTTCTAGTCACGCATATATATTTTAGTAATTGTAATAGCGCTATTTTTATGTATTAGGATGTACTTTGCTGAAACAGTACTAGCTGTTGAATATCTACATAGTTATGGAATCGTACACAGAGACATCAAGCCAGACAAGTAAGTCAATTGCAGTTACCAAAATTGTTTTTTTTCGCGTAGTTTACGATTTTCAAAAGATTTTTGTTTATTTGTTCGTTCGTTCGGTTGGTTAGTTGGTTGGTTAGTTGGTTGTTTATTTTGCTGTTGTTGTTTGTTAATGAACATTTCAGGTCAAGTTTAAGATTGCACAACAATTATAAGAATTGTAGTTTAAAAAAATCAAAGTAACCAATGAACTGTTAAATCTTTTATTTGTAGTTTACTGATTACTTCACTTGGTCACATCAAGCTTACAGACTTTGGCTTGTCGAAAATAGGCTTGATGAACTGTAAGTTTATTTTGTCATGACGTCACATCTTCTAGCAAACAGGAAAAATATTAACAGCTTGTACAATTGTTTTCGTTAGCAACAACAAGAATGTATGAACACTCAATGGACCACGACAGCCATCAGTTTACAGACCTGCAAGTATTTGGTACCCCAGACTATTTAGCTCCTGAAGTTATTCTCCGGCAGGGCTATGGACGAGCAGTTGACTGGTGGTCCATGGGAATTATTCTATACGAGTTTCTGGTTGGTGTGCCACCATTTTATGGAGACATTGCAGAAGAGCTTTTTGCTCATACATTAAATGGTAAGCAAAGCAAAAACTTTGCGTGTACTTGATATGAAACTTATGCTTGATAGTTTATTGACCAGTTGTGAACACGCTAACTTGAAGTGGAACAAGTGTAGCTTGAACGTAGACGTTTTTGCATATCACTATTTGCATCTACACATGCATCCGAACTCTGCAGCAACCCAAGATGATTGATGGTATTTTAGGATATTATCGGCAATCTTAAAAAAATGTAATGTTTTGACATCTTCTGGGACTGGATGTTTATGACAAAAATAAGCGTAACGAACTAGTGTTTGTAATGAAAGTATTTTGTTGTAATGCAAATAATAGTGCTTCTCTATTGCCAGGCGAAATCGAGTGGCCCGATGGTGAGGAGAGCTTCCCTGAAGATGCACAGGATTTGATTAAACGATTGCTTGAACAGGATCCTACTGCTAGATTAGGCAATCTTGGTACGTATGACTGCTTGCTTATATCCAGTAGTTATTCATGCACCTATTTGAATAAATGTTGGTCATCTGAATATGGTTGAACTGAGACAGGGAAAAGGAATGGCACTATTATTCGGTAGATCGTTCAGTGGGGTCCAATTCCCGCCAAGGCCATATGATATGTTTCTCATGTATCTGTATTTCACTTATACACCGAACGCATTTCAATTCATTACTCACTTCACTTCTGGGTTTCCATTTACGGTGTTCAAATTTACCTAAGAAATTAATATCGCCCTGGGACCCCACAGTTGCCCTATACTTCATTGTACAGATGCGCATCCAGCGTGGTTAGTCCTTGTGGGGTAGTGGTTAACACGTCGGACTAGAAAGCCGAAACTGTGGGGTTCAATTCACACCAAGGGCATATGATATTTTTTGTATCTGTATTTCAGCTAGATGAAAGCTGATCTGCCAGAAAAAGGACGGTGCGCTCCAAAAAGTGTACATGTGCATTTTTAAGAATATTAATTGTTCTTGTTTAGGTGCTATAGAAGTGAAGGAGCATTGTTTCTTTGAAGGCGTCAGTTGGACAGCCTTATTAAGACAAAAAGCTGAGTTTATTCCTCAGTTGGACGGTGAAGACGATACAAGCTACTTTGATAGTAAGTATTGCGTAAAATATCCCAATAATTGCACGAAATTATTATTATTGATTCTATAAATTATATACGGCAAATGGTTTTCATGTTTTTCTATTTTTTCCAGCTCGAACTGATCGTTACAACCATAGCTTTGAGACCGACGATGACGAGGAAGACTTTGACGATATTCCAGACTTTATCAACTTCTCAACCTGTTCGCCGCGGTACTCAAGAATTCTTTCTTCTCCAATCCCTTTAACTCCTGACTCCCCAAGTCCCAAGTGGATTCAGCATTTCAACAAATGTGAGTCTCCACCTTTAGAACGAAAGCGATCTGATAGTTCACCACCAATGGTTAGAAGACACCATCCTAAAGAAGACACTGATCTTAGAACAATTCATGATGAACCACCATTGCCAAGATTTCGACCACGCAGCGAGAGCGGCTCAGATGTCGAATCAAGCAGACATTCCATATCGCCACTTACCTTTGAGTGAGTACTTCAATAACCATGACTTATTATATTGTATACGTACTGTTTAATAAACGAGCAGGAGTGTTTTATCAAGTCTAAAACCACGTTGCGTAGTCGAGTGGTTTTAGAGTTGATAAAACACGACCTGCGAGTTTATTGAACGGCAGTTTGAATCTTATGTAAATAAGGATGAAATTTTATCAAAACACTCGTCACTTTTGGGAGTTCTTTTGTCGATTGCTTATGCATTATTAATTAATTTTCGAAAGCTATTTTTTAAAAAACGTTAAATACTCAATAGTGCATTTCAAGACCAAAGGTCATTGCTAGTCTCATTAATTTGAAATATGAAAAATAGTTATCTCGCACTGCTTTACTTTACTTTCAATTTTTTTTTCAGTTCTCCACCAAACATTACAAGCTCGCCGGATTCTCCCCCTACCCCGCCTACTGTCAGACTACGTAAGAAAGCAGCAACAAGCGCGCGATTCACACCTCTTCTTACCACAATGTCAATGGATGGAATGAGCTCAGAGCCTCGTCATGATATTTCTCCAAAAGAACACAAACCGGTAGAACTACGTGTAGCATTACATCGAACCCAGTCTCTTCCGCCCCGATCTAGACCATGCATACCTAAACTAGAACTTCCCAGTAAGTGTTTGCGCCCTTTACAGCCGTTCTCAGTCACACGTGACTGTTCACTATAAAACTTTGCCGTCTAAAATTGATTTTGGTGTACGTTAATCAACTGTATTTCCAAGGCAACACCTACCTGGAAATGTTCGTTGCAGATCAGCGATAGTAGCGATAAACTTGTTAAGTAGAGTTTCTGCCCATCAAATGGGTTAAATCGATTTTCATCTCCACACTTATATTGATTTCCGACTATTCTAGGACGAAAAAGTTTGATAAAAAGACAAATAGAAGATTTAATTATATCAAAATAAGATCTAATTTCAACAATTTATTCGTAATGCTTATTTATAGTTTTTATTGCCGTTCGGCAACAAACTATTTTTTTTTAGTTTCCTTGGAAATATCGTTGATTGACGTCCACCAAAATCAAGTATACAAGGCCGCAATGTTTTATAGTGAACTGTCACTTTTGACTGAGAACGGCTATAATATGTTATGTTTATGATAATCAAACGTGGATGACTTTGGTAAATGTCAATACAAGTTATCGTACAAATGAATAGATCTTACCCAGGTTTGTGTTATGCTGAATTGCGACCGTAAAAAGTTATATCGCTTAAGATACTAATAGTTTAACAGTAGTAAGTAGTTGCACATGAAGTTATAGTGTTTGTCATAGTCATACTTATATCTTCAATGTACTTTTAGGTAGCAATGCTATTGGATCAAAGAATAGTCCACCAGTCTCCCCACGGTATGACTCTACACCCCCAGCATCTCCACGTCGTCGCCGTACTAGTACCCTATCCATGTGCCTACGACCGCCTATTGTTATTGAGAAAGGACCCCGTGGCTATGGTTTTACTCTACAGGCTATACGAGTGTACTATGGGGACTCTAACTATTTCACTGTACATCATTTGGTCTCGGTAAGATACTTAGTTCCCCTGCATATCATCATTACTATCATAACTAAATTCCCCCAAAAGACCTATAATCTTTTTTTGTGTTTAGCTTTCTCACAAATATGAATTGAATCAATGTATCACAAATGTGTTATTTGATGTTGCATATTAAATAGGGTGTGGACCATGGTAGTGCAGCTTTTGAATCAGGACTTCGTCCAGGTGATCTTCTAACGCACGTCAACGACGAGGTAAGTCAATATTAAGTATATGTTGCATGCCTAGATGTTACAGCATTTCTAGATATTTTTGTTGTATCAATTGTTCCCACAATAGCCCATGTTTTTTATTGCTTGTTAATATCATTCTTGCACTACAACAATGCTCCGTCTAGTATTTTGATGAACGGTATGTTTCTTTATCTATTAGTCCGTGACTGGTCTGACGCATCGTCAAGTCGTCGAACTAGTACTTGGAGGTGGCAATAAGGTCAAGCTTAACGCTACTGAGCTCTCAAAAACATCAATCAAAACTGGTGGACGTCGACGTTTGCCATCTGCTATCAAACGAGTACGAAAGAGAACAAAAAGATCAAGAAAACATACATCTTCTCCTACAAACCAACGTCCTTCAACACCAGAGGTTGAAAAAACACCTAAACACCGACCGTTTTGGAAGCGGTTTGGTCGTCGGAGTAGTCACTCACCAGGCTTGAGAAGAACCAGCTCCTTGAAGAAGATGGGATCTATTGAAAACAAAGTTGCACGACCCAGCTCACCGAAATTCGGTTCACCGTCGTTTGACTTTCGAAACGTCTCTGATAATTCTTCGTCATCGTCTTTGAGTAGCAGTGGCCCCTCATCACCAAGCTCCCCGACGGCTTTATCTTTAGGAAGACCCGGTGAGTATTTGTTATCTACAGTCATTTGAAAAAACCTTGTCGCCGACCGGCTTCGCGACTCCGCGACTAGACCTAAAAGCAGTATGGGTAGAAATCACTGAAGCAGTTAGCTGCATATATTATCAACATCTTGAGTTCTCAGCGCATTGTTTCTATTAGATTTACGTACACTGGCGATTGATTTGGATGAAATAAATCCTCTGCATGAAAACTAAAGACGTAGCTATTCACTTGTCGATATCTCCACGCTCTATACAACGGTTTATTTGTTTGCACAGAACACGAAGGCACATATTCATTCATGCACTCGCTACATATTTCAGCATATTCTTTAGCGCGTGCTAAAAATTTAATGCTTCAATGATTTTTACCCATACTCCCTCTTGGGCTAGTCGCAGAGCCGGTCGGCGACAACGTTTTTTCAAATGACTGTATACGTATCGAGGTGAAACCTTTTTTAACCCTCAAAAGCATCTGTATTATGGTATCATTTTGGAATGGTTTTTGGGATTCAAATACGGAATGGAATTAATTTTTGATAGACCATTAACTTAGTTTTAAGGTGACTCCCCATTTCCAAATGACTGATTCGCGTATTTCAATTGTCGATTCGTAACTTTCGTGCCTCTGGCACAATTCCCATGAAACTTGAACAAGTTATTGAGCAATCATTCAGCTACGATACTGTAAAATATATCATTGCATGGAAAATAAATAATTTGCAAGTTATATGAGATTATGTGAATTAAAAATCGAATTTTACAGAAAATCTGTCCGTTTTATATTTTCGAATCCTCTTTAAACATAATACACAACCTGACAAAGTTTAAAAAACCTACTCGGAACCGAAGTTCCGCTACAAAATAATAGCAGTACTGTTTTATGTCACCCTTTTGTAGCGGAACTTCGGCTCCGAGGATTTTTTTTTATATATATCTTGCAAATTATTTATTTTCCATGCAATCAGATGATTGCTCGACAACTTGTTCAAATTTCATGGGAACTGTGCCAGGGGCGCAAAGGTACGAGTTGACAATTGAAATATGCGAATCAGTCATTTGGAAATGCGGAATCACCTTAAATCAAATTGCCAAAATACAATGGGTGCTGTTCATTTTTATTATTATTATTGTTGGGGGAAGGGAGAGGTAGCGCGAGAAATACTACGAGAAGTACGATACAGTATCTTATCCTACAGCTCCAAGAGTGTTTATAAATATTTATATGGTCTCCCCTAAGCAGAGATTACACGAACTGCATGAAACGGTACATTTAAGTTTTACATGAGACATGTGGAGGACTTAAGGTAGTACCGGATACTTGCTACTGCGCATCCATTTCGCGCATTTCGTTTTCCATCATTTATTTGCGTTTTTTTGAAAATTTATCTAAATAATATTTTAATTTGAATCGTTATCTATAACTTAAGAAAGTATTATGTCATTTCATGCAACTTTGGAGGTAAAATGGGACATTTTTCGAAACATGCTCAGATTTTCACTACCTGACAAGGTCGCTGTTTTGTCTCAAAACAACAAATTTACAACTTTGTAAAAATGAATAGATAAAATATGATTTTGACGTCTTTAGTCGTAAAACTATTACAAAATAGGTTTTAGGGTTTCTGGAGATGACAAGGATAATTTGACAAGTTTCAAGCAGATGTTTAAAGTACTAGAACCCAGTCCAGCGCGGACCGTTGCCGTGTTTTTTTTTTAACAAAAAAATGGATTCGGTCGCTTATAACTCGCCTATTAGTACGGGGACCCCCATTTTTTTTCTTTTTATTCAAGACTGCATTTACTACTCTTACGATTTAGAATAAAAAATAAAACATTCATTGATTGGATTTTCTGAAATTTTACAAATGGTACAACTCTATACACATGTAGTGTGCGTAATTGGCGTATAATTGTGCTTCTATGGCTCACTTATACCCATATTTGGAAATGATTCAATGATTTTTATGACAGGAAATGTTAGATAACCCTTAGATCTATCGTTTGATATAATATTATGCTTTTCCTAGCAGAATGCGTTCGCATTCTCTTGACTGCTTTGAATAGGTACTTTTGAGCAAATCACCGCAAATTATTGCAAAAACCTACTTTTACTATATCTTATAACTCTATAACCAATACGGTGACCCCAATTTTTTTTCACGTTTTTTGACTTGCCTAACAATGATCTATAAATGACAGGATTTATAAAAAAATTCATTGAAGAAATCAAAGTATCCGGTACTACCTTAAGATAGCTCGATTCAGTTTTTAACGACCTGACCACCAATTTTCAACCGAAAAAATATGTGCTTTGAAAAACAATATTCTGCAGTATGCTATATTGTCTACTTACTGAGATCGATTGAATTATTTTATGCAAGGATTTTCGAGATCGGAGCGTCCATAGCAACGCTAGGTTGCTATGGGGGATTTTTCTTCTGGGCTGTTTTCAGGGCGTGGTAGGATATTTAGGTAAATCGGTCTCCCCTACTCTTTACGAACAACTAATCAGGATCTGTTACGTACACCTTATATAGGATTATAGTGAAAGCAGACAAGATCTCCGGCTTTACGTCCATATCCAAGAAGACGAGTCACTGAGAGGTTAAAGTGTCTTAAGGACACGTAATCTTCCGGGCAGGGATTCGAAACCAGATTATTAAGCCCGGAATCCGATCCACTGGATCATTGTGCCTATATCACAGTATATAGACACGCGCGCCTTTTTACATTCCTTACTTGGAAATCGCATATTATTGGATATAGTGAATATTTGTATAAATGTCTATGTATAATCATTATTGAGGTGGTGGAAACCAAGTCATTTTTTGTGTACTTTTAAATATCATAGTTTGCTTGGTTTCTAATTTTGTCTAATGTCGCTTATTTGATTGTTTTTCGTTTATATATTTTTAAGCGTCGTTACATGGGCTGTTACCAAAGCTACGCACTACTCACTCGCCAAGACGAAAGTCATCGACGCATGTTCCTGTCTCTCCTTTGGCAAGGACGCCTTCTCCTACTTCGACACATCCTCCACGAAGCTCGTCTCCGCTGACACTCAGAAGAGCTTCAAATTCACCCCAGTTCACTGCAATAACTCAGTCAAATGTGCAACGGCCGGGATCGCCCCTTCTTCGGCGTGCGCTTTCGCCGGAACTTTCCCTAGGGAATCCCCTACAAAAAAATGAAACGAAACCGGAAAATCGAAATTTATTTGAAACATCTGATAGCTTCCCTTCGGCCTCCTTATCGACCAAGGATGCTGATAAGTAAGATGTCCACCTATAGAGCAAACTTTCGTTTATGTTCTCAAAAAGATGTATCACTTATTCAACTTGAAGGCAGTCTTAGTGAGTACAGTAAGTACACTCAAAGTCTCCTATTTAGCCACTGTTCGTGTCGATCTCATTCTTCTGTTAAACAATCCCTCCCTAAAAGTGGCGAGGGACGTTTTGGTACTCAGGAAAGACAGCTTCGAAGGTATCTAATTGACACATCTCTTAGAATCCCTTTATAGTCAAACAGGCTCACGCGTTGACCCCTAGAGTCGATTAATGATTTGAATGTTTAATTGTCGATTTCATTTTTCAGTTGAATTTTGCATCGTCGAAAACGAACAGTGCAAAATTCAAATCAAATTTAAATTTTGATTGGTTAATGATTAACACAGGAAGACCAAGAAAGCTTGGCGGCTAAGGAATCTTTTCCGTGTTTACGTGCCAGGAAGGCATTTATCGAATACTATTCGACAAAATATCGTTTAACTAAGCAATAGTTGTTTATCTAACAAAGATATTTGAGTCCTTCAATCGACAATATCTAACTGGGAGTCTAGAAGACACTTGAAGAAGGAAATACAAGGAGTTTGCTAACGATAACATTCGTCAAGTGATTGAAATTGAAGCTCAAAAACTCCAGCGTTCATGGTCATGAAATTTGAGATAGACTTCTTCTCCAAGGTTTTTACCCACCTTTGTTTTATCTGATTTATTTTATCAAATCACAAGTCGAATTTCGAACTGATTCTTTGTTTGAATATTGCAATATTCGGTTAATCCCATTCGCACAAATAAAACGAATAATCGACTAATGATTTGATTAATCGACTCTAGGGGTCAACGCGTGAGCTTGTTTGACTGTAAAAATGTCTTCTGCAAAATCACAATATGTTTGTAGCCTTTTTCAGTGGTTTATTCACTTAAAAGATAGGTTTATTGATTGAATACTTTGTATGTATTTGTTATGCTTTATTTTTATATACAAAGAAGTGAAATTGCTTGTGAATTTATGTTAAAGGAACGTTTAGTGTGCCTTGTCCAAACTGATACTGCTTAATGATTGAGTCGCGTGTTATGTTTTCTTTTTGTTTATTTATTAGTTTTTTAATTTTTTTTTTTTGTCGATCTTTAGTTTTGATCTAGAATATAGCCTGCGTTACATCCGGTTTATTCCCCGTAATAACCGTCTGCGAAATAACGAACATATTCGTGTTCTGAGACCCCCAGCGAATAGCAGGAATATACACCTAATTCAAAAAAGGTTGACGGGGCGAACTGCGATTGGCGATTGAAATTCCTATTGTCCACGACTGTGGACAATACGAATTTCAATCGCCAATCGCCGTTCGCCCCGTCAACCTTTTTTGAATTAGGTGTATATAATAGATGCTGATTGGCTGTTGACCTTTCAAATTCTAACGAGTCCTCCAATTGGTTCGATTACTCGCCTCAGTCTTTCCCGTTTACAAATCTAACATGGCGTCGAACGAAAAGAATGTTTATAGTGAAAGCGTGTGGAATGAATGTTTCCGCGTTTCATCAAATGTGTTTGAAGTCGACAGTTTATTGCCGGAACAGAAAAAAACCATCAAAGCCTTCTTTGAGAAAGGAGATATGTTTGTCAATTTACCTACAGGCTTTGGTAAGTCACTGATTTATCAGTGCCTACCAATCGTTGCCGACGTTCTTCATGGAAAACCTCGAGGTTCCATTATCTCAAACGGGAAAGACTGAGGCGAGTAATCGAACCAATGGGAGGACTCGTTAGAATTTGAAAGGTCAACAGCCAATCAGCATCTATTATATATTTTCCTGCTATTCGCTGGGGGTCTCAGAACATGAATATGTTCGTTATTTCGCAGACGGTTATTACGGGGAATAAACCGGATGTAACGCAGGCTATCTAGAATATAGAATACAGCGTCGTGGTGCTGATATACATTTTGCATTTAGTGCACATTTTTGTAAATATCCATTTAATAGTGCGTGTATATGCGTTGTTGCTAGTGAAAATTAGAACTAAAAAGATAGTTATATGGAGCATTGTAGCCTTTCTACTACTGAGAAATTTGCTGTGGTAAATGACAACAGAACTGTGACAATTTAACTTATATAACTCTTGAAAGTCAGGACAAAAGTTATAGTGCGACTACTGATACCGTGGCCACTCGATCAAATTTGAAAATAAATATGTTTGAGATCAAAACAAAAAACGTGCAGAAGTTTCTCACAAGCTAAGATGTTTCTTGTGTACTATTTAAAAAACGAGCAGCAGTGTTTTATCAGGTATAACTGAAATCCCGAGTGCGAACCCAAGGGATTTTAGTACCAGATAAAACACGTGCTGCGAGTTTTTTGAATGACTTAAAAATACTCATTAGTAATTCATGACCATTTTGTCCAATACGGATGAAACAAAAGAAAATGAAGATATACAATAATAATAGAGGAATGCTAACCAACTTGATGACATTTCGTTGCAAACTTTTCATCGATTGATTGAGTAGTATAAGGGGTGGACCATTTAACTTTTGAGGGGGTGGTGGATGATTTTGAAAAAAAATTTCCTGCACGGCCCGAAGGGCCGAAAAAAAAATCCTGCAAGCCAAAATTTCCACTGAATGCCACTGAAATCTTTGCTTTTCTATAAAATAAATTGCGTGCACATGCCAGCGGGCTAAAAAAAATTTCCTGCACGGACAAAATCATCCACCCACCCCCCCCCCCCCCCCCCCTCAAAAGTCAAATGGTCCACCCCTAATGACTTATAAATGATTTCCTTTTAGAGTTTTGGCGATTTTAAGTCTGATGTTTACTCGTCAGTAGATATGAGGGGAAAGGTAATATCTGAAGTATGAACATGGAGCATTATATGGCTCCACCTCTGTGTACTGGAAACCTATTGTATTCTTTGTTAGCTTCGTTCTTTGTTTAACTTGGAGTCTTTTGTGTTTCTATTGAATGACGTCGACTGTGTCCCGTACATGGAGGAGGAACCCATTATATAATGCTTCATGTTCATTTGCATTCCATTGTTCTTCTATTCTACGCCATCATTCCCTTGGGCCGCATTCAAATCCTTCGCGTTTCAAACGTAGATTATGCGGTATACAATGCTTTCCGGCTCGTGACCAGAGAGGAGCATCGGATTGGACAAAATGGTCATGAATTAGTAATGAGTTTTTAATCAATCTTGATCTATTCAGTTCACATAATGAAAATTATGATTATTTTATGCAAAAAAACCCTCAAACATTTGTAGAAATTCTATTGTTCATATTGATTGGATAATTATGTTTTTGGCTGCCCCGGTTTCAGTAGTCGCACTGTAAAAAATACAGTCCATACGATCAAAAGTTCCATACGATGTCGATATTAGATATGTATTTCATCAAGTTCACTACTTCATTTGTCGCCCTATATGGCATTCTTGTTTAATAAATTTCCCTGTCATGAAATCAGAGTCATTACTCTTTGTCGTCTTTTAAAATCATCTAATACTGTAAATTTAAAATTTACTTGAATGAAAATAAATGTAAAAATGTCTGCCCTGCCATAAAAAATGATAATAATAATAATCTTTAATGATATCATTGAAGGGCATATACTATAAAAATAATAATTACAATCAATAAAATTTATATGAAAATACATAGTGTATCTAAAATCGTTGTCACATGCAGTAAAGTGCAACTAATATCTAACTCCAGACCAGTTTCAAACGAACCCTTATAGTCTTAAAATCATTACCCCCGCAATTTTTTTATTTTTGGTGTAATCCTGATTTTTACAGCGCTATTCGTTGTATCGATATCACGACCTGCTGTTTGAAAAGCTCGGTTTGATTTGGTCTTTTGTGGACCGTCAATCAACTAAGGTGGCTCGACCCAATAATTTTTCGCGAGTACCGTCCGCATTTGAAGCTCCAGTATAAAACGCGTTGGGTTCGATTTCAAATCCACTTGAACACATTTCTTTCATAAAGACTGAACTATGATTTAGGATGTTTTTTGAAAAATCGGACATAATTTAATTGATTATTACGAAATATATGTTTTAGCCTTGAGTCCAATATTAGCCAGTATCTCAATATTACTCAACTTTGCGTCTACATTAGATACCTTTAAAACTACCCAATGAACATGAAAATCAGAGACTTTACCAAACATTAATAGCTTGAAGCCCTCATAAAGTTTTATTAAAAACAAAAAGACGAGTTTTACGAGTTTTGCATTTTTGTGAAATTGTATACAAAACCGCGAAAAAAAGTAAACATTGGATTTTTGGTCCGGCTCATATATTTTACGTTTTGAGAAGATCGTATGGCTCGATTGCTATCTAATTGCCATAAAGTGAGCAAGAGATATAGGAGAAAAGAATGAACGAAGATTTTTGCTAACAGATACCCAAGAAATAATAAATATTTCGATGCAAAATCTATTGTTTAGATTTTGCGTACATTATCCACTTTATTTAAACAATCCTCGATATCTTGCAAACCGCCTTATAAATTTTGATAAAACTTTCCACAACTGGGGGCAAATATTCAAGGTGTAAGCAGTATGAAGCATTTTGCTAGAAAATGACTTTAAAGGCTAATATTGGACTCAAGGCTAAAACATATATTTCGTAATAATCAATTAAAATTATGTCCGATTTCTCAAAAAAAAAACCATCCTAAATCATAATTCAGTCTTTATGAAAGAAATGTGTCCAAGTGGATTTGAAATCGAACCCAACGCGTTTTTATACTGGAGCTTCAAATGCGGACGGTACTCGCGAAAAATAATTGGGTCGAGCCACCTTAAGCAGACAAGAGCCGATCTAATTAGAGAAAACGACGTTTTGGCTCTGATCCATGATATTTTTTTGACCATAGGGCTCTCACTTTTTGTTGGCGATAAGTTGTGCTAGAAGGCTATGATATATTTGGCATTCTTTTCCCATTCCTCCGGTAGTAGTAAAAACCAGTGGAGTGAATGTATCTTGCTCTACTAGAATAACGCTTTCCGAGTATAGACGCTTCTTTTCGTTTTCGTGCTTTTTGTAAATCTTTTGAGGTCATAATATGAATCTGCATTCGGGTGGCAAACCCTTGCGTCCCAAAATCCACGTGCATGAACGTCCAATCTGGGGCGCATTAGAGCGCCGGATTTGATGTTATTGCAAAGTATTATACATTATTTTAAAGCACAATAACTATAAAATATGTCTGTGTAATTTATTTTTAAGAAATATTTATGTATAAAAGGGTTTTTTTTTTAATCAAAATGGCCGTCTGTGTTTGAGCGAATTGATCTGCATAACGTTTAATTGTCTTGTCAACTTTCTGCTTAAGGTGACTGGCTACTTTTGGAAATAATGTTAAACTTTTCTTTAAACTACGATTTATTAATGTGAAATTTAATGCTGATTACAAATATGAAAAGAAAAATGGGGTGTCCCGAGCTTGTTTTCTAGATAATCAGCATTTAAACGCTGACTTGCATGTTGTCAAGTTGAATCAAAACAACAACTACATCGAGATACGCCCCTCTTCACCCCCCCCCCCCCTCCCTCCTCCCCCAAAAGCAATAACACTATTTTCTATTTTACCTTTAATAATACAGTACACAAACAAGATATAAGTTAAGCACAATTTCAACATGAAATTTTAAAACATAAATTAGAGCAAACGCACTGAAACAATGATATACATGTATAAAAACAAATAAAAAATACAATGGGTAGTTTAACTAAAGCTACCGTAATACGAGCAACAAATTCGTCCAACTTGTCTCGCAACATCGCTGCAAAACAAGTTGGAAAGCGATGTTGCTCGTTTTTTCACCCGCGTACCAACTTGTCTCGCGTGAAAATGGCTTGTTGTTTGTTGAAAAAGTTTGTTGCTGAAAGTAGAAGATCGTTCTACTTTTTGCAACAAAACTTGTAGATGTTGCTTGTATTACCACAACCCAACTTGTCTCGCAGCAAAATGACGTCAAGCACGCCGCCATGTTTGTTTACTCGCTGTATAAACCAATCAGAAATCAGAATTCAACTAAACTTGCAACAAGCCATTTTGACGCGAGACAAGTTGGTACGCGGGTGGAAAAACTCGCAACATCGCTTTCCAACTTGTTTTGCAGCAATGTTGCGGGACAAGTTGGACGATTTTGCTGCTCGTATTACCGTACCTTTACAACATACAGTTTCTATTCTAAATGTCATTCAACCAAAACATCAGATACAATGAAAAAAATTACTCATTACAACTTTACTTGTCTTTGACAGTGACCAATAGTCAGTAAATAGGAAATATTACATATAGTCATGTCCAGTAGCAATAATTGCATTTATTATACGACTTTTACGTAATTTTTCCTTGTAAGGAGAAGAGAACTCGAAAAATATGAAGCCGTATTTATCGAGTTCTGTCCCGGTTAAACCGGTTTTAAGTCGTTTTGAACAGTTTTCACACAAAATGTTTCCAAACAATTTCTTACCAAAAAAAAAAAAACATTTTTATCATAGAGTCGTATAATAAATAACTTATGAACGTCCACCGTAACTTTTGAGAACCTCGATTTGAAATCGACAAAAATTAACTCACCGGCCGGGAATGATTCGGGTGGGCGTTGAGTATTCATTTGTTCCCTTGAAAGCGAGGTTCTGTAACGGATCATCCCCCGGTGAGTTAATTTTTGTCGATTTCAAATCGAGGTTCTCAAAAGTGGCGGTGGACGTTGACTTCAAGCCTCGTAGGAAATCAAAATTTCGAACTAAATCATTTGTATTATGTAAATCTTGGTCGTTGAAGAAAAAAACTTGCAGAGTGATTAGAATAAGTATTGATGTAGGCGATGACAATCTTCATTAGAAATTTGGACAAACGAAAGGTATATGTTTTGAGCTCGAAATGTACCGGCGATTTGATTTTTTTAGTCGCAAAGCTTCCAGCCTTTTCTACTTTATAGTAAGGGAGAGAGCAGATATTAAAAAACGCAAAAAAAACGTCATTTAAGCGTTTAAGAGACTGTCTCTGTAAGAACCTCATGACTCCCAGAGATTGAAAAATAGAATTCTTTCAAACTTTGTGTGCAGAATGCCTTTCATATGGGTACTTTGAAAAACGGGTTCATAATGAGTCTCGTTAAATTTTCGCTTAGTTTCAGGGGGGTCAAGTTGAAGGCCAAAATTAGGCTTTTGGCCACTTCTCGTTATTAAAATTTGACTGATGTTTGAACCTCTGTATCTCTATGAACATTTCGTATAAAACTTATTCCTTTCAGATATTAATAGATGTACATCTCGCCAATAATGTGGCACTCTCAAAATTTTGAAATCATTTATTTAATTAGAAAAAAAATAACTTAACAACACGCAAAAAATGAGGTTTCGCAGTTAGCTAAAATATGATCAAATACAAAAAATCACAACTCAAAAGTAGATCGTCGCACGGCTATAAAATTATTGTGGTAGAAAGATGAAAGATTGGTCTTTCAGGAGATACAAAAACATTTTGCGGCCAGCAAGTTTTTGGCATACTATAGGTCGACGAAATTCCATATTTTCGAGTTTTGACATATTAAGTCATCACGAATGTCGACATTTCGGTATAAATTTTGCATGAAATGGTCATTATTTCATAGTTTAACTTGACCTCTGGACAGTCTAAGACTTTATTTTCACTTTAAATGCTATCAAGCATGTTTTTGAGAAGAGTTTAGCAATCTCACATGCATGCTGTTATAGATCGAATTGTCACTCGATGATCTGAGTAAAAATACAACAATCCGTTCGCTCACTATACATCACGATAGACTAATTTTAGCAAGTAAAAACATCATTTTATGGGTAAGTTACTCTAGTTTGCATTTATTTGGATGTTGTTATTTTTTTCGAACAAAATACACTAAAGAAAACTGACCTTTATGTTGACTCACTGAACTGGCAGCCGTCAGCAAAACGTGCATGGTTTCGTCGATATTCTTTGGTTTCAGTCCTTAGCTTTTCTCCTATTATAGGCTTTGAACAGTATTTTATGGTAGAAAGTCACCCTTGCTTAATCACGTAGGGTAAGTTCAACTAGACGCTCTATGAGCGTGAAGTCGGGCTAGTTGAGGATTATGCAGTTTAGTCTATTAGCCCAGTAGGAGTGGTGGGACCCAGTTTTTGACAGCTAGAGATAACTGGAGCTATATCAATGATGCCCCAAATACCTATGAAGATGACCTAAAAATGTTGTAAAAACAAAAAAGTATGCAGGAAACGCACTAGAAAGGACATCGCAATGCGCGCCTTCAAGATTTGAGCGTGCGTATGATTGAATCACCCCTGTGTGTACTGTATTCTTTAGTAATACATGGTTTCCGACCAATCAGAGCGCACGTAATATACTAAATATATGCAACCCGTTGGTACACTCGGGATCCCTGTGTTATCCGTGGTAATGGGCTCCCTGTGGTTTAATTTTTTTCTTAATATTTATAACAATTTTGTTTTCAGAGGCTAGCATTTGATTTTGTGTAAACAATCATTATTTTGTATGTACGCTATTGTACAAATAATTTTATGTACAGCACATATCATATAAACATAGTCTCAACAGCAATAGAAACAGAGTGAAAATACTTTATTATAACTAACAACAAACAGGTTTGGTAACCTGAATACAATGTACATCAACATGTTATCCATCTTCATCAGTGCATCTTTTATGATGATTAACTAAAATGCAAAGTCTGCACAACATTAATATTTTAATAATTAAACAATGAGAACAATCAAAGGCCCCCTATGGCCAACTCGTGGATCACTGTTAGAACATTTTGAAAGCGCTTAGTTTTTAGACCACTTTTAATGTTGACTTTGTAGGATATAATTTAAAAAATCTCAGAACATTATGAACATAATGAATGTTAGCATATTGAAAAGATAAGGCATTGATTTCAAACAAATAAAATTTTATTTATAACAGATTTGAAATTTATGTATAAATCTTAATTGTAAGGCCACAAGTTCCTAACCTCTAAGGAGATCTTTGGAGATATTAGGCGATTTTAGCAAAAAGCTCTTAAATTCTTAGGCGATGTTAGGCGGTTTAAGGCGTTCTGGGCGATGTTTATATGAAGGCTGATTGCACATGTAGATTAACTATTAAAAAGATGAATTATGTTTTGAAAATATTGATATTTATCAAAAAAAAGTATAATTCTATAATAGTTACTTGTTTCTTTGCTTTGGTGGCAGTTTGTATTGGAATAATCCAGCTTTCATGGGCTCCTGACTTTGTTGATCAATCTGCTTTCTGAGAATTCGAGGATCGAGTTGGCTCGAGTATCAAAAACGGTCTGATATTGACATGTTTTAGAAAACCTCTTTCCGTAAAAAGGTTAGAAAATAACAGCAATTGTAGCAATTGTATAATGTCTTGAGCAAACAATATACCCAAAGCCAACGCTGATTTGGAAGTGTAAATCGATGTAGAAGTACGAGAAACCCGAATAAATTCGTGTTCAAATCCAAGATGGCGATTTGCTTGGGCTTCCTGTGGTATATGGGCTTCCTGTGGTGCAATAACTCGTGCTTTGAACGAGTCAGCCGTTTTTAAGCCGCGTCTGGGTGCACGTTTTAAAATTCAACGTAAACAAATTCATAAAAAAATATTTACAATGCAGTATGTTTGTTTTTGTTATTTTTACGTGTCTTTCTTTGAGTTGTTAGACTCCTCAATCATTCTGAGCATGCGCGAAGGATCGAATATCTGATTTAGTGACTTCTCGCATATAAATAATTTCGCTTAAAAACTTAAAATTAGAAAAGATACACCATTTTTTACGTTATTAATAATAAGTATGCACTCGTTGTTGGTGATAACTTTTATTTGCGATTACATAGTGAAGTGTCCCACATGGGAAGTTAGAGCGATTATTTGGGGTATAAATTTTAAACTTACACATAGACTACATAGTGAGAATAGCTTTGTGAGGTTAGAACGTGACCCCTATGGTGGGGTAAGTTACAAGTGGGGTGGGGTAGGTCGTGACGTATCTACACAGGGAGCCCACGTAAGGTATGACGTCATATGATAGCGATGTTCTTGGGCTTCCTGTGGTATTTGCGCATGCTCATGACGTAAGGTGGTCAAAACGCGACATGATACATAGATAGATACATACATAGATAGATACATAGATTGACGAAACGGTAGAACTAAAGTCGGGCCGCCTATGGCTAGCCCGACTAATAAAAAGCAACAATATTTACTCGAAGAATGTCTCGTTTAGTTATAATATATTTTAACATCAAAAGCCGCTGACCAGCTAAACAATGATTCCGGGCGAAATTTCGTTGACGCTGAAATCCCAACCTTAGAACAGAAAAAAAAACTACCACTGTGGATCAGCAAATTGCAAGAACTTTTGCTAGGTTTCCACAATTTGCCAAGACTGTGTCTATGTCGAGGACAAACCCACCAATTTGAAACTTCCTCCGATATATTAAACTTTCCTGACCTAGCCAAGATCAGCTGATATTCTAATAACTCTTCCCGTGAAAAATGGAAGGTTAGCAGATGGCTTTTTATTTCATCTGTACATATTAGTAGTTTAACAAAAGATGATTTCCACAATTCTCGTCGGCATGAAAACTAACAGCTTTCAAAAACGACATTTTGCATGTGCGTTTGACAGCTCAATTTGTTTTGCTGGTCAGCGGCTTTTGGTGTTAGAATATCTACTGTACGAGACATTCGTGGAGCAAATAATGTTGCTTTTTATTGAGCTGGTCCTAAATATATTAACAAGAGTGACCTTTTACTATAAAACACCGTTCAAAGCCTATACTAGGAGAAAAACTATAGACTGAAACCAAAGAATATTGACGAAACGATGCACTTTTTGATAACGGCTGCCAGTTCAGTGAGTCAACATAAAGGTCAGTTTTCTTTAGTGTATTTTGTTCGAAAAAAATAACAACATCCAAATAAATGCAAACTAGAGTAACTTACCCATAAAATGATGTTTTTACTTGCTAAAATTAGTCTATCGTGATGTATAGTGAGCGAACGGATTGTTGTATTTTTACTCAGATCATCGAGTGACAATTCGATCTATAACAGCATGCATGTGAGATTGCTAAACTCTTCTCAAAAACATGCTTGATAGCATTTAAAGTGAAAATAAAGTCTTAGACTGTCCAGAGGTCAAGTTAAACTATGAAATAATGACCATTTCATGCAAAATTTATACCGAAATGTCGACATTCGTGATGACTTAATATGTCAAAACTCGAAAATATGGAATTTTCGTCGACCTATAGTATGCCAAAAACTTGCTGGCCGCAAAATGTTTTTGTATCTCATGAAAGACCAATCTTTCATCTTTCTACCACAATAATTTTATAGCCGTGCGACGATCTACTTTTGAGTTGTAATTTTTTGTATTTGATCATGTTTTAGCTAACTGCGAAACCTCATTTTTTGCGTGTTGTTAAATTATTTTTTTTCTAATTAAATAAATGATTTCAAAATTTTGAGAGTGCCACATTATTGGCGAGATGTACATCTATTAATATCTGAAAGGAATAAGTTTTATACGAAATGTTCATAGAGATACAGAGGTTCAAACATCAGTCAAATTTTAATAACGAGAAGTGGCCAAAAGCCTAATTTTGGCCTTCAACTTGACCCCCCTGAAACTAAGCGAAAATTTAACG
Organism: Metridium senile; assembly: GCA_949775045.1. Taxonomy (NCBI): domain Eukaryota; kingdom Metazoa; phylum Cnidaria; class Anthozoa; order Actiniaria; family Metridiidae; genus Metridium; species Metridium senile. The sequence goes on along the minus strand of OX459105.1, from coordinate 7,530,208 downwards.
AGACTCATTATGAACCCGTTTTTCAAAGTACCCATATGAAAGGCATTCTGCACACAAAGTTTGAAAGAATTCTATTTTTCAATCTCTGGGAGTCATGAGGTTCTTACAGAGACTGTCTCTTAATAACGATTGAAATGAATTAGATAAACACATGAAACGTATCTTTTTCATTTTGTAATTTTATTTTTCATTTTGTAATTTTATTTATCAATGATGGTTTTCTGTTTTTCTAATGATTATGGGATGCCTGTGGCCATATATAGTACCAAGGAAAATGATTCCTCTAGCACCCAGTGTAACAATAATAATAATAAAGCTTGTATAGCGCTTATACAAGTCTGTTCTAAGCGCTTAAAATAAAAAATGGATATGATTACAATGAAAACGCTTATTTAAATAAATGAGTTTGGAGTTTGGACTTGAACGAAGAGGTAGAGAGTTCCAAAGTAGAGGAGCAGCAACTGAGGAAGAACGTAGACCTTATGACTTGAGATTGTATGACTTTGAGGATAGCAACAAGTGAGAAGATTGAATGTAATTAGGTCTGAGTGCTTTAAATGTTAGAAGAATAATTTTAAACTTGATACGATCAGTAACAGGAAGCCAGTGTAAGTAAAAAAAAAAAACTATTGTGAAATGGTTGTGTGACGCAGGCGATTTACGTTCCACTGATCGAGTTTATTATAAGATATTAAACGGCAAATAACCTAGAAGAATTACAAGTTAAATGATTATTTGATACGAAAATACTAAAGAAATTACACAATAAATGATTAACGATAATGATTATATGCTTACCCTGACGGTACGGCACGAAACTAATAAAGTATTCACATGTTTGTATTAATTACACATCAGTAGCGAAGTATTTAAAAACAAGATGGTGACTGACGACCACATGGGCTGGCTAGGTACCAGACCCCACGGGACGACACAGGGTTCCCGATCCTGACCTATTACATACTTCCCTGCTTGAGGTTGAAGACCTCGACAACCTAATAAAACTGTAATAAATGAAAAACATAGAGAAATAACATGTCCAAATATAAAAGTGTCTTAAACTGTCTTACTCAACATTTGCATAATAAGTAAGTTTGTTTGTGCAACAGTGTTAATAACATCTTGTGGATTCAACAGGCCTGCTGTATTCTCGCTGATCGATACTGGTACTGGTAAGTGATGTGGATTCGAGTGTGTTCCTGCTGCTCTTCGGGTTGAACGTCTAAGGGGTACATCATCAGTGGTAACATCTGTTGCTGTCTGTAGAGGTTCATCGTTGACTTTTTCTTCGCTGTCAGGCACATCAAACTCATCAGTCAGTTCCTCATATGTGTCGCTGTCAGTCACATCAGACTCATCAGTCAGGTCCTCATTTGACGATGTAGACGTTGATTTCTCATCTTCCTTGGTTAAGTCAGTCTTTTGAGTAGGTATTTCTGTGTCTTTGGTTAGATGACTGGCATGTAACATGTCTTTCCTGTAGACTGTCTTCTTGGCTGGTTGTTCATCCAGTGATTCTACCACATAGGTGTTTCCGGTGTTTAACCGTTTGACTATTTTGTAGGGTGTTGCATCCCATAGGTCTTGTATTTTGTTTCGTCCTTCTACACGATTCTTTAAGAACACCTGTGTACCAACTAACAGACTTGTATCTACAGCTTTGTCATTGTTTCTTTTCCTTCGTCTGAGTGCTTCTTTCTCAGTCTTCTGTTCAGCTAGTTTGAATGCATGATTTAACCGCTTCTGGTGATCAGCAATCCATTCCTCAACACAAAGGTTTCCATCATCCTGATCCACAGCTTGTAGCATGTGGTCGATAGGAAGGATTGGGTTTCTTCCAAAAAACAAGTAATAAGGCGAGTAGCCGGTGGATGAATGCGGTGTGCAGTTATAAGCGTATACTAGTTCAGGTAAGAATTGTGGCCACTTGCCTTTCTTCTCTGGAGCTAGGGTCTTTAATCGGTCGTGCAATGTTCGATTAAACCGTTCACATTGCCCGTTACCTTCTGGATGGTAGGGCGATGTTCGACTCTTGGTTATTCCATATAGCTTACAGAGTTCACGTATGACATTTCCTTCGAAGTTCGTTCCTTGATCGCTATGAAGCCGCTTTGGGACACCAAATCGTACAAACCACGTGTTAACCAATGTGCGTGCTACAGTCGGTGCTCGTTGATCCTTTGTTGGTATTGCTTGGGTGAATTTCGTAAATACATCTGTGAGAACTAAGACGTTTTCAAATCCACTAGTGCTTTTCTCAAGTAGAGTATAGTCCATAGCCAAAACTTCTAATGGAGCGCTGGCTGTAAGAGAACCCATGGTTGGATGCAGCGTCTTCCCTGCTTTGGACATAGTACACCTCTGACAATTTCGACAATACTCTGCGATTTCTCGCGACATTCCGGGCCAGTAACATCTTTGTCTTGCTATAGCGGTTGTCTTGTCAATTCCCTGATGTCCTAAGTCATCATGAACTGATGTCATCACTTTACTCTTAAGTGCGTCTGGTAATATAAGCTGTTTAACTTCTTGGCCATGAATGTGAATGACACGGTATAAAATTGAGTCTTCCTCTTTTATGCGCTTCCATTCTCGCAGCAGTTTACGAGCATTCTTGGTTTCTTTCATGAGCTGTCTCACTGTTGGGGCGCGTTGGAGCTTCCAGTAATGCCATAGTCTGCTTGTTGAGTTATCTCCAGTTTGCATCACAGTCAAGTCCTTCTTTGAAATCGATGGGAGTGTAGATGGGATCTTTGGTGCTACGCCTTGGGTTCGTGTTTGTGATTCCTGCAAGAGAGTCTCTGATGACAACTCTTCAACAAATGCGGTGATTAAAGGTGGCAGTAGCGTTCCAACTTCTCGATTCTGTTCCTGATTGTCTTGAGCTGCGGTGTTTTCTAGCCTTGCTGTTTTCGGTTCCTCACCATGAGATGTCTTTCTGCTTAGAGCGTCTGCATTACGATTACTTCGGCCAGAGCGAAACTTTACAGTGAAGTTAAATTGTGCAAGTTCGGCAGACCATCTCATCTCCGTCGCACCAAGCTTCGCTGTGCTCTGTAAATAACTTAAAGGGTTATTGTCAGTATATACAGTAAACTTCGATCCTATCAAGAGATCACGATATTTCTGAGCGATTGCCCAGTACAGTGCTAACAGTTCAAGTTTCATACTAGAATAGTTCTGCATATTGCGTTCAGTAGGTCGAAGACCTCTACTTGCATAACTAAGAACAACAAGTCCATGTTCCTGTTGCTGAGACAAGACAGCACCTAATCCGTGAAAACTCGCGTCTGTCTCCAAGATGAATTCACGATTAAAGTCTGGGAATCCAAGTACCGGGGCTGTTGTCAAGGAACGTTTAAGCTTGTTGAATGCATCATTACAAGAAGAGTCCCATTTGTCTTTGATACTTCTTTCGTCACGGGCTGTAGGTTGCTTCTTCCTTTTACGTCCTGTTGTTTCTTGTCCTCCTCGTACAAGACACTGAAGAGGGTGGGCAATCTCGGCGTACTTCGGGATAAATCTTCTGTAGTACCCCGAAAGTCCAAGAAAACCACGGAGCTCACGCAACGTCTCTGGTGTTTTCCAATCTTCAACAGCACGTATCTTTTCAGGATTAGGGGACGTCCCATCACATGTCACTATGTGTCCCAGGTAACGAACCCTTGTTCTGAAAAGCTGACATTTTTCAGGTTTCACTTTAAGATTGAGTTTTGACAACCGAGACAGTACCATTTCCAGCCTTGACAAAGTCTCTTCAAATGTGCTTCCGAAGACTAGTATGTCGTCGATGTAAACCAGTAAGCTTTGAAAGTTCACATCTCCAAATGCTTTATCCATTAGACGCATGAATGTACTCGGTGCATTGCACAGTCCGAACGGCATCCGGGTGTATTCATACAGTCCTCCTGTCCCTGTTTTGAAGGCGGTCTTTTCTACGTCTGATTCTTTGACTGGCAGTTGATTGAAACCGTGTGCGAGGTCCAAGCTGCAAAAGTACTTTGCACCTTTAAGAACATCCAGTGCTTCGTCGATACGAGGTAGAGGATACGCATCTTTATGTGTTTTTGCATTAAGGCGACGATAGTCTACACAGATCCGAAGTTTACCATCTTTCTTCTTCACCAATACGATGGGAGCAGCGTATGGACTCGACGATTCCCTGATTATGCCGCGGTCTAACGATTTCTGGATATATTCTCTCACTTCAGGCCATTGTTGTGGTGGTACTCGCCTGTGTGGAACTTTGATTGGGCGATCGTCAGTTGTAATAATTGGATGCTCTACTAGATCACAAAATCCGATATCATCATCATCTTTACTAAACGTGTGGTTGTACTGTGTTACAACTTCCTCCAGACGCTGACGTTCAGACGGTGCTAGGTCGCCAATGTCCATCCTGGATAGTGTTGCGTTGGTGTCGACTGCGTTGTGTGATTCACTATCGCTCGATGCAGCGTCACGTACATACACATGATTTTCATTTACAGTCACAAATTCCACAGATGGTTTTAGTTCAGCTACTGACCAGGTTGCAATTGGATCTCGAGGTTGGAGGTAAATATCTTTGTCGCTAAAATTAGCTACTTGAATCGGGATTCGTCCGTCATGTCCAACTGTGACAACTGCAGCTCCAACAGACACTCCGCTTGGTAATTCCACCACGTGGGCTTCTACTCTCTCTACCAAGGCAGTGTAGGTTGAATCAGCTGGCTGTACAGATCCCTCAAGTACTCTAATTGAACGTGCAGGGACAAGGGTTGGACCCGATCCCACTAACCGTACTTTGCCTTCGAAATTGCATGGAGATGATGCAACAGTTTCTTGGTTAAACGAATGAACTTTATACATTTGTAATGCATAGAGAAGACTTACTTCACTATCAGGTAATGTTTTAGATAAAATATCAACAAAGTTAACACCATACAATTGGATTAAACGTTTGCGCATGTCTCTGAGTACATTTGAGCCAATAACACCAGGTACTCTTGTTTTGCGAGCATGAATTGGAATTGAAACGGGATCCTTAACGATTAAAAATCCTAAACCATCAAAGGTGTGAGACAGAGCAGATAGTTGGAGTTCTACGTAGCCAATGTAGGGGATCTCTAAACCCTGTGAAGCTGAGATCTTTATGTAAGATGTCACATCAACAACTTCTCTTCCTGGAGCTAGGTGTTCCATGTAGAAGCTTTCCGTCACCGTTGACACTTCTGCACCAGTGTCAATCAGACATCTGACATCAACATCATCGACCCTCATCCTCACCTCAGGACAGTCCCCTATTGCTTGAGCAATTATTGAGCCTCCACTAATGTGCTCACCCACCGCAGGGCTCATTGCGATGGGCCCGACTTGTTTAAATCATCTTGACCCTTGCCTTTGGGAGTGGTGTTTGTCAAACTAGTGCTAGTGTTCTTAGGGCAGTTCCTCTTGAGATGTTGTGGGGAATCACATAGCCAACATTTTCGAGACCCACCAACCCTGGGTGTGCTTTTAGTGTTCAATGCTGTAAGCAGTGATTCTATTTGTTTCTGTTGGGTTGCTATTTGTTGACCCTGTTCTTTAAGCATCCTATGGAGGTCGTTATTGACTGAAACTTCATTTAGGGTAGCTTGTTGCTTTTCTTTAGGGGTTTTTGGGTTATCCTGACTTCTCATTAGCTTAAGTACCCTGTCGCGTGCATCAAAGAAAGAAAGCTCTGATTGGTCTGAATTAAGCCTCCTCAGTTCAGTGCGAACAGTATGGTCATTAACCGCCTCAGCTAATCGGTTTTTTAACTGAGTGTCCCGACCCGCTTTGAAAGAGCTATCAAGCTGTACAATTCTATCCATCAGCTTTACTAAATCAAGGGAACATTTGATCAGATCATCACCCTCCTTCTGCTTGTAGGAATAAAATTGTTGTTGTAACTGTGGGAGGCTGTCCCCATCCCCAAACACACGTGTAAGGATCATGAATATTTGTGTAGGGTTGTTCATCACTTCTTCACCCCTTCCAATGACTTCATACCGCGCGCTTCCAGCTAAATGTTCAATAAGAAAGGCTGCTTGTTCTTTTTCTGTTAGACCCCTACTTGCACAGGCGGCCTTTGCGTCTTGGATCCAATCTTCAATAGTTAAGTCATTAGCATGCTCTGGTTTGCCACGAAATCGCTCGAGTTTTCTGGAATTAACATAAAGCACACTTTTTTGTACTTCGTTTTCCTTTCTTAGAACCTTTTTAATTTCTCTTTCGGCGATTTCGGCGTCTTTCTCCGCTTTATCAGCGAGGTCTTGTTTTTCTGCAACGAGTGCTTTCAATTTGGCGATCTCTTGCATCGCTTTCGCTAATTCCAGAACCGAGGCCATCGTATACTGTTATAATTATCTCTTACCTCTATCTAGCCGTCAGTAGACCGTCAGGGTTTAAAGGAGACGCCTGCTCGCGACGCCACATGTGACGCAGGCGATTTACGTTCCACTGATCGAGTTTATTATAAGATATTAAACGGCAAATAACCTAGAAGAATTACAAGTTAAATGATTATTTGATACGAAAATACTAAAGAAATTACACAATAAATGATTAACGATAATGATTATATGCTTACCCTGACGGTACGGCACGAAACTAATAAAGTATTCACATGTTTGTATTAATTACACATCAGTAGCGAAGTATTTAAAAACAAGATGGTGACTGACGACCACATGGGCTGGCTAGGTACCAGACCCCACGGGACGACACAGGGTTCCCGATCCTGACCTATTACAGTTGGAAAATTAGCGTTACAATATCGATCAACCTCAGCCTCGATAGCGTCTAATATATTCTGGATTTGACTAAAGCCCGTGGAATGTTTTGGAACTGTGTTTCTCAAGGTTTAAATCCATTGACTTAAATATAAAATAACAGCGATGTTGTCAAATTCTAACACCAAAACACCTTGTCCTTCTCCTGAGCGTAAAAATTACTCCCGTGCGCTGGATTAACTTTGTAACTTCCGAACATTTCAGTAAATTTCCGATCAAAACTATTAATAGTAAAAGGACGATCTTCACCGAAAAAAAAAGTTAAAGAAACAAAAAACCTGGCAAAGAAAACTTTTCCTCAGGTTTCAGTTCCCCTCAAGACCCTGAAATTTCAAGATGAAAAGTACAAGAATTGCCACGGCTAGCGATGGCGAAGAACCGCGGAATTGAGGGAAAGTTTTCATCGACACAAAGTTTTTCCATCAAAAAAAGATTTTGAAAACAAGTTTATGGATAAATTAAACTATCAATGGACATTACTTTTCTGTAAGTAGAAAATTGTAATTAATGTAACTAAGCTGTCATGGAGTTGTTGTCGTTTTAATTTTATGCGTTTTTTCAGTCTTTTCAAATCAATTCAGTAGTCTTTTTCAACAAAAACGTGCTCAATTAAAATTACATTTCTGACGAACAATACCATTCGTTCAGGACTGATTTGAAATGCTTATTTTATTAAGCTTATTTTGATATAGAAATACAGTGCACTGTTTGTCTTGTGAGACTGCTAAGCGAAGTTAGAAAAGTAAAAGTGCAAGAACGTCAAACACGGCCGAAAAGCAGCTGGGTTCAGGTTTCACTCTTCCAAAACAATTGCATTTTAAATAAATTAAAACTGATCATATAGAAGATTGAACAATACCAGATATGTCTAACCTTTGTACAACATTCTAAGCATTTCAAATCAGTCCTGAACGGATGGCATTGTTCGTCAAAAATGTAATTTTGAGCACGTTTATTATGTTGAAAAGACTACAGAATTAATTGATTTGAAAAGACTGAAAAAAAAACCGCATAAAATTAATACGACAACAACTCCATTACATTTACTACAATTTTCTACTTACAGAGAAGTAACATCCACTGATAGTTTATCCATAAACCTGTTTTTAAAATCCTTTTTGATAAAAAACTTTGTGTCGATGCATGACAACTTTACTCGCTATCGCTTGCCGTGGACATTCTTTTCATTTTCAGTAATTTCAGTCTCAGACGGTGGGGAATTGAAACCTGAAGAAGATTTTTTTTGACAGGTTTTTTGTTTCTTTAACTTTTTTCTTCGGCGAAGATCGTCCTCTTACTATAAATAGTTTGATCGGAAGTTTACGGAAATGTTCGGAAGTTACAAAATCCAGCGCACGGGAGTATAGCTGGGGAAGCCAATTGTTACGCTCAGGAGAAGGGTAAGGTGTTTTGGTGTTACTAAAAATAGCTCGGATGTGAATTTACATGGGGCGCGGGCTAATGCTCTCTTATTTATCCTCTCTTGCGAAAAGAGATTTATCCCACACCATATAAAATAAAGAGAACCCGCAATGTCTCAGAGAAGAGGCAGTTGAATATCGCTGAAAATACGGATTTAAATTCAAGAATTCTGATTGGCTGCATTTTATATGATGTGGGATAAACTGATATTTGACAAATGTAAATCGCCGATCTCAGAAGTAGTTTTGAAATAGTTTTAAAATAGTTTTGTATCAATACATGTCGTGCTATGATTATCGATCATTAATTTACCCAATTATTTTGAGAATATATGCTGGATACACTTTATTTTTATGTGATAATGTCACCTATGTCACGTAACATATTGCTATAAAAGTATATTTACATATCGCCAGCCTTTCTAAGATCGGCTATATACAAAATATATGCTAAAATATATCTTCTTGTTTCCTATATTATTAAGTTCCTTTCTAGGTTAGGATTCCTTTCCAACTTAGTGTAGACTATTTTGAAATTACGAAAGGATGCAAAGGGTTTTATTGCTCTTTTTATCGATTTATTCAAGGTATATTTTGGTTGACGTGTTTGTGGTATATGGCCATAGCAAATTGCTGCACTGGTGGATGATGCCGAAACAAAATTAATATTTCTTTGCAAGACTTCAATGTAAGAAAAGCAACATATTTTGTTCTTATCACACCGACATCCTTTGCACGATTTAGAGTGTAGATTATAGCTTTGATTGCGACATCTACAACGATTTTAGAAATAGGTGTATATTAATTTGTGCCAATATTATAATTAACTTATGAAAAGAAGACAATTTAGGCAGTTGCAATATAAAATCCAGAACATTTAACGAACATTTAACGTTAAATCAGTTTGGATGAAATTCGTCATGTAAATTATAACAGCTTATACGAATTGAAGGGTTATTTGTATAGGTAGACCTTTCTCTTGGACGGTGGCTTTCTAGTCGTTCAGGTGATGAGCTGGTCCGTTGAAGAGGCGACTTCTGAATTACTGGGCAAAGATACTGCATTTCGTTATTTGTTAACGTTTGAGTAGTGTTGCCTGTCCATCTTTGTTCTTCTTTTGTGCGATATGTTTGTTGTTCCTTATCTCTTATGCTTCCCGTTACAATTGCATAGCTTGGTGAGTTTCTTGGTGAAGTGAGATGCCATTTATTTGAAGGAGCTGAACTTCGGGTACGGGAGCGTTTTTCTAGTCGATTACAGTTTTTATCTGCTTTATGATCAGACAAATACGACAAATTTCCCTGTCTCACGATAGCCTCCTGAAACATTCCACTCGAACTGGCATTGTAGCTCTTTGTTAGCCACGTATCTGGATCTGAAAACTCAGGTTTGAAAGGCAAGTTACTAAAATGCGCATTTAATGATTCACTGTCTTCATTCGCTTGCAATCTCTTTGCTTTAATTGGTAATTCGCACGGATAGAAAAACTCCAGTTTAGGTCCTACTGGACGGCCCATTTCATCCCATGGTGAATCATGAACTCTAACGTGATTGCATCCCGTAGGAGGGCACAGTGAAATCTCACCACTTTCAAAGCCTGGAATATCCATCAGAGGAGCCAGGCCAATGAAGAATTTCAATCTGTCGCAGCTACGTGTGGAACAATTGATGGCCTGTCGGGGCTTTTTGTCCCGCGTCTTTCGTTGGTGTGGTGGCTTAATCAAAACATTATCCTAAATAAATCATACATAATATATAATCAGCTTTATAATATTATAAAGATACACGACAAGTAAATTGTGCACATGTTGGAGTAGGTTATAATTGAGCAAATACAACCCAATCACAGCTCAATACAGAATATATCAAAACAATCCATCTCAGTATAACAACTGCTATGATATCGGGAAGAAATTAATAATGGTAATAGAACTGAGTGGCATTACCACAAAATCTAGGACATTTTACGTCCGCGATATTATGACAGCGGTCTACTGGCAGTTCAGAATTATCCTCGAATTTCTATCGAAATAAATCAATTTATCCAAAACCAAACTAATATAAGTTTGTTTAGAAGTACCAAGCGCTTCTGGTGCAGTTGATATATTTAAAATTGAAGCGCCCGCTTACGCTCGGCATAGAATAATTCGAACGAATTAGGTCACTTAGAAAATTTCAAAAGGACACAGGAAGCCCATTCTATGAACTTTGAATTTTGAATTTCCCGCTTAAGAAGCCTTCGGATTCTTTAAACAGCGGTATAACACGTAAAATCACCAGGCTACTAAGCTGTAAACATTGCACTCGACTCGACGATCGAAACAAGCTTCTTTGCAGGATTTATCGGTCATTTTTTATGATATTTTGGTGTAAAATGGAAAATTTTAAAACTAAAAAATCATCACTTTTTACTGTTAATCGGCGTCATTGGTGTATTTATACTTGGAAAGACTTCTAAAACAGCATTGAAAAGCCCGTAATCTTAGGAGCATTTTAAGAGGTCGGGAAGGATGGATCCATGTAAACTATCGATGGCAGGCGATGCTGAACACAAGGTAAATTACACATTTTTCGCTGAAATACAGACTAAGTATAGCAATTATTTCTCGATAATGTTATTGCTTCGGCGTCATATTGAGAAAACTAAATCAAACGTAACTTGCATAAATGAATAGAACTTATACTCGAGTTAAAAGTTAGGGATCGGGACCGATAGTACAATGATATTTAGCAAATATATTAGACATATATTTTCTTTCTGAGCCCATACATTTATCAGTAATTCTGAGCGTCCATTTTTAAATGCCACAAATCTAACTTTAGCATGCGGTGACGTCACATGTCTTCGATTTCTGGTAATGAATATTTTTGTGCAGGTTGTTTTTTCGCTACCCGGGTTGTGCACGATTTTTTTTTCTACAAGAGATCTTGCAGGTATTTTTTTACAGAATTTTGTTCCCTGAAATACAAAGCGAATACAAGGGGTCATACAACTGTTTGTGTTCTGGTTAAACTTTTCAAAAGTCCGTTTTTCCGTTTTATTTGTCTTGTACAACGCGCATTCGGGCGATTTGTTCACCTGATAATATGATAGGATATTTATAGCCAACGAAACTAATAGAACTTAAAACAGTTATTTAAACTTTCAGAAGTTCATAACCAGAAGTGTCCTTCTTCATTGTTAACCTATACCCTATCATCAAGATGTATAAGTTATTTTTAGCGCATAATCTGATTGGTTTGCTGAAATGGCGTGACACATTGGTGAAATGGTGTGACATTGAGAGTAAAGAAATTGTATTCAAACTCGAGGTCTTCTTGAAAGTTTATTAATATGTTTTATTTTTACAAAACAATGAACTAAACTTTGTGTCATTTGTAGTTGTGTCGCTATAAACGACATAAACGGGTCTCTTGCTTGTCAACAACTGATCATGACTGCAAACTCATGTCCAAAAGCACGAATATTCCTTTAAAATTGCATCTTTCAGTAAATAGCTAGCATTCTAGTGTATATGAAAGCAGAGTTAAGTTAACTCTGATCCAATTAAATGATATATTTGTCATTCAAGAACACATTCAATGAGAAAATGAACACTTTCAATGAGAAAATGAACGCAAAAGTCAAGCTTCAAATTTAAATCTTTCCCGGAATCTTCTCGTCGAGTCCACGATCAGTAAACAAGTTTTCAATCACGTCTTTATTTTGCCAGCCAGAAATCTTTTCGAATTTCACAGGGTTGAAAATTACACAGTTTTTCTTGTAATGGATTGATATAATATAATTTTGACGTTGTTGCAAGAAATGCTGTTTTTACCATAACTTGTAAATTTCTCGCGCGCTGATTGGCTGAGAGCCATTGTCGATTACAATCCAGACCTGCTTGTGCTCACGACATCCGTGCGCAAGCGGATAAAACGTTTTTTTCAAACTTTTTTAGTTGTTTTTCGCTTATTGATGGTAAAAAAACATATCGAAGTCAGTTTTCTATGGGTCTGTACTGTAATCGACAATCAAAATTACGTCACAAATGATCAAAACTTTGCAGTGAAACCCCTCGCTGCGCTCGTGGTTCCACTTGAGTTTTGATCATTTGTGACGTAATTTTGATTGTCGATTACAGTACAGACCACAGGCAGCCCAACTAGTCTATCTGAGGAATTTTTCAAAGCGAAAAAAATATTTTTTTAGCGCGCGTCAAGCTGAAAGAACCGATTTATAAAAGGATTGTTTTTGTTTGAGCGCGCGGTTGGGCTTCCTGTGTTGATTGGTTTGATCGGAGGGGACTTTCTCACTCACGACAGAAATCGAAGAGAGTTGAGAGAGTTGTATTTTGTGACAGGGTGAGAAACTCGATGGCGTGGATGGATAGAGGTGCGCCGCAGTCTGTATAGGCACGGAAGTTCAACGACGAGCGCCGAGAAGGACACGAGCAGCAATCGACTGACACGCCAAAGAAAAAATATTGTATTCAAACTTTTCTTTCAAAAGTGTTTTTCTTTCTTTTAGGGATTTTCAATTAATAAACCTCTAACAAAAACAAACAGCCAGTGTGTTAAATTTCTTTCCATGTTTATTGAAATGCTAATAAATATAATTAGTATATTTTACAATGTGAAGAGTTGTTGTTCAAAGTGTACTTATAAAATCTGTAACGATTCTGCTTTAGCTTAAATTGCCGGTTTTTCGGCAATAGTTTATAAAATACAACTATAAATGCTTCGCACTTTCATAACAAACTTGTTATTGTTGGAACCGATTATAGTAACTAACGTTTTCACGAAATAAAGTTGAACTTTTTTGATCCAATCTGACAAGATGAAAACTTTGCAAAAGCGGCCATCACAAATTCACTGTAAGTTCGGCTTGTAGTTAGTTTGAACAAGACAACATCAGTCGTTTTGACATAAAAACTTCAACTCCAATCATTACCTGTACACACTAGGCTACTAGAAAAGCTTTCCCCAGGTTTTTGTAATAGCGAAGAAGATCGGTGACTTCAAAAGCAACTGCAAACTAACCACTTCAGTGCAAATCAAGAACTTTTCGACTCTCGATTCACTTTCCCATGATTTCCAAAATAAGATACATCCTCTTGTTTTCTTTCTTTGAATTTTAAGTCATTTTAACAATCCAAAAGTTAAATGCAAGACAGTAATCGCAGCTTTTTCGTCCTTTTTTTGTGAATGTCGTCTCGATCGATATTTTCACGATTGCTCCACGATTGTAAAAATCCGACTTTTTTCCGAAGTTATGTCTATACAGACTGCGGTGCACCTCGACTCCATGCTGCCCTTTTTAAAAATTAATTTTAACCCCTTTGCTGAGCTCGGAGATTATCATACTTTTTACTGTAGTTGAAGATCAACGTAAAGTGTATATATTCGTAGAAAAACGAAAATTTTCTCCCATGGCTGATTTACTACGCGCGAAATTAAATTTGTCACGTGACCGAGTTTCATACCTTGTCCAAATCTTACCCTGTTCGACACCACACGACTTTGACGAAAAGCCACAGGAATCCCATCCGCGCATATTCAAACAAATACATCACAGGAATCCCGCCCGCGCGCTCAAAAAATAACAAAACATTTTTGTTCAATATTAATATGGCGCGCGTGCGCGGTAAAAAAATATTTTATTCGCTTTAAAAAAATCCTCAGATTGAGTAGGTGGGCTGCCTGTGTACAGATCCATAGAAAACTGACTTCGATTTGTTAAATTCATCCCGTTCGTTGCAAGAAAGATTGTAGCCATTCAGCCCGTGACCGACCGAAAAGCACATGGCTGCACATTCAGGCCAATATATTTCTGTTCTTTCAGTGATGTGAAGATGTCCTCCAATTTTTCAATTTCTATTGTTACTCTCAAAGTATCTGCCTCTTTAGTAGCTCCATTTGTTTCGCTTTTTCTGACAAAAGAAAAAGTTTTTACTGCCTGCCTACTTCGTGACAGTCACGGGCGCCTGTCACGCTAAAGCGAAATGATTGGCTGTGCGTGCAAATCTAAAAATAATTTATACATCTTGATGATGGGGTGTAGGTTAACAATGAAGATGGACACTTCTGGTTATGAACTTCTGAAACTTTTTAAGGCGGTGAAATTTCTAGGGAAGACCTCGTGGTGCAATGGTAGCACATCTGGCTCCAGACCAGAAGGTTACGTGTTCGAATCGCGTCGGGGTCATGCTTTTTTATCCTTTTACGCATCGCACGCAAAAAAAAACACCAAATAATCAGGTGTACCCAATACGAGGATAGCGTATAGCTGTTGGCTAACCATAGCCTGCTAGATATATAGGCTAACCATAGCCTGCTAGCTATTGGCTAACCATAGCCTGCTAGATATTGGCTAACCATAGCCTGCTAGCTATAGGCTAACCATAGCCTGCTAGATATTGGCTAACCATAGCCTGCTAGATATTGGCTAACCATAGCCTGCTAGATATTGGCTAACCATAGCCTGCTAGCTAAAGGCTATCCTTAGCCTGCTAGCTATAGGCTATCCTTAGCCTGCTAGCTTTAGGCTATCCATAGCCTGCTAGATATTGGCTATCATGCATAGCCTGCTGGCTATTGGCTATTCATAGCCTGCTGGCTATTGGCTATTCATAGCCTGCTGGCTGTATAGGCTACCCATAGCCTGCTAGCTATATAGGCTACCCATAGCCTGCTAGCTATATAGACTAGCCATAGACTGCTAGCTATATAGGCTAATCAAGCTGCAGCTGCAAATTGACAGCTTGGTAGCCAAGCTATTGATGTTTAGAAACTGTATATAAATAGGGCTAAAAATATGATCTATTCATTTATAACTAAGAAGACTCGCGATGACTCGGATGTACGTGTTCATTGTGTCGGAAATCGGTTAAAAATGTATCATCCCATTTGAGTCGAGTCCACAAAAAAAATGGACCAGACCGCACATACTGGTATATATCAGCAAGAAAAAAATACCCAATGATGACAATCATCGAAAACCTACAACTCGGAAATGGATCAATAGAAAATTGTGGAAAATTTCAAATAGAGCACCCACTCACTGCGCTTGTAGCGGGTATGACAGCTCAGGAAAAACATATTGGGTCCAAAATCTGCTTAAGCATGCAACTCAAGTTATCACACCTGTGCCGCAAAGAATTGTGTGGAGCTACTCACAAAGGGCAGCTGGCCTACGATAATATGTTGAAAACAGTTCCTGGAATTGAATTTATTAAAGGAGTGCCTCACGATATTGACGAAGATTGGTTTTTTGACGCAAAATTCAAAAACCTGGTTGTCATTGATGATCAAATGTCTGAAACCTCTAATGATAAAAGCATCCTCAAGTTATTTACCAAGGGATCTCATCATCGAAAGCTTAGAGTCATTTTCATTGTACAGAACCTGTTTTTTCAAGGGAAAATAATGCGAACTTTTAATATTCTAAATGCAGCCTATCTTGTATTGTTTAAAAATCCGAGAGATAAACTCCAAATAACTACCTTGGGCAAACAGATGTACCCCGGAAAAACAGAGCAGTTTATTCAAAAATATAAAGCCGCTGTCCAACGGCCTTATGGATATCTTTTTGTGGATCTCAAACCCAACACCGCTGAAGAGTGTAGACTGCGGGCTAAAGTTTTGCCAAGAGGAAAGGGCTCCTACCCAGTGCTCAGCTGAGCGGCCTCAGAGTGTTATGCAGCCACCACAGTTAACCATATATATAGCTATAGCAGGGATTGAATAAACAAATGCAGAATATCCTCAATGAGCCAAATGTTTCATCGGAAATAAATATGAAAATATATTCTCAGGTGTATCAACGCTATTTAGATCTAGAAAAACAACTAAATAACAATTCTTCAAGAGTTCATCTTCCATCTAATATCCCTATATGGTCGATGACAACCTAGATAAAACTCAACCCACAACCCCTCAAAATGCTCGACTAGAGTATTCGATAGTGGCTTTGAGAGCTTAACGGCTATGCCTAAAACAAATCATTACTACCTCAGTCGTCGAGTAGTCAAATGCTAGAGGAAGCTTCGTCGACACCATTAAAGGCTCCTTCTACTTATGGAGTCAGAAAACCATCAACCTTGTTTGATCCTGAAGTTAGTCAGGATTTACGCTATTACTAACGCCACCATCTTCATATAAGAAGCCTTTAAAATGGCTCAATTATTCCGATTCAATGAAACAGAAAGGCATTTCAATACTTATTCGACGGAAAGATTAAGAGCAGTAATCAAGAAGCCTCAGAAGAGTGGCAGAAATATTAGACTTTTACCATCCTCTATAATTGAATAGACCGGATAACAATGATTGCAATTGAGAGTTTTATAATAAAAATCAATTTGCTAGGGATCATCAATCTATCATATATAGACCAAAACAAAGTCTTTCACTCATCAAAGACTCCATCAAAGCTAAACTAATTTAAGATCCCAAGGGACATTGTTGACTGTCTAATTTATATTCAATAATCACTCGTTTATACTTTATTTTCATTTCATTTTTGAAAATGACGCTCCATGCATGCGTCGAAACATCAAATCGCAATCGTAATAAAATTTATCAGGCAATAACCCGTCCCTTCGTGACGAAGTTTGATATGTGTTTTCCATTCCTTTTATTGTATTAAACATTTTTTCCTGGTATTTTTTCGCTACTCAGTAAGTATTCTCAAATCAAAAACTGAAACACAATTTTGCATATATGTATATACATATTTTTTGTTGTTTGTTTGTTTCGTTTTGCTTTCGGATAGCATGTGAATATTCATTGGTGGGAATTCTCGCACGCTGATTGGTTAATCGATTCAACGAAACTATCAGCACAAATGTAGACGTTGTGTTTGTTTTGTAATGAAAAATCGTTCTAGTCTCGCTATTTTAGAAATTCTGACCATATTTTATGGACAATAAGTTAAAAAAGTTGGAATAATTCTACTTTTCATAAAACAATTGCCGAGGTTCATGATTTTTGACTTGGAAAAAGTCAGTTTTTTAAGCAGTGGCAAGGCAGTTAATGTTGTTTTGCTTGATTACTGGCGAAAATATCCTCTTTTCGGTTGATGTACGATTTCTAAATAGAGATAGTGATACAGCAGTTTTGTTTTGGTATAAAATTCGGCTATCGCTGTTTTTAGAAAGTAAGTTTTCTTCCTTTTTTCATAGTTTAAACATGTGCTAAAAGAACGCCGTGTAGCCTTGGGCTTCCTGTGTTGTATGGTCTAATCCTAACTGTGTTCATTGATCATCAAACGACGTCAAAAGAGGCTTTGAACATCTTTTTCTCGGGTAATAATATAACTTTTGAAAACTTTATGGTGTCAAAATAAGGATCCGCCTTTAGTTTGATTGAGTATGTGTGTTCTTGATCAGTCAAATGCGACTTTTGGAATGATTTTAAAGTTTTCCGTAAGGTAAGGCAACTGAACTCACTTTTAGCTTATTTCAACTCGATTGTGAACTCATTCGCTATGTTATTTCTTTGCTGGACTCAAATTATGTTTTGCAAACTTAGTTTTTACTCGTGCCCAGGCCTATGGCCGGCACGAGTCTTAAAATGCAACGCGTATTTTTTATTTTTTTATTTTTGGTTTCCATGTCAGAAGTTGTACTTCGGAAAGCCCGAACGTACTTCGGAAATTCCGAAAATGTCACGAAGTATTTTGATTGGTAGACCGAAATGCAATCAGCCAATCAGATTGGATCATGACTGCATCAAAGCCAAAGCGACCAAAGCCGACCAAAGCCATGCTCCATGCAAGTCGACTGATGCAATTCTGTCCGCCATTACACAGTTTTTGCAAACATGGATAATTTGGACCAAAAACTATCACTTTTTATTCGTTTGGGTGTTAGGAATAAGGGTAAGTTTTGTTTGAACAATTATATAATTACTCTTCGCGGCAGATCATTTGAATCGGCGGCTCCAACGCAACGCTTTGGAACGCGTTGCCAATGTCATTACCGTAGTTACTAGAAGGCGCAAATTATGACCTACAATGACCTACAATAAGGTACAATAAGCTACTATAAGTTGTTAGTTACTACAATCCAGAGACACTTCCATCCGGACAAGCTTGAAAACGATGTAAAAACTGCCAATTAACTGCCATTAATTTTACTCACCAAAGAAGGCCGTATTTTCTTTGAGGCGTTCTCTCTCGTAACCATAATTTAACAATAAGCTGGAATTATTTGTTATAGTAACTACGAATACGAGATTCTGCTGAAAGTAATACAATTTAATGGAAACTAGACGCCCTACGTAGCGTGCACTCGTGCCCTTGATGCAAGGTGATGAGCTGGGGAGAGCTGGATCAAACTAGTTTACAGATTTGAGTGGCAGAAAAACAGTTGAAAGACAGTTGTCACTGCAGGTGAACGCACACAATTTTTGCACAATAAAGTATGAAGTTGCTGAAACTAAAACAATATGAATATGAAATAAATCAAAATTTGTGGATTTGTCTAATTTGATGTGCATTATAAAGATTGTGGTAGCCGTCCTATGGTTGTTTAGAACTGGCTGATAAAGACGAGGCATTATGATTTTGAGTATGTACTACTACTGTATTACTGTGTTGAATTAGAGGACCAGGATTTGATTCAATGTCACCTGAAATAAGTAATTTTCGTCTAGACAGACAATAGTTCTCGTTTTGAGCATAACATTTTATTAAACTAGACGCATAACTGCATGAACTCGGGATTCTCTGAGACGTTGGTCTATTACAAGAAAGGGACGATATATACCGACTGGCTGTACATTTGAACCTTCTTTGAGAAATAAATGCTTGTGTACCAATCCCCTTGAACTTTGAAGAATAATGCTCGCTTTTGACTTTTGCACAGTTAATATAATTATGTAACTTAGAAGACCTGGGTATATTTGAGCGTATTCTATGATAAACAAACCGTCTAAGCTTCCTACTTTTGGTGTTTAAACGCCTTATTAATCGTGTTGGCATTCAATCAATTAATCGTGAGCCAAGTAGTACTTGGCTCACGACAACGATGACAGCCAAAATGTCTATAATTATAATAAACAAACCTTGAATAACGAGACCTGGTATTATTTGTAATCTTTATTGTGACTTCTGCATCATTATATACATGTACAGTCAAACAACTAGTTTTATCTTATACATCAGAATCACTGAACGATGAAATGACAATAGTTTGAGTGTAGAAGTCGAAGAACTTGACTGTTTTGTACCCTAACAAAGTTACTAATATCAAATAGGGAAAACAGAAAATACTTCCTTGAATTAAAAATAACAAAAGAAGCAAGGTACTTAGCATTATTATTATGAAAGAAGTAGTCATCTTTGAAAAGGCGGCCTTACTTTGAGACTCACATGGTTGAGTGTAAACACAAGTCGCTAGTCTTGTATCTTCTTCGTTTGAAATGCTTGCAATCGTCGTTTTTTCTTCGGTAGACCTTTGTTCACATTGTGTAGTTGAGCTCTTTGTGGTTTTAGAGTTTGTATAAGCTGAAATATAAGTCTCTTTTGAATAGATAGGTAGCTTGTTTGATAGATAGTTCACGATAAGTTTCACGATAGGCATTTTCATAGGCAGTTTCACGATAGATTCGCGGTTTCTCTCAAAATGGCGTTTCCGAAAACGCTCGACATCTTTTAGTGTGGCCATACCGCGAATGGTGTGTGGATTTGTAAGTGATTTGAGCGTATTTAAAGACGTAGAATCCATAGTTTTGATATCAAAGCAGCCAACAACTCACAATGTCAACACTAAGTGTAGCTTTGTGTAGCTAGTTTGACCACGTGCTAATGTCGCAAAGAATCCTGGGTGTTATCGCCTCGATTTCAAAATCTTCGACGTGGAAATGAAAGACAGACGTACAGCGTTGCATTTTAAGACTCGTGCCGGCCATAGGCCTGGGCACGAGTAAAAAGCGTATATTCCGAAGTTCGTGATCTGTGACATGTCAGTACGCGTGACGCCTCGTTGTTTTGATCGTAAGGCAGAGGAAACCCGCCATCTGAACAAATCACGAACGTGGTAGTACACGTTTTTTTCCATTAAATTTTATCACTTTCAGCACAATCTCGGTTTTTTTTAACAATAACAAATAATTCGAAAACTTTTCTTTTTATATATGTTTTTTTACTAGCATGGAATTTTACATAATGATTTTTCTGTATTATTAGAACTGTTTATTATAAATTTATAAATTGTATATATGTTTATCAATTTTATAGTTCTTTGTTCTTTTAATTATTTTTAAGCTTGTTCAATTCGTCTGTATTAATTATTATTATTATTATTATTTTTAGATATTGACACCCCTTCTGGTTGTGAGGGAACAGCAACGGCTGTGAAAAACAACCTGGCCAACAAGTTACATATGGCCTCCACCCCTTCTGGTTGTGAGGGAACAGCAACGGCTGTGAAAAACAACCTGGTCTACAAGTTACATATGGCCTCCACCCCTTCTGGTTGTGAGGGAACAGTAACGGCTGTGAAAAACAACCTGGCCAACAAGTTATATATGGCCTCCACCCCTTCTAGTCATGAAGGAACAGCAATGGCTGTGAAAAACGATCAGACCAGCATAGTAAATATGGTCGAAAACCCTTCTAGTGTTCGTGAAGGAACAGTAACAGCTGTGAAATACGAATCATACTTATCTCAGTATTATGAGCAAAATGATTATGATCAAAAGCCTACAAATACAACTTATCAGAATTGTAAACAACATGTCATGTGTTTATATTCTACTGGACTTAACAAAGGAAACAGTGTTCTTGGTCACACCAGATATCCTATGGCGAGCATAACGATCTTTGGTATTGTTTCTATTCTAATGATTGTTATGTTGTACTATGCACAGAAACTTTATTTAAATTTTACACAAAACATTGACAAGAATAAAGACTTTTTATGAAATATCATCTGACTTGTTTTTTCCATTGCAATTTATATCCAATATCTTATGCCCACATAATAAAAAATCTGTAAGATTTATCAGATATGTGTGTTCACCTTATTCAATATTAGTTACCTGAAATTGTCAGTCTATTTGACATGTTGCATTTGTTTTGCTATTTGTTACAAACTTATACAAATACACTATGCCACTTTTTCAAATGTTAGTTTTGATAATATGATATGGAAAAGACAACCAGTGATTTTGCCGACCCCCTGAATGTAACTTTAATATGCATTTAATACTGTTGAACCATACTGTCAGTCGGGCATTACAAGCACCCCAGAGTTACTCAATCACACCAAGGCACGAGTGAACGCTTCCTCAAAGCGTCTAGTTTCGATTAAAATCATAGTATTGTCTATCTGAAGTAATAATAGAGTATTGTAAATCGTGGATAAATGCATTCCTAGCTGTCGTCATTTTTAAAATCATGGCTAAAAGTGCTAGACCCTGTTAGACTCTCTTAACTTATATCTAAGTGAAGTTAGTCATCTTTAGAATGAATTCTCATCTTAAATATGAATGTGAAAATAAAGTTTTTTGTTTAGTTCTATGAAATACCGACTGTTGTGTTAATATTATCTGAAGCGAAAATATCCATCACTCTTGTATTTGCTTTCGGACACTGTAATTTCAACAGCAATCTTGGCTGACTTGAGCTATGTTGTTTTTGCAAAAATATTGTTGTTTTACGAAATGGTGTTTTAAAAACTGCATTTTTCGGCGAAGCGCGTGCCTTACTGCAAGTGTGTATTTTAGTAGAAAATGCATCAAATTTGAAGTGAAGTCGACGACAAACCAGAAAAATATTCCTTTATTACAAACACCGTTTAGCCACATTGCTAGAAATTTGGGTCAAGATGGCGACGCGCATGCGTTGTAGCACGCAAAAATAAACAAAATGGCTGCCACTTTTTATAAGAAAATGTATGGCAAATAATATATTTTGAGTATTTGTGGACGAAGTAAGCATATTGCACTCGGTGCGCGAATGAAAACTATGAAAGTACATATAAATCTTTGTACTCACTGCAAAAATGATTCACAATTAATAGCAGCATTCCTTCCTGAGCTGTTGGAAGTTTTCATATGTAAGCCCTTAATTTGCCATACATCTCCTTTGAAATCGTCACAACCTCCATGTACTTTTCGTTCAATTTGAAGTAGAAGATTATCATTTACGATGAGTGCGCGAATCGATCTCAGTAATACACCGTTTAAACAGTCCAAATAGCCAAAAACATGCGTACAATAACTGTCCAATTTTCTTCCTGAAGGCTGTGAACATTTGCAAAAAACATCTTACGGCGCCATGTTTTTATCCAGCTTCAAGTTGTAAATAAAATAAAACAAAGAAACAAACTTGGAAGCTTTCTTGGTCCGCCATTTTATTTATTTTATCTCCAAATGCATTATGGGATTGAAAACAGGGTTCCCAATCATCATATTGCGGAAGTTTGGAGTTTTAGCCGTCAAAATCTGAGCCCAAGAAAACCGCTGTACAATGACCCAAATTTCTAGCAATGATAATTTATTATGGTATGATTCTGAGTTAAATCCACATATTCTAATTGCTTTTAATCCAATTTTGAATGGTTTTCGCCGTCTCCCCCTTTCTTCGCAGATTTTTGTCAATGATTTTGTCCTTGCCATTAATTAAACTGCGCATGCTTGATGATTCTCAACCAATCATTTTGCGAGTAGGGACACACAACGACTTTAATATAATAGATAAAATGGCTAAATATCTAGACGAATTAGATTCCTCCCGAATATGAAAGGGAACTCGGACTGGAATTAATTGCGCGGACTTCAGAAATCCCGTCCAGTCCTCATTGTCGGACTTTACACATTACTTCTTTCACTGTAACTTTTCCACGTTTATTTGGTAAGCTTTGCGCTGAATTCTTGTCGATTGTTGTTTTGCAATATGTTTCCCTTGCCATTGTTAAGTTTTGACA
Source organism: Metridium senile (assembly GCA_949775045.1). Lineage (NCBI taxonomy): Eukaryota > Metazoa > Cnidaria > Anthozoa > Actiniaria > Metridiidae > Metridium > Metridium senile. The sequence continues at coordinate 7,507,081 of OX459105.1, read as the reverse complement.
GCTACACCTGAATTCCTGTTTATCACGCATAAACTTGCAACGCTTGAATAAAACCCAAATCAGTCCGCCGAGCATGTTAATTTATTCAAATTTTGAATTGTTGTTATTTTGAAACAAGACACTTTTTGCTGCGTTACTAAATTCGGCTAAAGTCATTCCCATAATGCATCCTAGCAGTACCCAAGACCGCTTTACCAAAATATCTTAACACGCCCATTACATGACTAACAATGAACTTAAATCTAAATCTTCTCCCTTCAGAAAACCTTATTCCCCCTATACTTACGCTTTCCCATTGTAGTGTATGCATGCAGCCCACTTGAGATTGCAACACTTCATCATAGTTAGCTCTTGAATCGTTGATAGTCCTCACTGTCATTGCACTATTTTTGCGAGTCGTTCCAAGGGACAGGTCATCTTTTACTTTTGAAGACAGATCCGAGCGATGGACTGGTCCAGGTATAAATTCCGGGAAAACTGATTTTTGTTTTTCGTCATTTTTCTTATGTGTTATTTCACGAAAGCTAGAACCTACAATATAATATAATAGTGATAATAGTGTCATCATTATAAACTTTAATAGTTTAGACCGGATCGGAATATGGCGACCCTCACTGATCTTGAATGATTGTCTAGCTAATTTGTAGCGTTTCATAGTTTCCTTCATACAGTTCTTAGTTATTGAACCACATTGTTTGCATAAATGTACTAGTTGAGAAACAATACCATTCAAAATAAAGAAATTTCTAAACTAGAATACGACACTCTTGCAACAAAATGTTTGACGAAAAACCTTTTAAAAATGACTGTATCTTAAGAATTTATCGTTACTGTATAATTTGTCTTTATTTGGTTTAAATGCTACATTAGAAATAATGGGTATTTGCTCGTATTTGCTCCGACATGGATTTTTGCTCTTAATTCAGATAAAAAAATCAGAAAATGTCTAAAAATGCCGTGAGTTATTGCGGACAAAGCTTTAGATGCACAAGCAAGGAAGTTATGGACAAAATAAAAATGAGCAAATTTTGAAAATGTGAAAATCTCAAGCAATCTTGAGCTACATACTGCTAAGTACTAATTATTTCTGATGAAAATCGAGTATGTGTTGTGCCGCGTAGCTAGAATAACTTCTAGGTTACCTTTTGAAAATGAAAAATCTTTAGAATTTTGTTAAAAGATCGGCCGAAATACGACAAAATGTATTTGCTACATTTTTGATTTTCCAATTGGTATGCTAATCAGTGTATTTTAAGGAAAAAAATATCAATACTATTATAACATCAATCTAATATAAAGGATAAAATATTTTCAGTTGAAATTTCAATTTATAAAACATGTAGAAAAACTTTTATCGAAAATGTAGAGAAAGAAAATAATAATAGTAATATTGACAAAAAATAAATACAGCAAAAATCCTTGAAAAGATAACTGAAATGGTATAATAATTAGAACATCTCTTTCATTTTAAATCTAAACTTTCTTTAAAAAAAGTAAGTGTATAATATTTACCTTCATATGTCTGGTTGTGATCTGTTTTGTTTGGCAGATGTACTATATCGCTTAACTCACGTCCTTCTTTACACTGCTTAGGGTATTTAAGGTCGTTGTCGATCGAGATTGATACTTCAGAACTGTTATTATTCGAATAATCAAAAGGTAAAGAAATGTCCTGGCATTTCTGATATTCGTTAACTACTTTAGACGGTTGCGACGAGTTTTCTATCATCCTAAGGACGGAAACAAATTCATTGTTTTTGCTGTTGTCCTCAGATGTCTCCATTTTTTAACTTCACGCTGAATTATTTTAAACGAAAGTAGAGGTGGTTACTTTACTTTGGAACTATAGCTTTACCGCTCATATAAGTTAAATAATGACGTAAAATTGACACCTCAAACGATAGTAATTAGCAAAGTAGATAATCAATGCGCGATAATTACCGTGTTTGGCAAATAATCGAAAATTACATGGTAAAAGCTAGGCTGATTTGATAAGTCGGTCCCAGTTCGCCCTCTGTCATAAATATTTTGTCACTAATGACTCTGCCCTGTTCTTAAGAGAACTGAAATTCTTTGTCATTCGAACTGTCTTTTAAACTTGTCCACAAACATGGCTGCCATGAAATCCCTCTATCTATCATTTTAAAGTTAAATATAAACAAAAAACATTAAATCACTTTATTTCCGTTTTATTATGCTGTTTTCTCTAGTTTCTGCATGTCAATCAACTTTCTGCCCCACCCAAAAGCGAAGGGAGAGGGCCCTGGGAACGAGGTTGTACTTTGGCTTCAATATTGACTTTTACTTGTGCCCAGGCCTATGGCCGGCACGAGTCTTAAAATGCAACGCGTATTCTTTTTTAAGGTCTTTTTTGTCAGAAGTTGTACTTCGAAAAGTCCGAAGATGTCACGAAGTATTTTCGTAAATCACTGAGCATCTTTGATTGGTAGACAGAAATGCAATTAGCCAATCAGATTGGAACATGACCATGCGTTAAGGTATCAGGGGACAAAATATTTGAAGAAAATGGACATTTCTCGAAAAAAGCATGAAGTGATGTATTTTCCATTGTTTAACAAAAACAAAATTGGCTTGCTTTTTTTCTTCTCAAGATATTCGTAAAAAGATATTTTGTGTGACACACTAAACATAACAAAGCGATGGCAGGACCTGATCAAACCTACCCATGGCGAGGTCAAACATTGATAACGCAGTTCAGCGTTGCTATATAGTATTTCCTTTGAAAAGTATCTTTTAAACTTATTTTTTGTACTTAATTCAAGATATTCGATAATAGTTTTTAATTTCATAAGTACTGAGATTTATGTATAAAATTGCAGTGATGTAAAAATCGTTCGGTTTTAAGTCACAGCCAATCAGCGATGCGAACGATAAAATTTATCTATCGTTCGCGGCATCTGATTGGACGAACGATTTTTTTCACTAGTGAAAATGTTTTGTGCGGGAACCTACCTCACTGGCGCGAAAACTTTCAACCGCCTTTGGTCAAAATGTTGGGAACGTTTTTTGACACCGATTCGACTGAAAATGTTATTTCAACACAAGAAAACAAAGCTATTTCAAAAAAATATATCCAATGTGATGTTTAGCTATAGAAAAACGTCTTGACACATTTCTAGCAGTAGTCCAGTTTATTTATTACTGTCAAAGACGGGAAAGCTAAGATTATTCTCGCTCTGAAGTTTATTATTTGGTTTTGAGCGACATATGACATATATCATATATCCGCATGTGACATATATCCGCAAGCTTCGCTCGTATGATCTACCTGGATCGGTTATCTCTTGGATTATTGATTTCCTTACCGATCGAAAACAGCGCGTTAAGATTGGCCAGGACTTCTTCTCCGAATGGGGTGCGGTATCAGCTGGTGTGCCCCAAGGCACCAAATTAGACCTGTGGCTGTTCATTATTATGATTTTAAAATGACCTTGACATTCCAGGTACCGATTTATGGAAATATGTTGATGATACAACCATATCCGAAGCTGTTCCAAAGAACCAAGTAAGCACCATTCAAAACGCTGTTGACACCTTGGCTAGCAGCGCCGCCACAGAAAAGTTCCAGCTTAACGAATCGAAATGTAAGGAACTACGGATTACATTTAGCACCAAGAACAATCTATTTGACCCCATTGAGATCAATGACAAGCAAGTTGATAATGTCCAATATGGCAAGATCCTCGGACCTCACGTTACTAACGACCTTAAATGGAATGTCCACTGTGATGAAGTGATCAAGAAAGCAAGGAAACGTTTATACTGCCTTTCGCAGCTTAGGCGCTCTGACCTTGGTACACCAGAGTTGCTCCATTTCTTCCGCACCTGTGTACGCCCAATTATGGAGTATGCATGTCCCGTCTTTCACGACAGTTTGCCTATTTATCTATCACAAGACCTCGAGGCAGTACAAAAGCGCGCAATGCGCATGATGTATCCTACCTGCTCATATGAAGAAGCCTTAAATCTGTCCAACCTTGGCACGCTATCAGATCGCAGACAAGAACTAAATAGTCTTACTGATAAACTGTTTAGGAACGTTATAGAAAATAAGGACAATAAATTACATAAGCTTTTACCTGAACCCAGTACCTACAATTACAATTTAAGAAACTTGAGAAAATTTAAACCTGCTTTTAAGACTAAGAGATTTAAGCTTTTTAATTCATAATGCTCTTATATAAAGCATATGTAGTAATAATTTTAGGTTAGGATATACTTGTATGTATCATTTTAAATATAGTTTTTTTTTCATTAGTGTATTAGTTTTTATATTTTCTATATTATCAATTGTAAATTTTGCTTTAATTCAACCTACGGGTTGCTATAGAATTATTAATAAACCATCTATCTATGAAGAAAACAAGTGAGATGAATGACCTCCTATTTGAAAAGACAAATCCTTCTTTCCAAACAGAAAGAGCTAAAGAAAAAAGGAAAAGACTATAAATATATAGTGAATCAGTCGGCAAAGCTCACACTAGAGGAATCTCGCTCAGCTACAAAATTTAAACCTGCTTTTAAGACTAAGAGATTTAGAAATAGCTTTTTAATTCATAATGCTCTTATATAAAGCATAAGTAGTAATAATTTTAGGTTAGGATATACTTGTACATTTGCATATATAGTTTTATCATTCTTAGGTTTTATAATTTTTATCGTTAATGTATCATTTTATATATAGTTTTTTTCATTAGTGTATTAGTTTTTATATTTTCTATATTATCAATTGTAAATTTTGCTTTTATTCAACCTACGGGTTGCTATAGAATTATTAATAAACCATCTATCTATGAAGAAAACAAGTGAGATGAATGACCTCCTATTTGAAAAGACAAATTCTTCTTTCCAAACAGAAAGAGCTAAAGAAAAAAGGAAAAGACTATAAATATATAGTGAATCAGTCGGCAAAGCTCACACTAGAGGAATCTCGCTCAGCTACCGCCGAAGTGTTGCCAATGCAAGACTATTTAACCATTTAATAATGCTTTTGAAAAGCATCGAAGATAAGTAAATTTTCCTTTTACAACGGTATTTTTTATGATTTTGTTGCTACTTTTTGTTGTTTAAAATGTTTGAAAGAAAACATTGAATTTTTTTAATCATTGAATCGTTTAACCATATAGAACTCATTTCATGGTATATTTGATGCATGTTCTCATTATTGTTGAAAATAAATCTCAGTACTTTTAAAATAAGCAAATTGTATCATGGTTAGTTCGCTTGTACGATTTTATTCACTCGTTGTGAAGAATTACAAACTCACTCGCAGAGCTAACCTCGCTCGTTCGTTTGTAATTCTTCACAACTCGTGAATAAATATCGTACGCACTCACTAACCATGAAGTAATCTCTATATAGTTATATCCATGCCTGGTAAAAGAAAAACTGGTTCATTGACCCACAAAAAGCGAAGAAAGCACAAAAGCTTTAGAAGTCGAACGAAAGAAGCAATTGACTATTATCTAATTTCACTGCTTTGTCTTAGGCGTCGCTGTTAATCCGGATTAGTAAACATTACGTAAAGTACACGGAAAACAAATCGGGCTTTATCTCGCGTTAAGATTTTAGAATATTTACGGACTTTGGGAATTTACCTGCCCCGCACTGCAGTTTTCAACCAATCGGCAAACAAACTAGCCAGAGACATAATATTGAACTCCAAAAACGTGTTTCTGTTTTTTGATTTTTTTTTTTTTATGATCGATAAACTATTAGAAACCCTACAAATTTAAGAGGGCGTCTCAGTAAGAACGGTCCACTCGGTCTGGGATCCAAAAAATGATTTCCCCTATATTTCTACCATCGAAAGTACTATCTATCCTTATTACAAAACTCGACTTAGAATTGTTCTAAAAAAAAAATTTCGGCCGCTAGGCGAATTTTCGTACATCGACCCAAAAACCGCCGAAAGACACTGATTTTCAAGTTCGCAGAAGCCTACTTTCAAAGTCCGTTTGCTAGGCTTTTTCTTCATGTAAAAACTTATTTTTGGGCTGTAAATTATGGTTTGATGTCTCGTCTGGCTAGAAAAGGCAAAACATTTCTTTAGAATGTACAAATTACGAAACATTATTTAAATTTATCGAGACTACTCTATGCGTGACACAAAAAGCAAAGCATTATTGGAGTGTTTAGGTTTAATCATAAACAGAATAACATGTGTTTTATTACGTGATTTGAATCCAAAGACTGTTGTGTATGTGTTTCGTTGCTAAGCGCTTTTCCTTTCGACATAAACTTTCGTAACTTGCTAATAAACTCGGCGAAAACTGACATTTGTACAACGTATTATAACACTAATACATTAGTTAAAGAATTATTATCATTATTGGAGTGTTTAGGTTAAATCATACACAGAATAACATGTGTTTTATTACGTGATTTGAATCGAAGTACTGTTGTGTTTGTGTTTCGGCTCGGCGGGGCTCTTAATTATTGATTACAAAACTACGGAAGCCCAGGAGGGCCACCACTGGTATCGGTTTTTGTTTTTAACTTTTCGGTTTTTGTTTTTAACTTTTTTGTTTTTAACTTTTTTGTTTTTAACTTTTTTGTTTTTAACTTTTCGGTTTTTGCTTTTAACTTTTCTGTTTTTAGCTTTTTTGTTTTTAACTTTTTTGTTTTTAACTTTTTTGTTTTTCACTTTTCGGTTTTTGTTTTTGACTTTTTTGTTTTTAACTTTTCGGGTTTTTTGTTTTTAACTTTTTTGTTTTTCACTTTTCGGTTTTTGTTTTTGACTTTTTTGTTTTTAACTTTTCGGGTTTTTGTTTTTAACTTTTTTGTTTTTAACTTTTCGGTTTTTCTTTTTTTTTTAAATTAAAATTATTATCCTTTTTTATCATTTTGCAGTGTAGACAACAAAAACTGAAAAGTCAAAAACAAAATCCTTGAGCATATATTATGAGCCTTTGGACGTTGAAGCAAAACAAATATAGCAGCATGTCAACTTTTCGGTGGTAATAATCCTTTTGCAAAATTAAGGCTATGAAAATGTTATTTAAATTATTAGAAATAACAAGGATTTGAATAACTCGCAAGCAAGCTTGACTGTCAGCTATATAAACGTCTGCAATTTTTGGTGTTTTCATCAAAGCATTAATTTTAAAGATATTGAGCTAATACTAAATCAGAGAATGTTTGTTCTGACATTCTCTTTGGGCAAAAGGCTTTTTCTTTACTCTCTCAGATGCTTTCATTATGCATGAAAGGTTAAAAGAGGACATCTCAAGGGTTATATTATACCTAATAATAGAGTACAAACACTAAAAGTGTGCAATACTTTGTACTATTTACCACTAAATAGTGTAAAATAATTTGCATAATTTAGCAGTATTTAGTGGTATTTATGTTGCACACTTTTAGTATTTGTACTCTATATGTTTGCAAACAAAGTAGGCTATTAGTTTGATGTCTTAGCTGTTTCTTTAGCGTTGAAACAATGGCACTGCAGACCAAAGTTGGTCCGTGTATTCTTCCGGCCATTTAATATTACAAGAAAAGAAAATTGATTTAATCGTGAAAATTCCAGTGGATTCTGGGTAAAATAGGCAGTTTTTTCTAAACAAAATCCCTAGAATTTATCAGACAGCTAAAATATTTCTAGACATTGCTCTCGGGGACCAAGCGATCAGTTTGAGCCGAAAAACACATTTTTTTAAACGACTTTTAACACACCCATGCTTTCCTCCAGTGGATTCTGGGTAAAAAAGGCAGTTTTTTCTAAACAAAATCCCTAGAATTTATCAGACAGCTAAAATATTTCTAGACATTGCTCTCGGGGACCAAGCGATCAGTTTGAGCCGAAAAAAAACATTTTTTTAAACGACTTTTAACACACCCATGCTTTCCTCCAGTGGATTCTGGGTAAAAAAGGCAGTTTTTTCTAAACAAAATCCCTAGAATTTATCAGACAGCTAAAATATTTTTAGACATTGCTCTCGGCTACCAAGCGATCAGTTTGAGCCGCAAAAAACATTTTTTTAAACGACTTTTAACACACCCATGCTTTCCTCCAGTGGATTCTGGGTAAAAAAGGCAGTTTTTTCTAAACAAAATCCCTAGAATTTATCAGACAGCTAAAATATTTCTAGACATTGCTCTCGGGGACCAAGCGATCAGTTTGAGCCGAAAAACACATTTTTTTAAACGACTTTTAACACACCCATGCTTTCCTCCAGTAGATTCTGGGTAAAAAAGGCAGTTTTTTCTAAACAAAATCCCTAGAATTTATCAGACAGCTAAAATATTTCTAGACATTGCTCTCGGGGACCAAGCGATCAGTTTGAGCCGAAAAACCCCTTTTTTTAAACGACTTTTAACCCACCCATGCTTTCATCCAGTGGATTCTGGGTAAAACATTTTTTTAAACGACTTTTAACACACCCATGCTTTCCTCCAGTGGATTCTGGGTAAAAAAGGCAGTTTTTTCTAAACAAAATCCCTAGAATTTATCAGACAGCTAAAATATTTTTAGACATTGCTCTCGGCTACCAAGCGATCAGTTTGAGCCGAAAAAAACATTTTTTTTAACGACTTTTAACACACCCATGCTTTCCTCCAGTGGATTCTGGGTAAAAAAGGCAGTTTTTTCTCAACAAAATCCCTAGAATTTATCAGACAGCTAAAATATTTTTAGACATTGCTCTCGGCTACCAAGCGAACAGTTTGAGCCGAAAAAAACATTTTTTTTAACGACTTTTAACACACCCATGCTTTCCTCAAGTGGATTCTGGGTAAAAAAGGCAGTTTTTTCTCAACAAAATCCCTACAATTTATCAGACAGCTAAAATATTTTTAGACATTGCTCTCGGCTACCAAGCGATCAGTTTGAGCCGAAAAAACATTTTTTTAAACGACTTTTAACACACCCATGCTTTCCTCCAGTGGATTCTGGGTAAAAAAGGGCAGTTTTTTCTAAACAAAATCCCTAGAATTTATCAGACAGCTAAAATATTTCTAGACATTGCTCTCGGGGACCAAGCGATCAGTTTGAGCCGAAAAAAACATTTTTTTAAACGACTTTTAACACACCCATGCTTTCCTCCAGTGGATTCTGGGTAAAAAAGGCAGTTTTTTCTAAACAAAATCCCTATAATTTATCAGACAGCTAAAATATTTTTAGACATTGCTCTCGGCTACCAAGCGATCAGTTTGAGCCGCAAAAAACATTTTTTTAAACGACTTTTAACACACCCATGCTTTCCTCCAGTGGATTCTGGGTAAAAAAGGCAGTTTTTTCTAAACAAAATCCCTAGAATTTATCAGACAGCTAAAATATTTCTAGACATTGCTCTCGGGGACCAAGCGATCAGTTTGAGCCGAAAAACACATTTTTTTAAACGACTTTTAACCCACCCATGCTTTCATCCAGTGGATTCTGGGTAAAACATTTTTTTAAACGACTTTTAACACACCCATGCTTTCCTCCAGTGGATTCTGGGTAAAAAAGGCAGTTTTTTCTAAACAAAATCCCTAGAATTTATCAGACAGCTAAAATATTTTTAGACATTGCTCTCGGCTACCAAGCGATCAGTTTGAGCCGAAAAAAACATTTTTTTTAACGACTTTTAACACACCCATGCTTTCCTTCAGTGGATTCTGGGTAAAAAAGGCAGTTTTTTCTAAACAAAATCCCTACAATTTATCAGACAGCTAAAATATTTTTAGACATTGCTCTCGGCTACCAAGCGATCAGTTTGAGCCGAAAAAAACATTTTTTTAAACGACTTTTAACACACCCATGCTTTCCTCCAGTGGATTCTGGGTAAAAAAGGGCAGTTTTTTCTAAACAAAATCCCTAGAATTTATCAGACAGCTAAAATATTTCTAGACATTGCTCTCGGGGACCAAGCGATCAGTTTGAGCCGAAAAAAACATTTTTTTAAACGACTTTTAACACACCCATGCTTTCCTCCAGTGGATTCTGGGTAAAAAAGGCAGTTTTTTCTAAACAAAATCCCTAGAATTTATCAGACAGCTAAAATATTTTTAGACATTGCTCTCGGCTACCAAGCGATCAGTTTGAGCAGAAAAAAACATTTTTTTAAACGACTTTTAACACACCCATGCTTTCCTCCAGTGGATTCTGGGTAAAAAAGGCAGTTTTTTCTAAACAAAATCCCTAGAATTTATCAGACAGCTAAAATATTTCTAGACATTGCTCTCGGGGACCAAGCGATCAGTTTGAGCCGAAAAACACATTTTTTTAAACGACTTTTAACACACCCATGCTTTCCTCCAGTAGATTCTGGGTAAAAAAGGCAGTTTTTTCTAAACAAAATCCCTAGAATTTATCAGACAGCTAAAATATTTCTAGACATTGCTCTCGGGGACCAAGCGATCAGTTTGAGCCGAAAAACCCCTTTTTTAAACGACTTTTAACCCACCCATGCTTTCATCCAGTGGATTCTGGGTAAAACATTTTTTTAAACGACTTTTAACACACCCATGCTTTCCTCCAGTGGATTCTGGGTAAAAAAGGCAGTTTTTTCTAAACAAAATCCCTAGAATTTATCAGACAGCTAAAATATTTTTAGACATTGCTCTCGGCTACCAAGCGATCAGTTTGAGCCGAAAAAAACATTTTTTTTAACGACTTTTAACACACCCATGCTTTCCTCCAGTGGATTCTGGGTAAAAAAGGCAGTTTTTTCTCAACAAAATCCCTACAATTTATCAGACAGCTAAAATATTTCTAGACATTGCTCTCGGCTACCAAGCGATCAGTTTGAGCCGAAAAAAACATTTTTTTAAACGACTTTTAACACACCCATGCTTTCCTCCAGTGGATTCTGGGTAAAAAAGGCAGTTTTTTCTAAACAAAATCCCTAGAATTTATCAGACAGCTAAAATATTTCTAGACATTGCTCTCGGGGACCAAGCGATCAGTTTGAGCCGAAAAACACATTTTTTTAAACGACTTTTAACACACCCATGCTTTCCTCCAGTAGATTCTGGGTAAAAAAGGCAGTTATTTCTAAACAAAATCCCTAGAATTTATCAGACAGCTAAAATATTTCTAGACATTGCTCTCGGGGACCAAGCGATCAGTTTGAGCCGAAAAACCCCTTTTTTTAAACGACTTTTAACCCACCCATGCTTTCATCCAGTGGATTCTGGGTAAAACATTTTTTTAAACGACTTTTAACACGCCCATGCTTTCCTCCAGTGGATTCTGGGTAAAAAAGGCAGTTTTTTCTAAACAAAATCCCTAGAATTTATCAGACAGCTAAAATATTTTTAGACATTGCTCTCGGCTACCAAGCGATCAGTTTGAGCCGAAAAAAAACATTTTTTTTAACGACTTTTAACACACCCATGCTTTCCTCCAGTGGATTCTGGGTAAAAAAGGCAGTTTTTTCTCAACAAAATCCCTACAATTTATCAGACAGCTAAAATATTTTTAGACATTGCTCTCGGCTACCAAGCGATCAGTTTGAGCCGAAAAAAACATTTTTTTAAACGACTTTTAACACACCCATGCTTTCCTCCAGTGGATTCTGGGTAAAAAAGGCAGTTTTTTTCTAAACAAAATCCCTAGAATTTATCAGACAGCTAAAATATTTCTAGACATTGCTCTCGGGGACCAAGCGATCACTTTGACCCGAAAAAAAAACATTTTTTAAACGACTTTTAACACACCCATGCTTTCCTCCAGTGGATTCTGGGTAAAAAAGGCAGTTTTTTTCTAAACAAAATCCCTAGAATTTATCAGACAGCTAAAATATTTCTAGACAATGCTCTCGGGGACCAAGCGATCAGTTTGAGCCGAAAAAAACATTTTTTTTAAACGACTTTTAACACACCCATGCTTTCCTCCAGTGGATTCTGGGTAAAAAAGGCAGTTTTTTCTAAACAAAATCCCTAGAATTTATCAGACAGCTAAAATATTTTTAGACATTGCTCTCGGGGACCAAGCGATCAGTTTGAGCCGAAAAAAACATTTTTTTAAACGACTTTTAACACACCCATGCTTTCCTCCAGTGGATTCTGGGTAAAAAAGGCAGTTTTTTCTAAACAAAATCCCTACAATTTATCAGACAGCTAAAATATTTTAGACATTGCTCTCGGGGACCAAACGATCAGTTTGAGTAGAAAAACCCCTTTTTTTAAACGACTTTTAACCCACCCATGCTTTCCTCCAGTGGATTCTGGGTAAAACATTTTTTTAAATGACTTTTAACACACCCATGCTTTCCTCCAGTGGATTCTGGGTAAAAAAGGCAGTTTTTTCTAAACAAAATCCCTAGAATTTATCAGACAGCTAAAATATTTTTAGACATTGCTCTCGGCTACCAAGCGATCAGTTTGAGCCGAAAAACCCCTTTTTTTAAACGACTTTTAACCCACCCATGCTTTCCTCCAGTGGATTCTGGGTAAAAAAGGCAGTTTTTTCTCAACAAAATCCCTACAATTTATCAGACAGCTAAAATATTTTTAGACATTGCTCTCGGCTACCAAGCGATCAGTTTGAGCCGAAAAAACCATTTTTTTAAACGACTTTTAAAACACCCATGCTTTCCTCCAGTGGATTCTGGGTAAAAAAGGGCAGTTTTTTCTAAACAAAATCCCTAGAATTTATCAGACAGCTAAAATATTTCTAGACATTGCTCTCGGGGACCAAGCGATCAGTTTGAGCCGAAAAACACATTTTTTTAAACGACTTTTAACACACCCATGCTTTCCTCCAGTAGATTCTGGGTAAAAAAGGCAGTTTTTTCTAAACAAAATCCCTAGAATTTATCAGACAGCTAAAATATTTCTAGACATTGCTCTCGGGGACCAAGCGATCAGTTTGAGCCGAAAAACCCCTTTTTTTAAACGACTTTTAACCCACC
>OX459105.1:7123239-7494021 GCA_949775045.1 Metridium senile | reverse complement strand
GATCCGAGCGTTTCCTCCCTCTTTGACTGCAAAGCTATCTGTCAGGCCAGCAACCATAGCATGGTGGGGGACCCAAATCCCCTGCCTTAATGTAAATCCATACGACGATTCAGCGCTTTGACGTCTGGATGTATGGTCCTTTTTTTAGGTTTTGCATAAAATTAGCATATTAAATCGATCCTACGGACCAGGGTTCGAGCCTCTATTTTTCAGTTCTGTTTTTCGTTTTTCTTTTTTTTTCTAGTTATTTATTTTTCATGAATATGTTTGCTACTAAAATAATCCACGTAATCATAATACCCAGGAATATGGATACACCGCTAATATACCGCTTCGATATTTATTCTACAGTAGCAATCTGATTTCTATTTCATGGATATGTAGTGTACATTTTGCGCTCTATTCTACAGTAGCGATCTAGCTGATTTTATTTCATGGGTATAGATTTTTTTTGCAGCCAAAGAGAGGGGGTGGGCAGTTTGTTTTGGACTGACCTTCATCAGTGATCGTTACAAACTGAGTGATTCGTTATAATGTTTGTAACGATCACTGATGAAGGCCTAAGTGTAGATCGAAACGTCTGAATAAATTAAATCAAAATCAGACCAGAGTCAAACCAATTTGTATCTTAATGTGAAATTCAACATTTTTAGACAGACAGGTATTTGTTTTCAAATAATTTTTATTTTAACAAAACCATTTTTACAAAGGTTTTTTTTATTCATCGATAACTATATCACCATCATGTAACAAATATTCTCATATTAATTATATATCATTGCTATACATTGTTATTAACGTTATTTATTTGGTATATTTCATTATTGCTTGCATTATGATTATTCTTGTAAAGGCCTAGGAGTTATTGTTTTGGAGGGGGCAGGGGTGGGGGAATGAGATGGTATGCAATGATGGTATGTTATTTAGCCTAAAACTATGTTAAAATACAGGCATCACGTGACGTGCAACGGTGCTTTGGCAAGAAAAACACGCAAAACTGAACCATTCGTCCCTTCCCGATAGGGGTTTAAACTAGTAAACTAGTATAAAAATATCGTTCATAAGTGGAGAAGCCTTACCTCAACAACTGCAAGTGATTATTAGTAAATAGAGCACGCAGTTGAGTACAATTTATCAAATTTTATTATTTTAATAGTTTTTCACACAAAAGTGACATTTTCTCTTTCTACTTTGTCCGTTAATTTTCCCATTATCTTCGTTATAAAAACGAATTATTTCATGATTCGTTTAAAATACATGATTAAAGCGCACATAATATAGATCGATAGAGTTTCGTAGTAGCTCGGCATTGGATCGCTCGACGAACCATTCCGAAACCTGCCCGAAAACATACCGAAATCTTTCGAAAATTAGCCTATCTTATACTAATGAATTACAAAGTACAAATTGTAATGATAACTTAACACCGAATTGAAATATGGCGACAAATATGAATAATTATTGTTCTTGACTGTCTAACCTCTCCTACATGTGTCTCACTCTATTGTGTTCCAACATAGACACGAGGCTAGTCAGTCAAGAACAATAGAAGCAGTTCGTCTTATTTCGATTAGGTCTATTCATCTGCACAAATCGTGCTGCTGTCTGATTGGTAGATATAACAGTTGGCAACTGATTAGACTAGTGATGAATGATTTGTTAAAGTATAGTAATTATACATCTATTTTAAAAAACGTTGACGTGGCTTAAAGTAACAAGCATCAAGCCAAGACCGAAATGAATGCTGGTCTTATACTGGTAATGTATTGGGACCAGACTTGTTATCAATAGAATTGATTGTAATACAATAACAAGCACGAAATAACAACAGAAAGCGATAGCGTAGGACCCAGGCCCGCTCTGAAAACCAGGCTATGGTCAAATTGAGGCGATTGTTCTCGTACGTGTGGTGGTGGCGTGTCACATTCACAAAGAAACTGCGAGAATCCTAGATAGGCACTTACAAACGGTTAATATAATATCAATTTACTAATATCTTACCCGCCGCTGCAGGAACTTTGTTTTTTTTTTTAGTCCTAGGCCTGGTGTTGTACATGCTCACAGCCCGTGCTTAGATGCATGTGGTAATCTTTTGTACCACGGTGAAAGACTGACCATCTATGAGGTGCATTGCAAGTACTAATCACATATTTTACATAATGGCTTCATTAGGGCTTCTTTAAACGGGCCAAACACGTTGGTCCAACGTTGTTGCGATATGGTTTGTTGTACACGAGATCAACGAAAGAAATCATGATGTTAGATGATGTTTCATTCAACATATCACATCACATATATATAGACACGTGCGTGATTTCAGTGAGCTCTATTAAATAATAAAAAACGTGAGCACTTGCTTATTGTAGTGTTCTGCCAATCCTCAATTGTTCACACCTCAGTTAGCAAATTTCTATTTCTTTTATAAAATACAAACATATTTGATCAACATGCAAACTCGCGTACTGTGCGCTCTCAATCGTTGTTTTCTATTTGTTGATATTAACGAGCAGTAACGTGTTTTTACTAGCAAAGGATGGGGATGGTGTCTAGACGATGCATCATCAGAATACTCTGATCTCCAGGCCCGCGCTAAACTTCTGGTACAATCTACGACGCAGACCATCAATGTAGAGTACAGTATGGAACAAACTCATCACAGTGTAAAGGTCTTTTTCTTACAATAATAGAAACAATCAATAAATACAAATTTATAATTAAAAAAATAATAATAATTCTGACACTTGATGTTGCCGGTATTGAATAAAATATGGAACTATTATGTAAATAAAAAAAGAAAAAAGTAGGAAATAGTCATTGATGGAGACTCGAACCCTGGTCATGGTGCGTTCAAATGCCAGGATTTAACGACGCGCGCCACGGTTACACTTAATTTGCATAACAATATACAGTCCATTCACGCTGTACACTAGGTTATTGTGAACCCTAAAACAATCGGTAGACACGATGGTGGAGCGGTAAGGTGCGTTCATTGATGGCCTAGGATCCGAGCGTTTCCTCCCTCTTTGACTGCAAAGCTATCTGTCAGGCCAGCAACCATAGCATGGTGGGGGACCCAAATCCCCTGCCTTAATGTAAATCCATACGACGATTCAGCGCTTTGACGTCTGGATGTATGGTCCTTTTTTTAGGTTTTGCATAAAATTAGCATATTAAATCGATCCTACGGACCAGGGTTCGAGCCTCTATTTTTCAGTTCTGTTTTTCTTTTTTCTTTTTTTCTAATTATTTATTTTTTATGAATATGTTTGCTACTAAAATAATCTACGTAATCATAATACCCAGGAATATGGATACACCGCTAAGCTTCGATATTTATTCTACAGTAGCAATCTGATTTCTATTTCATGGATATGTAGTGTACATTTTGCGCTCTATTCTACAGTAGCGATCTAGCTGATTTTATTTCATGGGTATAGATTTTTTTTGCAGCCAAAGAGAGGGGGTGGGCAGTTTTTTTTTAAAGGGCTACCAAGGAAAATACACCCCCCCCCCCCCCCCCCCCCCCACACACACACCCCCCACACACCCCTGGTAAAAATGAACGATCGATATCCCTGAGTTACTTTGAAATGATATAGAGTTCGAAAACTTGAAAGATTCGAAAACTTGAAGTTGTTCTTGAAATTTTTACGTCAGAACAAGGAAAATAGCTAGTTATTAAAGCAATTTGTGTAATTTTTTAGGCGATTTGAGCTGTTTAAGAGTGGTTTTTCAATCGATTTCAATCGATATTTATTCGTTCGTATTAACATTCGGTCAGCGATCGTTGCTCATGCGCTGTCATGTACTACTAGGAACGCCTGGGACCTGACCCCCTAATTTGACGACCACGAAAAAAAAGAACCGTTTGCATTTTTAGACTCTAACTACCATAGGTAGCCCGAGTAATAAGAAGATAATAAGCAAGCAAAGGAAACTTGTATCTTGGAGTTACGTATATAAATAACGAAAGTGAATGAAGCTAGTTTGAGTGAAAATTGAAACAGGATGTTTTTACACATGTGTACTTTTTGAGAAAGCCAAAAATTAAAATGCAAAGAATTAAGATAGAAGAGAAGGAAGGAAATGAACTAAAAAGAAGAAAGTGGGAAAGGAAACGAGAGAGCGAAGGAAGGAGACTGTCAAGTCGTGGAATAAAAAGCGCTGGCTTAAAATATAAAAACTGAATTACCTCGTCCTTTGCCAACTCTTTGGTACCAAAACAACATTTGCAAAGTGGTTTACTTTGCAGACATCCCATTGTAAACGGATGTAGTGAAAAACGGTGATTAACACTGAATAATTTAAAATGCCTTTATCAGTCAAAAATGCGTGTCGACTTCAATCAAGTCTCTAAAAAGTGATTTTTATCAGCGCTAAATCATAAAGTATGCACAAACTGACTCTGAATAGTGTAGATATCTCTCTACGAGTCTTTGCTAAGACAGGGACCAGCCTAAAAAAGTTTGTTGTAAAATTTAATGAGGGGGGGGGGGGGGGGGGGGGGGGGGGGCGTAAGAGGAATTTGGAAACCGAAAAACCGCAACCGAAAAACCGCACAAAAATAGACAAAAACCGCAAGACCCCATAAAATCTTGCTAAAAAGCTGTAACCGCAATAAATAAATAAATCTTGACCAAAACAAAACAACCGGAAGTGAAATGTTCTCAATGATAATTTTTTTCAGAGAAAAACGATTTATCACCGTTCAACAAGTCCAAAAATGACAAAGAAACCACAAACCGCTCAGCTTTGTAAAACTGCAAAACCGCACTTGGAAGAAACACCAGCAAAACCGCACCAAAAATTACGCGAAACCGCATAACCGCAAACCCTTACACCCCCATTTCCCAGAAAATCATTAATTGTTTATTTTAGTAAATACCTTATAGTCTTCATTAAACTAATATAGTCTATTATAGTCTTCATTAAACTATGAAAACACATAGTTATTTTTTTTACTGGTTGTACTAATTGTATACTGAGTTTAATTTCTTTTAAAATATGTTCAGTATGATTTGGTTTATTTATAGCGGAGCTCCGCGCGGGCCGAAGCAGAGCACCATACTTTAGAAAAAATGGTAACCCATCGAGTTGATTTTTCGTCGACAGACACGTAGGATCGCGGGCGCGCACGTCCGTACAACGTGCCCATCGCGATACTGATTGGCTGTTACATTTGGTCGGGAAAGTGATGCGCGCGCGCACGGAATAGCAGCGCCCGAAAGCAGGTTTTTCTTTTATCGACAAAAAAGTCAAACAAACAACAAAATACAATGTTTAAAATATCAACTGAGAAAGATGAACATCGAAGAAAACAAAGATAGTTTTGGCCGAAGAAGAAAATAAACTCAAGCCGGATACAAAAATGAAGAAATTTAACAGTAGAAATAAATGAAAACGACTGAAAGGCCAAGAAAACGTGTCTGCAGATAAAACTTCTTGGAAGAATAAAGACTACCAAAGAAGAAAATAAACTTCAAGGAGACAAAAATGAAGAAATTTATCTCAAGAAAAGGAAAAGACTGAAAGGCCAATTGTCTGTAGATAAAACTTCGTAGAAGAATAAAGACTACAGCAACGTAAAAGAATTGAAAATGAAGCGACTTTATTCGTTATGAAAACTATCTTCAAAATGCTTCCTTCAGTACAGTTTATTTATGGATTTTCAAGCTTGGCAGTTTTATTTATTTATTTATATATATATATTTATTAACAATATTTATACAGAGGTGCCCAGTTCAGCAAAGCTGGTTTGAATGGGGCTCTGTTTAAAATAAACTTACAGACATAAAAATACAGTACTATACAGAAATACAAAAAATAAAGTTACAAGTACTAAGATTAAAACATTTAACATGTAGTATTGCAGGGTTAAATTTTAGCGAGATCTAAAGTGCTTTTTGAGGTCAGACTTGAATTTTCTTAGGTCGTGTACCCTCCTCAGGTCCAGCGGTAGGCTGTTCCAGATCTTTGTACCGCTGAACCTGAAGGAGCCCTGATATTTTGATGTTTTAGCAAGAGGTGGACGGAGCAAATCTCTATGGCGCGTATTGTATGTATGGAAGTCGCGCGAGTGGCAGAAATCATTTAGCAAATAAGGTGGAGCCAAGTTATGCAAGCATTTAAATACTAATATACATTTGAGGTAGTCTCGGCGGGACTGGAGTGAAGGCCAGCTAAATATTCGCGCAACCTGTGGCTGAGAGACTTTGTTACCTTCAATAATACTGGCGGCGCGTCTATGTAGTTTATCTAAGTAATCTCGATTTGTCTTGCCGCAAGAGCCCCATATTGTAGCACAATAGTCAAATATTGGCAGTATCATGGCGTTGTAAAGGGTTATGCACGACTCCCGTGGAATGACCTTACGCGCTCTGCGAAGCATACCGAGTCTTGCAGATACTTTTTGTCCGATGTAATCCACGTGATCACTCCACGAGAGGCATTGGTCCAATACAACCCCAAGATACTTAAAATGGTAAACTCGTGATAGGACAGTATCCTTTGCCTTAACTGTGAAATTTTCAATGCGGGCAAGCCTCTGATGTGTACCTGTTAACATTATTTTAGTTTTGCTATAGTTAAGGTATAATAAGTTATTATTGAGCCATTCTATTATATGCTTTAAATCTTCATTTAGCATGATTTCTATATCAGTGACGGAGCTACTACTAACGTACCGGTCACTGGTACATGGTACTTTAACTATGATCCATGCTTAATTCATCAAGACTGATTCAAGTACAAACATGTATTCGTCAAAATATTATCGATGTCATCCAGATGAAGAAAACCTCAGGAAAATAATCACCGATAAAGTAAGTTCAACGAATTATTTTTTCAAGTCAGTTTTTTGAGAGAAAAATTGTTTGATAACGAGCGTGAAAAAAAAAAGAAAAACACCTAAAAACTTGAAATAATTAAGCTTCAAATCGATCCTTTGTTGGTTGATACTTAAGAGCGTTCCTCTGAGAATATCGACCATAGGTGTGCAAAATGCCCAGAAACCGAATTTCTCATACTTTGCTCAAAGATAGCCCTCGATGTCCGTATCACAGAAATAATAGTGAAAGTTTCAACAGATTGTTATTTTAGGAGAAATTCGACATTTTAGGTTTGAAGGCTTGATAAGGCGATTTCCCGGCATCACACGTACTCCGCGAGAAATGCATTTTCAAAGTGTAAACAAAATTGAATTTTGTAACTGTATAGCTCTTTTAAAAGATCGATAAACACTTGTTATTTCAGCAGTAAAATAATTGTTTTTTATTTAGAATTGAAAATTTAATGGAATTTTGAATTTGACCTAAATTTAGTCGATTTTCAATGCCTGAAAATAGCACAAATTGAGGAGTCAAAAAACCAACTTGTTACATGACTTTATGAAATAAACAAATGTTCCTGTGAAAGAGCATTCTTTTAGCTTTTAGAAAATGTAAAAACATTTTTGGGCTACTAGAATTTCGACATTCTAGAGCTCCTCGAAAAGGCATTGTGGACGCTAAAAATAGCATGTGTCACGGTGACGTGCGTGACATCGTGACACACAAACGTCTGATTAATTATGCTAATAAAAACATTTCAATGGATTTCTGTCACAATTTTAATGCATTTTAACCCTTTTTATTTCTTTAGAACAATATTTTGTATATATAGACATTTTATATAATTTTTGATACTTTTATTTTAGTATTTTATTTGTTAGGCATTGCCAAGTCCTCATTTCGTTTTGAGTAACATTACTAAATTAAGAAACGAAGCAATTCCGTAGAATTGAGGCTTCAAATATACACTATATCTATACTTAAATATGTCTATAGTTAAAAACATTGGTAAAGTTTTTGAATTGAAATGAAATTAAAAGCAGCGCTGTGCTGTAAAAATAATTAGCTAAATATATGTGCATAAATTTAATTCATTGTTCTGCTTCAATGATTTGAGCGTGACCTTTTATTTATAGTATCACTAAAAGTGTGCAATATTTTGTACTATTTGCCACTAAATAGTGTTGATTAAACAATAGAGAGCAAAAGAATAACAAAAAAAAAACATATAAAAAAAACGCAAAAAAAAAAGAGAATTGAAGATAAAAGATAAACAATGAACTGAAAAGAACAACAATGTCCAGAGAAATAACGAAAATATAATAACGCATAATCGATCACCAAAGCTTGGTGAATGTCCGCAGGCATAATGCCCTAAAAACAAAGCTAATTTCACCATACCGTAAGTCCTCTAAAAGCCACGTGGGGGCTTTTTATTTCAAGCTCGTTAGAGAGGGGGGCGGTTAAAGGAGAGGGGGGCAGTTAAAGGAGTGGGGGGCTTACAGTGCAAACACACTAACTGGGCCCACTTGAATAAAACTGATATCAAAACTACGAACACTTGATTTATTAAAAAGCGCCAAAACCTTGTACAAAATATCATCCAAGATCTTAACGCTGATTTTATTAATGGGGTTTTATCGGGAATCGATTTTCTGTTGATCGATTGTGATTGGACAGTTTTGCTCAGGTGGGCCCAGTTAGAGTGTCCGCACTGTAATAGAGGGGAGGGGCTTATTAATTTGACCGGAAATTTAGATGATGATGATTTTTTAATCAAAATACAGTAGACAATCTGGAATAAAAACAAGTCATACATCACAAAAAATTGAAGAGTAGACCTAAGAAACTAGAACACATGAGGTTTAAGATCATACAGCTGAAAATAAGGAACAAGATTTTGTTTTTTGTTCCGTCAGTGAACTGACAAGTATTAGATAGAGCTACTACGGTAGAGTGATAACACTAAAAGTGTGCAACATAAATACTACTAAATACTGCTAAATTATGCAAATTCTTTTGTTCTCTATTGTTTAATCAACACTATTTAGTGGTAAATTACGGTGGCCCATAAATGTCACGGCAAAACTTTATTACTCACGGCAAATCTTTTATTATTCACGACAAATCTGTTATTATTCACGGCAAAACTTTCAGTTACTAACGGCAAAACTTACGAAAACAAAACTGAAGCTGCGGCATTCCTGTGTAAAATTCAAGATAGCGGATGAAGTAGTACCGTTAGTCTCCCTCACAGCCGTTCTTAGTGTCGGGCTTCCTGGGGTAATGAAGTAGATGATCACGGCTCGAATCTTTGTTTTATAGAGGATACGGGTATGAAAAAGTTTTCCATATGTTCAGAACGCAACTTAAGATAAACATGGGTCCAATTAGCACACTAAAAGAAAGCTGTAGCAGTACAAACTGCAATGTAACATTGAGTTCGAATCGCAAAAACTAAGAAACGCTACAATGTCAATTTGTAAAAGCGATGAACTGATAAGCATTGACCTGGGCGTAGTGTGGGACTTAAAAATGTGAAAGAATAACCGAAACATTAAAAAGAAGGATGAAAAAGTGGAAAATATAATTAGATATATAATAAAACGAGTAATGTAAATAGATGAATGAAGTAATATGGAAAATGAAAAACAAAAAAATTGGGCATGGATGGTGGAATATAGAATAATTGGAGAAAGAAAGAACCAGTAAAAAAAAATATGATAAAAAATATAAATAAAAACAAAGAAGAAATATATGGGTAAATGGGTAAATGGGTTAAATAGAATAAAAAAATCAAAAAAAGGTATTTTAAAAGACACTCATGAAATAAGCGGGGATGCATGGGAGGGGGAAGAGGAATGGCGAAAATATGACCGAAAAAGGTGAACTATTATTGCTTTAAAAGCACGAAAAACAAGGATGGCATGGAGGAATATATGAAAAGGAAATGATGTGTGGTAATGATATAAATTTGGTGTAAAAAATGTAAAGTAAACAATAAAAAAATAGATATGTAAATAAATGCATGAATAGATGAATAAATAAATGATATGCCACGAGCAATAAAAGATTTGCCGTGAATAATAAAAGATTTGCCGTGACATTTATGGGCCACCGGTACCGTAGTAAATAGTACAAAGTATTGCACACTTTTAGTGTTTGTACTGTACCAGATACTATAAATAAAAGGTCACGCTCAAATTATTGAAGCAGAACAATTAAATTTATGCACATATATTTAGCTAATTATTTTTACAGCACAGCGCTGCTTTTAATTTCATTTCAATTCAAAAACTTTACCAATGTATTTTAACTATAGACATATTTAAGTATAGATATAGTGTATATTTGAAGCCTCAATTCTACGGAATTGCTTCGTTTCTTAATTTAGTAATGTTACTCAAAACGAAATGAGGACTTGGCAATGCCTAACAAATAAAATACTAAAATAAAAGTATCAAAAATTATATAATATGTCTATATATACAAAATATTGTTCTAAAGAAATAAAAAGGGTTAAAATGCATTAAAATTGTGACAGAAATCCATTGAAATGTTTTTATTAGCATAATTAATCAGACGTTTGTGTGTCACGATGTCACGCACGTCACCGTGACACATGCTATTTTTAGTGTCCACAATGCCTTTTCGAGGAGCTCTAGAATGTCGAAATTCTAGTAGCCCAAAAATGTTTTTACATTTTCTAAAAGCTAAAAGGATGCTCTTTCACAGGAACATTTGTTTATTTCATAAAGTCATGTAACAAGTTGGTTTTTTGACTCCTCAATTTGTGCTATTTTCAGGCATTGAAAATCGACTAAATTTAGGTCAAATTCAAAATTCCATTAAATTTTCAATTCTAAATAAAAAACAATTATTTTACTGCTGAAATAACAAGTGTTTATCGATCTTTTAAAAGAGCTATACAGTTACAAAATTCAATTTTGTTTACACTTTGAAAATGCATTTCTCGCGGAGTACGTGTGATGCCGGGAAATCGCCTTATCAAGCCTTCAAACCTAAAATGTCGAATTTCTCCTAAAATAACAATCTGTTGAAACTTTCACTATTATTTCTGTGATACGGACATCGAGGGCTATCTTTGAGCAAAGTATGAGAAATTCGGTTTCTGGGCATTTTGCACACCTATGGTCGATATTCTCAGAGGAACGCTCTTAAGGTCTTTAATTCCACTTCAAAAGAACTTTCAGGTCGTTTGTGTTTTGTTTGAATTTTGAAGATTTGCCATGACTACTTTTTTTAATATTAAATCTAATGCGATGAAAAGGTTTTTTTTTATAAAGAAATGTTCTAGAATTCCGTTTTTTCCTTTTAATACATAGTTATCATCCTATTTAGTACTTATTCAAGTAACGTTTTTGTCAATATGAAGCTCAAAATCTTGATTTTTCTCAGCGTTTTGTCTTGTGTTTGAAGCGAATTTGCCAGGTGAAGGTGCCTTGGCATTCGCAAACACGCCAATGTACCAGTGACCGGGATGCTGTCACGAATTTTTGTGCGATTTGAACTCAAAAAGTAAAATCTAAAAATTCATATCTTTCAAAAACGCGTGAATAATACCCCTAATTTTGTTTCTCTAGAAAAGTTATAGTGATATCGAAGTTTTTTAATTGGTTCATATTTTAAAAACATAAACGGTTTGGGTTGGATTTTAAGTCAATAATTCATCATGCACAACAATAAAATTAGCATAAATATTTAGCAGTATATTTATGATGCACACTTTCAATATTTGCACTCTATTATATTGAACATTTAATGGTGAGTTTTATCTTTTTCCTCTTAAATTACAGTGTATCTATAGATTATAACATGGCTGCAGAACTGAATTTTTCTGTAAAAATATTAATATCTATTACATATGACCTATTGCAATTACAATTCAAAATTAATATTTGCACATAATCAACAAAAAAAGAAGAAAAAAACATCTTATTATATGGCTACGACAGTACGCGCGCTCTGATTGGCTGATTTCCGGTCTGATATTTTCCCATATCAGACCGTTACCATGACAGCGGTCCAATTTTCGTATTTTTTTCAGACCGGGAAATTAAAAAAAAACTTGTAAAGTATTGCAATAAATATTTTGTTGAAGTTTTGCCTTTTCATGCCTGCAAAGTGTTTTTAGCCAGTTTAGTGTGTGTTTAATGTATTTTTATTCATTCAACAATGAGAGATTCGGTGATAAAATATTTGCGATTTTGTACATCGTTAAGAAAAAAAGCCATATAATAAACGCTTTATTAACCTCGCTTGTTCGGTCTGTCCGGAAAAATGTCAGACCTCAGTCTTTTTTGTACGGACCAGACCTCGGTCTGATATTTTCCCGTACAGACCTCACGCTCGGTTAATAATCCTTTAATAATCAACAACAACAAAAAAAGAAAAAAACATCTTGAATAGCTAATTTTTTACATAACTGTTTTTGTCAGGTCATGCTACTGTTGTTGGAACAAAAACAGGAAAAATCATCAATTTTGACACAAGAAGCAAATCATGTAGAACATGTAAACATGCAGAAAAGAAAGGAGAAAAACCAAGAAACCATTCATGTAGAAGAAACTGGGTGGGGTCTGCTAAAGCCATGGAAGCAGACATGGTTGTGTCCATGGTAAAATAAATAAATGAAAAGAGTGCATTAGTGCCAGTGAAAACCCTTGTAGGCGATGAAGATTCAACCATCATTGCACGAGTGAACAGCGAAGTCAGCAAGGACATAGAAAAGAAGTCAGACAGCAATCATATCAAAAAAATACTGGGAAATCAACTTTATGCACTAAGACCAAAGCACAACATATCAGGAAAGACTATCAAGTACTTCCAAACGTTACTATGTACATGTGCAAGCAGAATGCTGGCAACCCAAAAGCTATTGAAAAAGATCTTGAAGCAATACACAGACACCCATTTGATGACCACAGCAAGTGCTCAAGCTCCTGGTGCAAGCATGAGAATACGTCAACAAGAAAAGCCAAGTTTACATCCTTACCATATGGAAAGGCTCTGACGGACACAGCTCTACAGCACAGTTTGAAAGAGGTGTTTAGAAACTATAACAGTCAAGTGCAGAAGTTATCAACACTCCAATCAACACAGACCAATGAAAGTTTTAACGCAACCGTAAGTACAAAAGCACCTAAAAGAAGCCATTACAGTGGATCAGACAGCTTGGACTACAGAGTAAGTGCAGCCACTTCGCAGAAAAACATGGGCTATACATATCTTGTTGATGTGAGTACTACTACCTACTACAACTAATAATAATAATAATAATAATAATAATAATAATAATAATAATAATAATAATAATAATAATAATAATAATAATAATAATAATAATAATAATAATAATAATAATAATAATAATAATAATAATAATAATAACTTGACTAGTATATAACCAGGAAACTATGTAAATAGAAATTATCCTGTGATTCAATAAAAATAATGTGTTTACCTTATGAATTATTAATGAATTTGATAGTATATATATAAAAAAAAAAACATTATACATGACATTGCACACATAGCATTACCGGTATATATGCATGAATAATAAATATGTAATTAATGTTATTTATATTAATTGGATTTTAGGTAAATAAAAGCTTGCACTTGTCTCCAGGATGCCACACAGAGAAGAGAGCAAGGTTCCTTGTCAGGGGTGTACAGCAAAATAGGGAAAGAAGGAGACTTTTAAATGTGAAGCGCCAAAGAATTGTAAGAAAGGCAAAACGAACTGCCCTTAATGCAGCTAAGGAGATCTGAGAAGGAGACACTTATTCAACAAGCATCAATTTTGAGACAGGTACATTGTAATATTACTATGGCAATTTCAAAATTATACCTGACAGATTCAAAAACACCACTGAAGTTCTAAGAGCAGAAGTTACACAATGATAAAAATAAATGAACACTTAGCAGCAACAACCTTTTTTACATAGGTGTATACTGACGGTTCTAGGCATGTATAAAATTGAGTTACTATAATCATGTAACTTGTTAATTTCAGAAAAGCCAGACACACTTGGAATACCAGATCCAATTCCAGCTCCCAAGATTCATCCTGTTTCTGTGATGTATCCAATGGTCATTTTTGATCTTGAAACAACAGGACTACGTAAGTATTAGCTTGAAATTATTACATGAAATTAACAATCAAAATTTTCTATAGTGTTATGGATTAGCATTCTAATCACCATCTTCATTTTTTTTTTACTTGCATGATTGAAAAAATAGAACGAACAAGCCATATCATCCAGATCGCTGCAGTTAGCCCTTCAGGATCCTTTAGCTGTTATGTCAAGCCTAAAAAAGGGATTGAAAGCCAGGCCTCCAATGTCACAGGCATAACATTTGAAAACAACCAAATGTATCATCAAAATCAACCAGTTAAAGCACTGCTGATAAAGGATGCCATGACAAAGTTCTTCAGCTTCATAGGTTCTCAAAACACAGTTATGTTGGTGGGACACAATGTCAAAGTCTTCGACTGCTATGTTCTTTCTAATGCTCTGAGGTCTTGTGGTATGCTGGGGTGCCTTGATGTCGTTGGCGGATATCTTGACACCCTAGTTCTTTTCAGATCAACCCATGCAGACCTTCAATCTTTTAAGCAAAAGTCAATCTATCAACATCTTGTGGGGAAGTCCTATGATGCACACAATGCCTTGTGTGATGTGCAAGCCCTCAATAAAATACTGGAAGTAGCTTCGATACCATCCACCACACTGCAGAGCCACACTTTTCAATCCAAATACATTGAAGAAATGCAAATATACAACAAAGTGAAGGAAATCAACCTGAAAAGCTGGCAACCAATTATAATGCAGTCTGTGATCAGCAAAGGGATGGCAGGCAAGGCCGCTGCCAGTGGGTTAACATTACAGCATGCCCAAATAGCATTCAAAAGATCTGGGTCTGAGGGTCTTGAGTCTATTTTCACTGAATCTACAGAGGGAGGAAAGCCAAGAGTTACAAGAAGCAAAAAAATAATTGAAAAATTAGTTAAATATTTTACAGACAGAAAAATATAGTCTTTGTTGATAGAATCTCAAATAATTCTTCAATACTCAATCTAGTAGTCATTAGTATCATTATTAAGCAAATTCAAAGGTATATATATATATATTGAAGAAATAGAAAACGAGGCAGCGTGCTCTGTTGAGTTATAGAACATGTGGGGATCTTAAGAAGACAAGAGAAGCGTTAGGAGAAGCACGAGCGCTTCTCGAGTCTTCTTAAAATTCCCAAGTGCTCTATAACTCAACAGAGCACTGCTGCCGAGTTTTCTATTTCTTTTATAAAATATTCAGTAGTTAAAATCAAACAAATTGATGCTCCGTGCACTGTTGAGTTATAGAGAACGCTTCTCAGCCAATCAGAGCGAGCGAAATATATCAAATATTTTATAAATATATATATATTCATTTTAGTACAAACATACTAATGGCCTATCACAAATCCTGTGCACTGATTGGCTGTCCTACTAATGGTCTATTTTGTGATTGCCCGATTTGAATGAAAACAAAAATCAAAATTCTGAATTGTTAAATATATTCTTTATTTGACCAATTAGTATGTTTATTCTAAAACAATTGGGCCTCGAGGTCGAGTGGACTATGAGCTCATATCCCATTTGTAAATATTGTAAATATCATTAATTATTACTAATTATTAAACATGTAAATGTATATATATATAATATATTATTAAGCAAATTCAAAAGTAAGTTATATATTCATTATATTTTGAAATATTGTAAATATGTATATCATAGACTATTATAATAATAATAATAATAATAATAATAATAATAATAATAATAATAATAATAATAATAATAATAATAATAATAATAATAATAATAATAATAATAATAATAATAATAATAATAATAATAATAATACATTTCTTATATAGCGCGCCCCATTAAATCTCGGTGCGCTTTACAAAATAAATCGAAAAATGAAAAATTACTATGAGTCAAAAAGAAAAGTTTTTAACTTGTTTTTTAAGGAGGATAACAGCTTAATGTTCCTGAGATCAGCAGGCAAAGTGTTCCAAAGAGAGGCAGCAGCAACAGAGAAAGATCGAGCACCATAGGTTTCAGTTCGGTAAGATGGCAGTTGAAGAAGTAGGCCAGAAGAGGTTGAACGAAGGTTACGAGCCGGACGACGTATTTCCAGTAGATTAGTAAGGTATGAGGGAGCCATTCCATTAAGAGCTTTAAAAGTCAGAGTGATTATTTTAAAACAAATTCTTTTTCTAATAGGGAGCCAATGCAGATTACGGAGTATGGGAGTGATATGTTCATGTTTTTGAGTCCTTGTTGTGATTCGTGCAGCGGAGTTAAGTATGCGTTGTAGTTTGTCCGTGTGTTTCTTAGGGAGACCAAACAAGAGGCTGTTACAAAAGTCCAATTTTGAAGTGACAAAAGCGTGTACAAGTTTTTTCGTTGACTGCTCGTCCAAGTACTTCCTGATTTTACCAATGTTACGAATAGAAAAAGAAGCGGATTTACATATATTGTTGATGTGAGTTGTCATATTAAGATGATTGTCCAGAACAATTCCAAGATCACAGACTTCTATTTGTGGTTTAATATTAGTGTCGCCAACTTGGATATTAGTAATAGGGCTAGTGTGAATAAATTTAGAGGACAGATGAATAACTTTAGTCTTTTCAGTGTTGCATGCGAGAAAGTTTTGATGATACCAATTACAGACACGCTCAACACATTGCCTAATAGCCTCCGTAGCTTGGGTTCTATCACTTTTCTCCATGGTTACATAAATCTGACTATCGTCAGCGTAAAACATGGGATGGAGGCCGCATGATACTACTATGTCCTCAATGGGAGCAACATACAGTGAAAACAGAGCCGGACCCAGTACAGATCCCTGCGGGACTCCGTAACGTAGATGGTTGATTGATGACATGACGTTATTGACTGAAACGGCTTGTGTGCGGTCGGTCAGATATGAGGTGAGCCAGTGGAGAGCCTGATCGTGAATACCAAACCTTTGGTGTAGTCTTTGTGTAAGTAAGTCGTGGTCAATTGTGTCGAATGCTGCTGATAAATCAAGCAACACAAGAACAACTTCATTATGGTTATCAATAGCAAGGAGGATGTCGTTCGTTATACGTAACATTGCCGTTTCTGTACTGTAATCCTTGCGATAGGCTGACTGTGTAGCTGGGAGTAAGTTATATTGAGAGAGATACGAGTACAGTTGTTTTAATGCACATTTCTCCAGTACCTTGGATAGGAAAGGTAAGTTTGTAATGGGTCGATAGTTCTTTAAGTCCTCCTGGTCAAGGTCCTTCTTCTTAAGAATATATATATTATGGCAAACACAGGAAAACCATGAATTAAAAACAAACTAAATACTAACAATTAGTACAGTAGCTATTTATAGTGACAAATTGTAAGTATATCACTCAACCAGA
This sequence comes from Metridium senile, assembly GCA_949775045.1. NCBI lineage: Eukaryota > Metazoa > Cnidaria > Anthozoa > Actiniaria > Metridiidae > Metridium > Metridium senile. Next base: position 7,476,715 of record OX459105.1, on the reverse strand, counting down.
ACACAATCAATCAGACAAAGATAAATAAATACACATGAGACCACCTTTAATTGTAAATAAAGGACATTACCATACACAATAAAATATGAATCGACATCAAGTAGCAATTGAAGATGCCTGTCTGATTGATTGTGTTCTGGTTGAGTGATATACTTACAATTTGGCACTATAAATAGCTAATGTACTATTTGTGAGTATTTAGTTTGTTTTTAATTCATGGTTTTTCTGCATTTGCTCTATTATACATGTAATATATACATGTAATATATTTTCTGTAATAATCATAAATTTATATATTTTCTTTGTCTATTGTAAAGTAAGCTTATACAGTAGTAAAGTATATGATTGTAAATAAAAATATTGATTGAAATATATACTGTCGAACCATGTCACATAAACAAACTGGTTGTCATTGAGTATCGATCCAGCTAGTAGATAAGTTTGGAATGTCGATAATTTGTGTAGGCAGGCGTCCTTGCATTGTTGAAATAGATCAGTACTGTAACAAAGTAGTAGCATGTAAGACTGAAATCAATGAAATCAATATGATTTGACAGCGAGTATGAGATTGAGTACGAGTTTTGAAATTGGTCTTGTGTGTGTTGTTGACAATGAATTGTAATCCAGTATATAGATTAAAACCAAATAAATAAAAACAAGAAGTGAACTATAATATTCTAGTATAAACAACACATGTACACACAAGACGAATTTTAAAAACTCGTACTCGTACTCAAATCAGGTTATTATCATGACCGTATATGTAAGCTCTACTTGTTGTTATTATTATAAGTCCACTTCATATATATGTTTATACAACAGAAACAACATTATTCCATAAATAAGCTATCTAGCACAAGCTTTTTGAAAACAAAATAGCTTTCTGATGCATTACTTGCTTACCTTTCATGTTGTTCATCATAATTCATCATGATCCTGTAGCAACGAAAACTAATAGCGCCCATCCAAGTAGACCTTAATTATGCTATCACTATCACTATCAGAAAGGAATCTGTAGGTTTTTACACAAATGAAAGTGACTTTGTAGGTGTTTTCTGGCGAGTTTTCTCCGTTACCTGCAGAGCTGATAAATTCATTCAATTGCAAAACATTTTACTTTACTACGGCTCGTTTCATTGGCAGAATTTGAACCAATCAATGCTCGCGTTAAAAAAACCGGAAGTGCAAAAGCAAATGGTTGGCGAAAACTGACTTTCAAAGCAAAATAAACCAGTGATATTTTTCTTAACCTTCTCTGAAAGATCAGGTGAAAATCTTTCTTTTGACGAAGTTTCGAAAAATCGTGATGACTTTTTGATATAAAAAAGCTGATTCACAAGTACTAGGCTTTGCATCTGGTTTCAAACATCTTTATTACTTATTACGTGACATAGTGCAGCTTTATGAGGGTTCGAAATCTGCAATGTGTATATATCTAGTTAGAAATTATGATTACATGTTAATAGCTTGAAAATCGATCTAGACTTACCCGGAGGCTTGACAGTAGTACTTAGAATGAAATCTAAACCGTTACACTTAGCTTTTATACGGATTATTTAAATTAGCATATTTGGCGCCAAAATTATGCATATAGCGCGAAACACTCCCACCCTTATTAATGAAAATACGTGTATTACTTATTCCACTAATAAAACTATTCTACTTAAAGTGTTCATATATTTCAATGTTCGTTTATTCTTGATTTGCTGGTAATATTACAACCAGTCTTTGGACAGCTCTTTGTACAGTTGTAGGGGTACTGTCTCCATGTTTGTAGATCACATCAACTTTTCGCACTTTTCCCTTGCTGTCAGGATACACTTTGGTAATCTTTCCAATCTTCCAATTTCCACGTACTTGGTTTGAATCTTGAATTATCACGATATCGTTGACCATCACATTTCTGTGGGCAGTATGCCATTTGGTTCTGACTGTAAGGGATGGGAAGAAGTCTCTTGTCCAGTGTTTCCAGAACACGTTACAAATTCGCTGTACGAATTCGAAGCGTTGGGCTGGGCTACAAGTTTCTTTGAATGGTCCACTTGGTACTCTCGATGAACATCGTCCAAGAAGAAGGTTGTTAGGACAGAGATAATAGCCATCATCGGTCGACGTTGGATGACGTCCAATTGGGCGTTCGTTCACTAAGTTTGCTGCCTCGTAGAACACGGTTTGCAACTCTGAGAAAGTCATCACATTATCCTTAACAGCTACGGTAAGAGCTTTCTTGACTAACTTTATTAAGGACTCTGTTACGCCGTTTCTCCATGGTGCGTCTGCGGGCGTGAATTCCCACTCAAGACCTTCAGTAGCTCCAAATTCTTGCAGTTTGTTCCATTCCCATGATTTGTTGATCTTGTTGAGTTCTTGATTAGCTTTCACTAGCTGAGGGCCGTTGTCTGAGAGTAATTTCCTTGGGTATCCTCTTAGGCTTACAAATCTGCGAAGCACCATTAGGAATTTCTCTGTTGAATAATCCGCAGCCACGTCGACATGTACCGCTCTAGATGACATGCAAGTAAATATCACTCCATAGGCTTTGCCGGTTGTTCTTTTCTTTACAGCGTCTCTTATTTGAAATGGTCCAAATAAGTCAACTCCACAGTGATACCATGGTGGTGAGGGCTTGAGACGTTCAATAGGCAGTTGTCCCATCTGTTGCTTAGCTAGTTCTTTGTCGAGTTTCTTACATGTAACGCAGTTAAACTTGATTGACTTCACTAGCTTGTGTACACCGATGATCCAGTACTTCACTCTGATCTTGCTTACTGTCGCAGAGACTCCGCAGTGGCTTTTTCTGTGTATATGTGCTGCATAAAGGCGCGAGAAGGCATGCTTGTAGGGAAGCAAAATCATCTCAGTTTGGTTATAACTTGCGTCCATCCAGTTTTCTAGGCGGCCTTTGATAACTATTATACCATCACTTCGTCTGGCGGGACACAATCGTCTTAAATTCTTGTCTTTGATGTTGATATTCTTTTGTGCTTCTTTAATCCACAGTACTTCAGCTTTCTTTATGTTATCTGGATTAGGGCACTTACAGGCATTCTTGAGGCTTGGTTTGTCTGTGTCGTTTCCGTACAGTGTAAGTACACTTGCTGTTACTCTTATCAGCTTTGTATATGATGAAAATCGCACGATGTCAATTCTTGTGGCCAAATTGTCAACAGGTTTAACGTTTGTATTCATGATTAGTTCAGCTTGTGGTGTAACATAGCAGTTGTTGCTAATTGGCCATTCACTTTCTGGTTTCTTGAGAAATTCAGGACCATGCTGCCATATGCTGCTTTCATCTATTTCACTTGGTGACTTTCCTCTTGTTAAGTAATCAGCAACGTTCAGCTCTCCCTCTATCCAGTACCATTCATTTGGGTTAGTACCTTCTTGTATTTCCCCAACTCTTGTTGCTACGAATGTGTTGTATCCATAGGATTCTTTCTGGACTTGTGCTTGGACTATCTGTGAGTCAACGATGTGGTAAATCTTCTCGAACTTCCATCTTGTTTCTCTTTCGATGAATTCTTTGATTCTTTTGTTGAGTACAGCTGCACATAACTCTAGACGATCAATAGACATCTGTTTAGCTGGTGTGAGACGATTCTTGGATAAGACCAGGCTTGATGCAAAACTATCGTCGATTTTCCACCTTACATATGCACATGCACCATAAGCGTCTTTAGATGCATCACTGAATATTACGAGTATTGTAGGACCTTCAGCTTTAGCTGGCTTGAGACATCTATTGAACGAAATATTCTCCATCTCAAATAGACTTTGAAAGAATTGTAGCCATTCATCTTGTGAACTTGTTGGTATTGGCTCATCCCAGTCAAGATTTGAATTTTCTGTCCAAAGTTTTCTCATCATAATCTTGGCCTTTACAGTGATTGGACCCGCGAGACCAAGTGGGTCGTATATTCCGTTGACTTGTGAGAGAATCATTCGCTTGGTTAGTTGATCTGGAAATCGATGTGGAATTTCATTTACTGTGATGTCAGACTCTGTATGCAGCTTTCTCCTTTTCGGAGAAAAGTTCAGTTTGATCTTATAATGAAGATTGTCTGTCTTTGGGTCCCATAGTACTCCCAAAACTTTCTCCTTGGTTGACACGATTGGATCTATCAAATTGATATCTTGGTCTGCAGTAACATCTGAACTTTGTGATACTATCCAGGATTTCATGTTGAAATTTCCTTTTTTCAAGATTTTGTCGATGTCTTCCGTTAGTTTCATTGCTTCTTCTTTACTGGAAACGCTGTCAATGATATCATCCATATACGAGTTGTCAATAACTGTTCTTGCTGCTTGTGGATATTCGTCTTGGCTCATTTCTGCAGTTTTTCGCATTGCAAGTGTAGCGATAGCACCAGATGGTTTGTCACCAAAAGACACACGTTCAATAATGTATACATCAGGATTTCTATGGACTTCCATATCTCTCCACAAGAATCTGTGAGTGTGTTGATCCAGAGGACTGATCTTGACTGAATGGTACATTTTCTTTACATCTCCCATCAAAGCTACCTCGTCTTCTCTAAATCGTAGGAGTACAGCAAGTAAGTTGTTCAATAGATCAGGCCCTTTGGCCCAATAGTCATTCAATGAGTGTCCTTTGTAGTTAGCGCTACTGTTGAACACAATGCGTACTGGTGTGGAGGTGGATTCTGGACGTAGTACTTCATGGTGCGAGATGTAGTGTACAGGACCATTGTAATCTTCTTTTTCTGTCTTAGTTAGCTTACGTGCTACACCTCTTGACACCATATCTTGAATCTGCTCTTGATAGACTTTAGCATGAGATGAATTTTTCTGTAATCTTCTTTCAGTTGACTCCAACATTTTAGTAGCTACTAGCTCGTTGTCTGGCAGATCTTCAGGGTTCTTTATCCAAGGATAAACAGCTGTCCACACTTTGTTTACATCATCGTAGTCGAGGTTCTTTTCGATCAACTTCATCTCACGTTCTTCTTTCAGTGAACAGTTTTTAGCTCCAATACAGCATTTTCCACATCTACATCCACCACATTGAGGTTTACAAGCAACTCCAAGGTTTTCAATTGAGAAGAAGTCTTCAGTACTAATTGGAGACATAGAATACAAACACGCATGATTTATTTGGCTGACTTGAATATCATCCGACGTATTTGGAATGCATCCACCGATACAACGACCAAAATTATTACTTAGTAGCAACAAACGTTCGCATTTCTGCTCAGGCTTTGGATGGAGGTCTGCATAATTGTAACCAATGAGCACATCTACAGGTCCGACAGGTCTTTCGATTTCTTCTTCATGTACTCCCTCGAACAGCTTAACAATGTTGTTGACATTTACTTGCTGAGTAGTAGTTGAAGTAATCTGTTCTATTCCGTATGCAACAATGTTCACAGTGTTTCCTTCTTTGTCGATGAGAGTGTATATTCCTTCGAGTTCAACGTTTCAGCTTTACCTCCGACAGTGACGATGTTTAAATCAATGTTTTTACCATGAAGTCGTTCAGCTTTTGCTTTGTCATATGTTATAAAGGACAACGACGCTGCACTATCCCAGAGAGCGTTGACTGTTCCTTTGGGCGTCTTTATCTTCTGGTACTGAAGTAGACATGATTCAGCATGATTTATCGAAGAATTGCAAGTTGATACTGAGTGTTGATGCTTTTTCTCTTCGTGAATTGTCCTGTGATGATTTAACATACATCCATTTTCCCCGCATTTTCTTCTTCTTTTACAGTCATTAATGGAATGTCCGGGTTTCAAACAGGACCAGCAGGCTTTCTTTTCCTTGAGAAGTTCCCTTTTTTCTTCAATCGTCTTCGAAATGTACTGTTTACATTCATCGGTCCAATGGTTACCGTTACCGTGGATTAGGCATCTTCGATATGGTGATTTTGTAACTTGGTTGTTTTCGGTTTGGACAATAGGCTTTGTTCTTTCTTGGTTGTTATCTGCAAAATGAACGGTTTGGACAATAGGCTTTGTAGAAGCTGCGTTGATGCGTATATTCGATGATTCATATTCTATCGCTCTTCTTTGGTTAATTAAGAACTCCAGAAGAATATGAAATTTATCTGTTTTGTCGATGCTTGGGTTGGTGATGGTTTTCGACCACTCTCTTTTGACGTCAGGTGGAAGTTTCTTCTCCACAATACTAATAGAACTGGTCGTTGTTATCTCCATTTCCAAACCAAGGCGAACTAGGTCTCTGTAGGAATCTTCTACGACATCTACGAACTCTACGAACTTTTTGTTGTCATTTTCTTTCATGGGCTTGAACATATGAATGACGTTCATGATAGCATCAACAACTTTGGCTGGATCAGCGTATTTCCCATCAAGATACTTCCACATCATGTCTAAATCATCGTCTACGCTTTTTACGATTTTCAGCGGTTCTCTTCCCAGGCATGATCTAAGCGTGTATGGAGCGGCTTCTTTGGATAAATGAGGTTGAACTTGTTTTTGAAAGTCTGTTTTGAATCGAGCATAATTCCTCAGATTTCCGTCAAACATCGGTAACTTCGTTTTTTCTAGTCGTACGTTGCTTCTCTCTTCTTTAAGTTGTTTACCCCTTGCGATTCTTCTCTCGATCTCAAAGATAGCGCGGCTGTGAACTTGTTGTAAGTTTTTCATCCACAGAATATCAGTCGACACGTCACAATCTTCTTCAGCTAGAAGTTCTATGTACTTGTCACTTATTTCTTTGCATTCTTTAAAGGTTGAGTCCAATTCTTTGTTTAACTTGATTAGGACTGCTACTTCGAGCTTTTCTTCATCTTTTAGCATAGCTTGAAGGTCATTTATTAGCTGTTGGAATAGGCCGTGGTTCAAATCTCGCTTAACTTTCGTTTGCTCGATCAATTTTCTTGTGTTAACTTGTTCTTTCTTGCGTATCTCCGTTTGTTGTTCCTTCAACTTGAGAGTCTTTTCTTGTTCTTTATATTCGCTTTCGTATTCTGTGTTTTTAACCATCGCGTTAACATAACGTACATGAATTTCTGAGATCCATTCTTCTTCATTTTCACATTCGTCGTCGCTTAGATACGCGCAGTAGTTTTCGTGCTTGCTTTCGACATTGCTCCAGGCTTCTTTCAACTCTGCGAATAGCTGGCCAACAACTTCTTGGTTCCTTTTCTCGTCGATTGATTTAACATTCTCATTCAGTTTTCTCGTAAACTTTGCTTTGGCATTTCTTCGTTGACTTTTGGCGTTTTCTTTACTTGCTTCTTGATCCGTCATCTTGATGGCACCACGGATTTCGAATGATTCACAAGTACTAGGCTTTGCATCTGGTTTCAAACATCTTTATTACTTATTACGTGACATAGTGCAGCTTTATGAGGGTTCGAAATCTGCAATGTGTATATATCTAGTTAGAAATTATGATTACATGTTAATAGCTTGAAAATCGATCTAGACTTACCCGGAGGCTTGACAGTAGTACTTAGAATGAAATCTAAACCGTTACACTTAGCTTTTATACGGATTATTTAAATTAGCATATTTGGCGCCAAAATTATGCATATAGCGCGAAACAAAAGCGATGCTAAGTGGTTTTGGCTTTCGCTTTGGAAAGCAATTTTAAGTCAATGGAGAGAACAAAACCGTAAATTTTTAAAAAAATATTTAAACTGTACATGGTTTATTTTCTCATATTTGTGTAGAGTAATGTCTTTTTCAGATTTTTTCTTCAAATACGTCTAAACATGGTTCTATTCAAAAATTCATTATCTCGAAAACGGGCTCGGGACTATACACTTTTATCTCCATTTTTATATTCAGCGATAAATTGTCTATAACATATCTTAGCAAGAAAAAATCCTGATGACTTTTTGCTTAAGTAGTCAGGACCCTTAAATAGGTATGGCCGCATTTCGAGGCAATGGACCAATCGGCCCAATGGTACCTCAACATTTGACATTTGTAGCAGTATCATTACTTCTTTTAAATCTTTATTATACTACTAGAAATAATAATCATTATTATAATTATATCTAATAATTACTATCATGCACATCGAACAAATAATAATATATAATAAAATACTTTTAAGTACACTGAGTACATCCATAGTACGCGCATTGTGTAAAAAACGATATTGCTTACTTCTATCAAAAAAATACAAATGAAAAAAATGATTGTAAGATGGTTGAGCGCGACCGCAATATGGCAACCGCACTGTCCGGTGTAGGCTCAGATTTCAGCTACAGGCTAGGCTGCTAAGCAAACAAAATGGCGGAAACCCGTCAGAAGGCAAGCGAATAATCAGAATGAAAGTTATTCTACTATATCTGACTACTATATTGTGCACTACCTTGCTTTATTATGATATTGTAGATGCCACAGAATTTTATTTCAAGCATTATTCATTCAGAAAAAAGCAAAGACACGTGAGTAAAAGAGATTAAATATTTTCCATAGATTATAAAAAACTGACTGCCATTCAAGTTTAACTTAAGTTATATTAGAGGTATTATAATGAATATATGCTAAATACAGCTCTAGTAACTTTTCAATAAATAGTCGCAACGTTCTTGCAGACTGAGGGCTACATGCCAAGATCTTGTAGTAAGATGCTCAACCTGGGACCACACTAAAGCCAACAATATGTGTTCTGCGATTACATAAGCTTACTGATAGTGATTCTGTAACTGTTTTCCAGTTATTAAAATCTCTTTGAATCTGTTTTTCTTCTTTTTTTGTTCTTCTTTTTTTTGTCTGGACACTCAAGCATTTAGTCTGGTGGGCCATTTACCACACCCAATGTCAGAGTTTCAAAGCATATAATATGCTTTGAAACTTTATACCCTAGAAACTAGATGGTTTCTTGATCTAGTATTCGTATTTATCATTTGTACATCTGTGTTCGTTATTCTCTAGAGAAACCCTCTAGCCAAACAAGTCTATAGTCTCTTGAATTCGCCGAGCCAATCAGAAGCGGAGGGTCAGAGTCTGACCCCAACCTTCTGATTGATTTTAAGTCTTTGAAGAGCTTTGATTGGATGTAAATTGACAACTTGACGAGATTAGGTTCCAAATATAGCTATAATTGAGTGTTCATCAAATCAACATAGAAGTGAGATTCTAAGCTCTTTGGGCCAGAGGTTGAATTCTAGTTGCATCACAAACCATCAAATTTACAAACACTAAAGCAAGTAGAAAATAACCTCTGGTACCCAGGGTAAGCATATTTTTATTGCCAATGATAATCTTTACTTGTTGTTGTGGCTGTTGTGGTGTACCCAAACAAACAATAACATATTCTTATAAATCAATGTTTTGAATTTTTCAGGCAAAAATGTACAATGGCAATGAACATGCATGTGCAACAAAATCGTGCTCGGACTTAGCTGGACTTGAACAGATCAAATGCACAAGAAAATGTGTTTCACAAGCCTGCTATATCCAATTGTTTGCCTGGAATGAGGTAAATATATATCCTACAGGAATAGTGGTAGCCTGCGTGGCGGCTCTTGGGGATTGGGGGAGAGAGGGGAAGGGGAGGGGTTGTGTGGAGAAGGAGGGAAGGAAGAGCCTGCAGACAAACCCCACTTTTTTGATTCAAACTACGTCCACCAGATGGACGTAGTTTTTGATTGGATAACATAGAAGAATCACTCATCACGTCAAGGTGCAAGATGCACATTCACAACAGGGTGACATTTTATAGTGATTAGTCATCTTGAAAACTGTTTGAAGAGGGTCCTGAAGGGGGGGGGGGGGGGGGGGGGATTCGAATCCCATTTCCCAGTTTATATTTGGAACAAATCCCAGTAAAAAATCACATAATCCCATCAGTAAAATCACACAATCCCATCAAGTTTTGCTCAAGTTTTCAATCCCATTCCCATTTTCTATTGTTCTTTTATTTGTAAATCCCAATCACAGTGCATCAAAAACCCATTTTCCCAGTCAAAAAAGGCCAATCCCAGCTCCCATTTTACCCCTTCAGTTTTATCTAATCATGTCCTACTTTCCTAATGGAATATGAATATTAAACGGGTGCCACACACGTGGGGCTAATTACTACTTTTGAAAGCCAGGCTTCACCAGAGGCCAAAAAAGTATTGATAAAACCTCCCATAATAATTATAGTAAGAGTAGTTTATTTTTTAATGGTTTGAGGTTTTGTGTTCACTAACAACTACTGACTAACATCATGATGTTCTCAATACACAATGTTGTTTATGGGTATAGATACAAATAAACTCTCAAGAGCACATTTATTATTCAAAAAATGAATATAAATACATTTTAATAATTGAAATTGACTTTATAATATACAGATATACTATATAATAATACATTTGCGCACAGAGATATGGAATTTATCTTCAAATGCTCATATTCGCAATCTCAGTGAGCAAAGCAAATGAGTGCGATTTAGAATCCTTAAAACATGAATATAAGTATCACATTAAAAATAGTTAGCACGTGCTAGTAACGTTTTCCATTGTGACAAAGAAGATGGACAATTAATTTGTCTGAAAGCTTAGTCGTTTTGTTTAATTAAAATGTAGTTGAAACTATATGCATCCAAAATGTTGATACCTACGTACAAATAAACGATTGATTAAGTAGTTTTCTGTTTACTATATAGACAAAAATGTTTATACAAAACTGATAAAAATCAGAGAATTAATCCCTGTAAACTAGTGTTATTTCTATAAAATGTATATATAAATTAATTCATTTGAGTTAATTAATTCTAATTCCATAAATTGATTCCTTTCCTTTCTTTCTTTTATGTATTCAATAAAATAATTTCCTTAATTTCTAGCCTAGTTGTCTTGTCTAATCTGGAATTGTTCCAAAAATATTGGCATTCTATTTATTTTGTGGACCTCCAAATTTGCATGACAATGAAATACACAATATGCCGGCATAATTTCTCTTTTTTGTTTCTTTAGTGGCAGGGTAATATACAAAGTTTCTCCTTCTTTTTCAGTTGGAAGAGGGTGAAATAGATGTAAGACTGAATTCATTCAAAGGCTGTGTTGCAAATGAATTACAGAACAATGAAATGAAAAGTAAGATGCAGTAATGGAATTTCAATTTTATCGAGGGATTACCAAATGAAAAATGTTCCAGATATTTTCATTTTTATATACCACAATTGCACTATATGTCAGTCTTGTTTAAATTTCATCTCTTGTACCTTATTTTACATCTATTTATGATAACAACTAAAATTGTAAAAAAAATAGTAATAAGACAGTTTAAATCTATCTGGAATTAGTGCTTAACAATGAATGCCAAGACATTTCACTTGGTTCATTGTGTTCGATGGGGTAATTTTCATACAGAACTTCATCACTCGTAGGCGGTTGACCAATGCTGTTTTGATTAGGTGCTGGTGGCAAAGGCTGGCGTGGAAGTGGAGCTGGACATCTGTTCCGATTATCTACACACACAAACAAAAAATAACACAAATAAATTAAAAAATATATTAAAATTTATTTTTTGGTCATTCAACATTTTTGATAGCATGCTTCTATTATAAAAAAAAATATTAATTGAGGTTTTTGTGATAATTATTTATTTACAATTTTTCACAACTCTGTGGGTTGTGCCCGGAATGCATTATTACTCGGGCTTCCGAAGGAAAGCACCACAGTCCTGAGGCCCAATCTCATAGATCGAGGCGCTTTATAAGGCTTTATATGTAGAATTATTCTCAAATCTCTAACTCGTCGAAAAATAAAGAAAATAAACTATAACCTTCGTGGATTGTTTCTTGTGTCTTTCTTGCTATCTGGTAGCGATTTCAGGCTGTTTGGGCGTTTTTTTGAGTTTATTTCCTTTATTTTTCGACGAGTTATAGATTTGAGAATAATCCTACATATAAAGCCTTATAAAGTGCCTCGATCTATGAGATTGGGCCTCCTGTGGTAAACACGAGTCTTAAAATACAAGCCGTTCTTATACGTCAAATTTGTAGCCAGGCCTGGGAAAGGCGTTCCTAGCGGAGACCATTATTATTATTATCACAACACTCAAATCGGCCTGTCTGAAAACCACTTTTAACAGCCCAAATCGCCTCAAAAATTACTCAGATTGCTTTAGTAACTATCTATCTTTCTTGTTCTGACGTTCAATTTTCAAGAACAACTTCATAAAAATGTTTTCCAGACAGTTATGACTTATCGTAGCGGCGCCTGGGGGGAGGGGACGGGGTGAAATGTCAACACTTTGTAACACAGCCATCCCGGTACATAGAAATTTATGTCGAGCAGATTCAAACAAACCCAAAAATCACACAAATTGCCTCAATAACTGTCCATCTTTATTTTCGTGACTTTCATTTCTCAAAAGTTCCTTGATAATAATGTTTCTGAGACTTTTTTCATTTTGGGATAAGGACTCCAGCCCCTCTTCAGGACTTTCTTAATTTTTTAACTTCTATCAATACATTTATGACATTTGGCATAGCGCTGAATAAAAAAGTGTCCACTAAAGTGGCATCTATAGGGTTTTCTTTTTGTGAACTGGGAAAATAGGATTTTATGCACTGGTCACCAATCAAATAGAACACACATGGCAATAATATTTTAGCAAAACATAATTTGAAAGTTATGAGACTTTCAATGATATATAAACTACTGAAATGAGCTACGTTGGGTGTAAAGAACAAAATAAACATACAGTCCGGTTTAAAAAAAAGTTGTCACATGATGATTTGTAATCCAACGGCAATAGCTCCTAACAAGACCCTGGCTCCCACAGATCCACTACCATCCAGGTATCCCAGTTTACCCTGCAAACAGGGTCTAGTTTGTTTTGTTTTGTAGCTCTGAATTTCTACTAGATTTATATTCTTACTTTTGACGACTGGTACTGAATACATCTCAGACTTGGAAGACAAAAATAAAAAAAATTCGGAGAAACAAACAAATGATAAAATTATTATTTTAAAACGAACAAATAAGTGTTTAAAAAATATAAAAGAAAAAAAAAGTTCATGTCGCTGTGAATCGAGCTCAGATCACTAACACGCTACGTGAGTAAGCGCGTTAGACCGGTGCGCCAGCCTGTCAAAAGGGGAGATGCAAAAGGGGGACGTCATTAAAGATTTAACGGGCCAAAGTCATTCAAAGTTTGAAGCCCGAGTGAACGCTTCAGGTAGCGTCGAGTTTTCTAAAAAAAATATCAACTCAAATATCCACTTTCGTTGTTTTCTTGATAAAAAAAATTGCGTTCACCGTTAAAGCACTTTTGTTGCTTCATTTTCTCTAACATAATGTATAATAAAACATTTATTTGATTTGTTTTTTTGTGATATCAGAATAATCAAGGTCCCGGCATGTGTCGTCCTCTGTTGCCCTTGGCTGATTACACTTACACTACACCTCAGCCTTGATTATTCTAGATATCACGAAAACTTCATTCAATAATCGTTTATAAATTGCTGGCACACAACAATCAGTTTTTAGATAGTGAGTAAATTGTATATTAATGTATGTTATTGAGATAACATCAAGAATTGCCTAATTACCTGGATTAAGGTCTAGGTGTGGTGGCGGTGGTGGTAGGCGGCGAGAAAGCGCATTTCCAGTACGGGAGCTGCCAGGCTGTGCTAAGAAAGGTTCCCTATTAAGTTCATCATAGACGACGTCTTCCACTCTTGACTCGCCTGAATTCCTTGGTACCAAATTGTTGCTTACAATACGTATAGGCTCGTACAGGTCTTCGTTTACAGGTAATTCGTTGCCTGGAGTGTACTTGTAAGAATGCTGCAAGAAAACCGCTACTGGAGACATCTGCTTCAAATCATCAAAAGGGATATGGTCTTCAGGTGGAATAATGTGATCTTGGAATGGTTGCTTGACATTCAAATCGATCTTTGCGCTTGCTATCTGGTCGGGGTGGTACTCTTTCCATCTTGTTAATAAACATGATTCAAATGGCTTTCTATTTATAATCAAACAAGTAGAACATTCAATAAATCAGTGTGAAATACGATTTTTTTTTTGTAATTGACAACACTGAATCTTGCAATAAATGGAATGTTATTAATGAATATATTCAATGCATCCTTTGTAGTGTTGACTATAGGCCGCCGTTCGGCTGTGGTAAGGCCTTTTGACTTAATCAGTGTTATTATTATGCAGTATACAGTTATTTCAAAAAAGGTTGAATACTGCAGTACTGAATAGTGCATTCCAATACCAAAGGGCATTGTGGGTCTCATTCATTTGAAATAATAAGTAAATATACAGTGATTTATTCTCTACATAGTATATTGTTTTGGATGGAATGCACTAAAATTAAAATAACAAAGCATTATTTATTTTATTTTAAACAATACTATACGACCCAAAATGCATTTCGATCTTAAAATTGCACTATTCAGAATTATGCAGTTTTTAGTACTAAACGTTTCTTGAAATAGCTGTATATTTTAATATGATAAACTTACAAGTATGTGAAACAGTCGTTCAATAGTATAGGTGGAGGTCTTTCCTCGGGGTTTTGAAGCAAGCCTTGTTTAACTGTGATATGCAGCCAGTCAGGCATACACTGCGGTTTTTTTGGACGGTTATTGCCTTCTAGATAAGCTAAGACATCCTGAAAAAATAAAAACGTTTTTCGTTTAGTGTATTGGCATCGATGCAAGCTCTTTGAATAGGGTGTGGATGCTCGTACCTTAAGAAATTTAGTCACGAACTGCGTGATAACGGACGGACCATTAGATATTTGACGGGGGAAGGGGGGGGGGGGGGTGGGGGTGGTTGGAGGAGGGGTTGTTACTTTAATTGCCAAAAATTATGCGAGCACAACTTTAACCTTGAAAAAAAATGTCGTTCACAAAAAAAAAAGGCCAAACAAATTACCGTGCACAGCCTCCAGGACAAAAAAAAAACTTATCCTGCACAAAATATCTAATGGTGTATGTCCCTAACAAAATGAACAATTTTAAAAATGGATTTCTGACAGTTTTCCTATAGAAAAAATCAAATCTATGGAAACAAACCTTTCAATAGAAATCGACTACTTAAGGCGATAGGTCATTTGAAAACTAAAAAGGATAACGGTAAAATGCAGAAAGTCTCAAAGATGGTACAGTCACTGTTTGGTACTTTAAGCACTATTTACATTTTTTCTTAACCTTATTACAGTGCGACTACTAAAACCGGATCCACCCAAAAAAATTTCAAAATAAACGTTTTTGAGATTAAAAGAACTCTTACAGGGTTCTCCCAGGCTAAGATGTTTCTTATTCAATATTGATGTATTCCATTAACATATAATGAAAGTTATTAGCATTTTTAAAAAGTCAAACATATGAGAGATTCTATTCTTCATATTCTCGATCGTGATAGGATAATTATGTTTTGGTGGCCCCGGTTTCAGTTGTTGCACTGTAATTATTTCTGTTCAGATCAAATGATTGCAACCAAGGATCAAATATTATTAGGTACTAGATTTTTCACAGACCTCTTCCTTGCACTTTATAGGTTCTACATCTGTAGGTTGGCATTCTTGATTTCTGCCATATGCATCGTAAATCTCGTAACACATGAGGGCAAACGACCACACGTCACTACTGATTGAATAGGTGCTATTTTTGATCACTTCCGGGGGACTTCTGAAAATGAAGAACAAAAACCAGTTTTAAGTTATTATACGTTGATCACTTCCGGGAGACTTTTTTAACTTATTAAAGCTCTCACTGCTGTGGTCAAGGATGGATTATATGTGAGTTTGTTTGGTGTGTTGCACTCTCCAATGCCACGAGGGTTTGTTACGTCATTATTATTATTTCCTTTATTTCACAAACATTCATTTACAATAAATGTTGCTGGTAGCTTATTTCAGCCCAAGATCTAACCCGATCCTGAGAGCTGAAGCACTTTTCTTAATATGTGAGCTGTCCCTACTAGAAGTACAGATTTCTGAATGTCTATGATGCTGATCTTTTCTAAATCTAGCCTATTCAAGTGGTTTTTGAATTGCTTTGAAATGGCCCCTAACGAACTTATAACAATTGGTATTGTCATTGTTTTCTTTTTCCAAAGCCTTTCTAACTCTATTCTTAGATCTTTCTGCTTGTCGATCTTCTCCTTTTCTTTCTCATTAACCCTGTGGTCCGCTGGTACAGCAATATCAATTAGTTGGACCTTCTTTTCTGTTTTGTTGATAGCTATAACATCAGGTCTTCTTGCTGTTATTTTTCTATCCGTGTACACATTAAAGTCCCACAGTATTTTAACTTGAATGGTCCCATCACTTTTCCGTATTATTATTATTATTATTATTATTATTATTATTATTATTATTATTATTATTATTATTATTATTATTATTATTATTATTATTATTATTATTATTATTATTATTATTATTATTATTATTATTATTATTATTATTATTTCTTTATTTCACAGTAAAATAATCCTTTTTTACAATTTTTACTGGTATAGATCTAGCTTCAGCTCGGGATCCTACCCGGCTCCTGAGAGCTGAAGCACCTTTCTTAATATATGTGACGTGCCTAAAAGAACAGATTTTTGTAAATCTAAAAAGCTTATGTTATTAAGTTCAAGTCTTTGAATATGGTCTTTAAAGTTTTTCAATATGGCTCCTAGCGATCCTATTACTATTGGTACTACTATGGTCTTCATCTCCCACAGCCTTTCAAGTTCTATTCTTAGGTCTTGGTATTTTTCTATCTTTTCCCTCTCCTTCACATCAATCCTACAGTCTTTAGGTACTGAGATGTCTGTATTATTATTATTATTGTTATTATTATTATTATTATTATTATTATTATTATTATTATTATTATTATTATTATTATTATTATTATTATTATTATTATTATTATTATTATTATTATTATTATTATTATTATTATTATTATTATGGCAAGTTTTATTTTCTTTGGTGTGTCATAGTTACATTAACAAGCGGACAATTACGTCTGGGCTAATTAAGTACATTTTTCTTTACAAACGTTTAATCCGCTTATGTATATTCATAAAACGTTTTAACGATGTTTGCGTTCTGGCAGATAATCCATTTCTGGCAACGTTCAATAAGGAAGGTCAGTTCTTTGTCAGTATTTGTTAAATTTCTTAGATCTTTCTTAAGTTCTTCGTGGAAACCTCTGAGAAAGTCGAAGACAACATTGATTTGTTTTACGCTTGGGCTTTTGTATAGTTGTTTTATGCCTGCGCGAAGCTCTGTATATTTTTCTTGTTTTGTTTTTATTCTGTCTGCAATTGCACCGACCTGGCAGACTGTGCCTTCAAGAAGTGTCCAGTAATTAGTTTCTTTATCGTGTACTATCACGTCGACCTTATTTGCTCCGTTTTCTGGTGCTTTCTGGAGTTGGAAAGGTACATCCCAGTATATTTTCGCCTGTTCGTTTTCGAGTACTGCAGGTGGTGGGCGTTGCTGATACCATGGCTTTCCGTTATCGCTCTCTTGGAAGTTGTACTTTTCCAGCAAACAGTGGTATATTGGTCTTAGCATTCTATCACGTCTGGCCTTGTAGAGGCTTTGTGCAATCTTTGAGCAGGCGCACATTACATGTGTTGTTGATTCTGTCGCCTTATGGCACATTCTGCATTTGATGTCTGTGATAGTCATCTGTACTTTGCTTTGTTGGTAGTAGTTGTTGGCGAATGCTCTTGTTTACGCTGTAAACGATATCGGGAATATTTTTCCATTTCTTCAGGATCTGGTTGGCTGTAGGTGACATTTGTTTATCTTGAAGCTGTTGGTTAGTGTATTTTCCAAGCCATGATTGCTGTTCTACTTCGTTGACATATTTCTCTATAATCTTTGATCTTAGCATCTCCTTTATTGCTTGAGGGGACGATGTGGTTATTAGCTTGGTCTCACTCGTAGATGATATTGTAGTTCCTGTTTCGTCGAAGCTGCATGTTAAGTTGTAATCTGATGCGTGCTTGGTGGCTTGTTTAAAGATCGATCTTCTACCTTGTGTGATTTTTGCCATTTCGAGTGTTCTTGTATGCTTGATCCTTTTGTCTTCACTGTTGTTGAGGTAGTTGGCCATCTTAATTGTTGTTAATTTGTAGGTGTCCTCTATGCTTTTCATACCACTTCCCCCTAGTTCTTCTGGTAGGTAGAGTAGTTTGATGGATTCGTGATGGTGCATTCCTTTTTCTTTTCTGATGATCTCTCTTGTGCGTCTGTCTATATCCTTTAGTTGGTTTACTGTCCAGTCGCTTGTCCACATGTGGTATTGAAGGCCAGGTAGAGCAAAGGTCTTGGTTGCGTGTACTTTTCTTGGGATAGAGATGTTGCTTGACCAGATAACAGAAATGCGTTTAAGGTATTCTTTATTTGCCTCGTTGTAAACTTGTTCTTCTAGTTGTCTTG
Source organism: Metridium senile (assembly GCA_949775045.1). Classification (NCBI taxonomy): domain Eukaryota; kingdom Metazoa; phylum Cnidaria; class Anthozoa; order Actiniaria; family Metridiidae; genus Metridium; species Metridium senile. The sequence continues at coordinate 7,458,368 of OX459105.1, read as the reverse complement.
AGTTTTCGTATTTTCCGAGGAATTTGTAGTAGTCGTTAGAATCAAGTACCTTCAGTTCTTCAGTGTCCGATATTTGCACACTTTCTTCACTTCGTTTCATTTTACCTCGTACGATATTGACTGTTGCACATTTGTCCAAACCCCAGAAAAGTCCTATGTTCTCAAACATACTCTTTGCTGTCTTTGTAATCAGTAGTGCTTTTTGTGCTGACTTGTGATAGGTCTTTAGATCATCTACGTATAGTAAGTGTGTCAATTTCTCCTGTTTGTTATGTGAGTATGTATATCCTTCTGTGCTTCTTAGCCACCAGGCTATTGGGTTTAGGCAAAGTGTAAACAATCTGACGCAAAACGAGTCTCCCTGTAGAATTCCTTGTTTTAGTCGTATTGGGCCAATTTTCTCTTTCTTGTCTTCGATCTTGACCTCTAGTGTGATGGACCATTTCTTCATTGTGTTCTTGATAAAATTGGTGATCTTTGTTGGAATGTTGTGCATTTGTAAGCTGAGTGTCAGCCATTCATGATTGATTGAGTCAAATGCTTTCTTAATTATTATTATTATTATTATTATTATTATTATTATTATTATTATTATTATTATTATTATTATTATTATTATTATTATTATTATTATTATTATTATTATTATTATTATTATTATTAGGATCTTATCCTTTGATTGCCTATGCTTGCAAAGTAATTATTACCAAATAAAGACTGCAAATGCAAGCAGGTATTCGTCTATTTATTTCATATTTTATATAAAATAGCTACAGTTAATTGCTAAAATTTCATAAAGATTAACAAAAATACAGAATTATTTACCTTCGAATTGCATCTTTTGGCATTTCACATTCCATTGGTGATGTTCGTAGGTACAACGACCTACCAAGACGAGCGATTTTGACCTGGAAAAAAATGTGGCGTAAAAATAATTATTCTATATATCATTTAATAGAAATATCATATTTTCGATTTCAGTTATTTTGACTAAATAGAAGGTTATTCGATTTCTCGAAGAAGATGTGTGTGAGCATGATGCGCAGTAGCAAGGGTCCCGAACTACATGTCATGGATTAGATAAAAGGGGGGTTTATAAAAAGATACTGAATACGACTGATTCGTTTTTTCAAGAAAACAGTATTTCGTTACCTGAAGTCCTTGAACCTCGTCGTAAAAAAACATCATATTCTCAGCTCTAATGTCACAATGCAGGATATTGCTGTCGTGTAGGAATATCATTCCAGACAATATTTGGACCAGGAATCTCACTAGGTCATTGGAATTACAATTCTGGGCGAGAACCAGATGGAGAAGGTTGCCTCTTTCTGAATACTCTGTGTACTGAAATAAAAGATCAAGTGCATTATCAGTTAAGAGTAGGCATGATTTAAAGTGAGAAATTCATCTTTTGTTTGCAGCTTCAACTTCTCATTACACGGTTAATGTTTGGCAATATGGGAACAATATACTCACGAGAGCATTGTATCTTGCACTAAAATCTGTAATCGCTAACACTCTAACGATGTGTTGGTTATGCAACTGCTTGAGTTTCTGCAAATCTTCTTCTTTCGTTTTCTCGACCTGTTCTCTTATCTGTGGAATCTTTAATATATTGAATAGCAGTTTTAAGATTATTGTTTGTTGCTTTAATAGCTGTTTTAGAACTCAACTCTCAATACTCCAGTCTCACGCTATCTATCTAGCACCGCTGTACTTTTTGACAAAAGGTGCATTTGTACAGGCTAAGCGTCGATTTGTTGTAAAAATATTCACAAATTCAACAGAAAAATGGTATCCCTTAACAATAGAAATCACATTTGAGTTTTCCCTGAATCGAGGTTATCGCTGTATACAATTAAATGCGCCTTTTGTACAAACAATGCAGAGGTGCCATATAACACGAAACTGAACTATTGCAAAGGCAGCTTAGAAAATCTTGCGAAAAAAAATAGAACAATTATCAACATACCCCTCTAATGTTCTGAATCTCTGCTCGGTCTTGGGCCAACGTTTGGAATCCAAAAATTCCTAGAACTCTAGAATGTTCCTTTTTGTCCATAGAATAACAAGAGCTCGGCTGTAAATCAAATCACCATGTCATCAGTATCGCAGTTTTATGGCTAGTAATCATTATAAATTATTTGTATAATGCAGTTGGGGTATCTGTCGTAACATGTTCCTTTTTGGGATCTTCAGTGAAAATGTCATAATGTAACAAACCTTAATAATTCATAAGCCTTTAGTCCAATCAGTTGGACCAATTTGGTCACATGCATGAGGTTTTAAACCTAATAAAGTGTTCTCAGTCACCCAATATGGCCGAGAGATGCTCTCCCTACTGACAAATACAAGTCCTGTTTCAAATATGGGACGCATGATAAAAGGGTCATGAGCGTTTCGTTTTCAAATTTCTGTGTATTTTTCAACGTTTTATTCGAATTTTTTGTTTTATATTGATGGATTTTTTAAGCTTTTTAAAAAACTGACATAAGTAAAAACGGTCAGCTTCGCCCGGTGTTTTTATACCTGTTAAAACACTGCTATTGTTTTTTTAAATAGTATACATGAAATAATGATTACATTGGTTTGGAGTTTGTCTTGATAAGTCAAGGGCAGATAATCAGTAGATGGCCTGTCTGCATCTGAAAAACAATCACAACATTAGAATATCATACATCTCAAAATATGAAATTTTTGTTGCGCATGCAATGTTTCCCATTACTTTCACTTTATTTAGGTATGTATCACCCCTCATAGTCCATTTCACAGGTCCCTGCACCATCTTGAAAGGTAGCCAGGCCTTTGCATCGAAACGAGATGAACGAGCTTGCAATTCCCGACTCCAAAAACGAGTTGGGGACTGGTACTAGAATGACTGAGAAGGCCTGGGCAAATTGTTTGGGTAGACGAAACAAAATTGCGTCTGTAGCAAACCTTCACAAAATTTTGATTGCGCTGCGAGTAAAATGGTTTTCTTTACTTAAGATGATATTCCTGGGGCTTGTTTAACTTGACGAACACCAGAAGAATGAAATGTGACACAATTTAAAAGATGATTTCTCCGTAGAGGTGCTTGTACGACCGAAAGAAAGCCACATATTGTCAAAAGGTTGGTAAAATTTCATGGGTTTTGTTTGTTGATATTTATCGTTTTATAGATTCTTTTTTCTTATCACGAAGATAAATTTACAGGATAAAGAGCTAAATGAACACTGTTCTATCAGATAAAGAATTAAGGGATAATTAATTAACCGATAAATATCACCAAACAAAACCCAAAATATTGTCGAAATTTAACCACGTTGTTGCGTTGTTTCGATCGTAAAGGAACCTCTACACAGAAATTATCGTTTCAATTGTGCCACATTTCATTTGTCTGGTGTTTATTGATATTAAACAAGCCCCAGGAATATCATCTTGCAATCAGAATTTTGTGAAGGTTCCCTACAGACGCCATTTTGCCGGCATCTCGAAATCGAGGAAACTACGGAAACTACGGAAATTCAACTTTCCCTAAATCGCTTAAAATGCTTAATAAACTATGTAAGCAATCTATTTTGGCTTTTTTGCTTAATATTAAGCCTAAAGACTAACGAGAAGCGATTAATTCATGCTCAGTGGCTATTCGTACGTCACCCGTACCCGGACTTGTGTTTGCTATTGGTTACGTGACTAAATTATTTAGAGTTTTCACAGTGATTCTGTATTATTTCAGTAAAGAAGATGCGATATATTCGTTTAGATGGAGTAAGCGATTATCTTAAGCTATATTAAACTGATTCAGAGTAATTCTACGAGTCTGTATATATAGTAGGCAAACGACTCATTTCGCGACACTTACAATTTTCTTCAACTCGATCGTACACGACTGTAAATGTCACGCACTTATATTAGGACTTCGATGACACTATTAAATTACAACTTTAATAGTATTGTATACAATAAGAAAGCGTATATAAGAGATATTTGTAGAATCACTGTGAAAATCTAAATAATTTTGACTCACGTACCAATAGCAAACACAAGTCCGGGTACGGGTGACGTACGAATAGCCACTGAGCATGAATTAATCGCTTCTCGTTAGCCTTTAGGCTTAATATTAAGCAAAAAAGCCAAAATAGATTGCTTACATAGTTTATTAAGCATTTTAAGCGATTTAGGGAAAGTTGAGTTTCCGTAGTTTCCGTAGTTTCCGTAGTTTCCTCAGTTTCCGTAGTTTCCTCGATTTCGAGATGCCGCCATTTTGCTTTGCCTACCCAGACGATTTGCCCAGGCCTTCGCGGTCATTTTTGTACCACTCGCCCGAGTTGTTTTTGGAGACATTTTAACACCTTGCGGGACAATTATTCACGTGTCTCTATCTTGATTTGCAAGCTCGCTTCGATCCAAAGCTGCCTGGCTACCTTTCAAGATGGTGCAGGGAAATGTGAAGGGGACTGTTGCAAAAAGATTGTAACGTGAAAGAACAACATATATATTGGTGAAGGAAGAACATTAGCAATTTAGTAAGAAAAGAGTAATAGAAATATTGAAGTTTGAGAGACCTCTTGTATTTTAACTAATTCTTTTCCCCACTATATTACTTAAGTCAGGACAACGTCCTTTCAATTAGGTGGATTTCAAAATATAACCGTTTACTGCACCTGCAGATGTCAAAAGCGTGGACTGAACTTGAGTTAGCTTGTTTTTAAGTGCTGCCAGGTTGGGTCTTTCGTTAACATTAAAGGACAAGCAGTCCTTCATTATTTCAGAAATAACCGGTGGAATACATCTCTCCTCTGGCAAACTTCTTTCTGATAGAACCTATATAGAAGACACAAAGATAAGAGATATTCAAGATAACAAATATGTTGATTTTTGCGGAGGGAGGCCAACCGAATACCAGGTAGTTTAAGATTTTATAGTATCATATATTATATTATTATTATTATTATTATTATTATTATTATTATTATTATTATTATTATTATTATTATTATTATTATTATTATTATTATTATTATTATTATTATTCTGCATTTTGTAATTAGTATTATCTGATAATGGAGCATGATGGCTCCGAAACGTCAAAAAACAATTATTTCTTTACTAAGTCTCATTTTTACATCATTATGTATTATTATTATTATTGTTATTATTATTATTATTATTATTATTATTATTATTATTATTATTATTATTATTATTATTATTATTATTATTATTATTATTATTATTATTATTATTATTATTATTATTATTATTATTATTATTTCTCTATTGTGTCATATAATTAATAATCCACGATGGTTCTTTGCATAATAAAATAAAGTGATGATGATGATAACCCGGAGAAAAACCCTCGTGACATTAGAGAGAACAACACTTCAAACACTCTCTGTTCACTTCCGCCGGGAATCAAGCCCAGGTGAAAGGCCAGTGCTCTCACCGCATGCCACCCGGTATTATTTACGTTTTAGTAACGAGCCAATCTCAGTAGCTTTTTGATAGCTGAAAGGTTTTGGTTAGTTGTAGCCTCCTCCTCAGGCATCTCTTCTTTCTTTCATTTTTGGGCTTCCTGTGGCTTCCTGTGTTAAGAAGAAGAGGGGGACTGAGGGGAGGGGAGAGAGAAGAAATGAAGAATGATGCCTTCCTTTTTTCTCGCCTAACTAGCACCTAGTCCCTCTCTAGTAGCAGCACAGGAAACCCAAATCCAAATTAGATCACAGAGACGAAATTAGATCACATGCAGAGACGCCTGTGGAGGAGCTAGGTTAGTTGGTTGGTTGGTCAGAATAAGATGTCTTTAAAAATGAACGGTGTGACCAGTCTTATACTTACAAGACTTCGTATTTTTTCAGCTTCACTGTCTTTTAGCCAGTTGTAAGGAGTGTTTCCATAAGTGTACATTTCAAAAAGGATATATGCACAGTGAAACACCATTGATTTCTCTGAGTAATGGCCATCAGTCAAAATTTCTGGGGCAGCGTGACGAATGGAGGTCTCATCTTTTTTAGAGATGTATTCATAAGCATTAGTCTAATGATAAAAACAAACATGCCATACTGTTAACTATGGTTTTTTGGCATGTATTAAATGAATTCAGCCAAGAGCTATCATTTGTTAAACTGTCCAGAAAATATTTCACTATACCTGGTTATTAAACATCATTTCTTGTAATGCCTTGAATCCTGTCAGTTTACAGATCCTGTCATTACTAACAAGGATATTACTGGACATGATTGATTGGTGAACTATTTGTCGTTCATTCAGATACATCAATCCATCAATAACTCCAAGCATCATATGTATTAACATGGATGGTTTTGGTAGTGGGTGGATGTCTGACCTGATATGAAATAAAGTTAGTGTTTTGCGGAGTCAAGTAGGAGAAACAGAGAAGTACAAGATGAAAAATAACGTTTTGCCGTTCAATTTGAAAAAGAGTAAGGTATTATATATGAAAATTGATTTGAAAAATTTGAATTTGAATTTGAAAAAGTGTAAGGTATTATATGAGAAAGAAACAAAGTAATAGCAACAATAGGAAGTTAAAAGTGGCCAATGATAAACAAAATATGATATTGATAAACAAAGAGAAGAAGTGATTCATAGAACTATGGTTTTAAAAAGAATGAGAAAACTTAAAATGTGCGAACCTTGCATCTTGCAGATACTGAAGAAGAGTGCCTTTATCCGCATACTCAGTTATAATGTGATACGGCCTGGCATACGTATCAAATGCAAACACTCGTACTATGTTTGGGTGAGGAGTAACATTCAGCCTCCTTAAAAAGTACGCTTCCTTAGTAAGATCTTGATAAGATTTGCTTGGCACAGTCTGAACACCACGCTGGTCATCTGAAAATTGAGTCAGTTGAATTAAAAATAAACGATCAACAACATGTAATAAGAGGAGGGAGAGACAAGGACAATCAAAAACAATTTAAAAACCTCATGTATGAAACTATAACAGGATTAAGGTTTAAACACGGGAGATGTTGGAGAACACGAGAGAAGCGTAGGGAAACCACGACGCGTAGCAACATCCCAAGTGTTTAGATCAGAGTATATAACACGGAAAACTATCTTATATTACTTTTATAAAATAATAACTCAATAAACATAACGGCTTTGCTTCCAGAACATCGCTTTACTACATCGAGCATCGATGTTTTAAAATGGGAAGCTTTCTTTGCGCCTCGGTCGCCAAAATGACTTCCGGTAGCACTACCAAATATAGAGCTAGCAGCGCACGTGCGAGTTTGAAGTCCATTTGAGTGCCGTAAAATTACTCCCGCGTGCAGTAAAATTACTGGCAACTTGCACAACAATGACCTCAAAATACTATTTGACCGTAATTCGAACTTTTTTCAATCAATTAACGGAATCTTCGAGTATTTACTGTTCTAAAGCATTCAAGTTTTGTTTAGAAACATCAAGCGCTTCAATTCACTTCAATGTTTTTGTATTTACACGCTTGTTTTTGTCTTACGGTTCAGATCACAATTCGCTTCAAAAGATGTCATGTAGTTACAAAAATAATATCCATTCATTCAAAATAGTGACTGTCAATAAACAATGATATACATGGCGCGGCAGACCCTTCAAACCAATCTGCTATAAATTGTCATACCAAACCCAAGTGGCTGGCCTTTGGGTACCATCTAATTCGGCGCCAAATCGGCTTCAGCACTCTTCAAGAGTGTCTAGTTTTCGAAATATGATTACAAATTCTCCCTACATTGTCAAAATACAAAACCGACCAATCACAAACCTGATAAGAATGGCTGTGTGCGTTTCCGACGAGCAATTCTGATACTTCTACCCGGGAGTCCACTCCCCCCCCCCCCCCCCTCCCCCAGTTAATAAACAACACAAAGTGATTTGACATCGGAGTACCACACCCCTCCCCCTCCCGGGTATGTACTTACCAGGTGTGGTCTCCAACACCTTTACCATCGAGGCTTCACCTCTAAAGTGCGCCTTAAATAGCCCTTTCTGTAGGTCTTTATAGCGGAACTGGTGACTATGGGGTACCATTTGCTGCTTATAACGAGAACTTTCGAGGTAATTCATGGATAATAAAACAGTGATCGATTTGTCGTTCTGCAGTTGTGACAGCATCATGGGAAGAAAGGTCTTCGAGGGACCAAAGCAGCAACGTTCAAGATTTTGTTCAAGGAAAAGTTTTTCTTGTGAGATTTTATTATCCTTACGGAGAGCATTGACGTAAAGGCACAGAGATCCACATGCTAGTTTTCTTATAGCTAGAAATAATAAAAACATCAGTAATTGCTTAGTAATGATAGTGACAGAATGAACGAGCTGAGGGGACTATAGAGTTTAATAATATAAAAATGGTAAATCTAGAACGTACTGACTAGAAAAGAAAACAGAATCGTGCTCCTAAGGACATGTCTAATTTTGAGACTGATTATTCTATGTCTAATAACCTATATAGTACATATTTTATTAGTATTGTGAAATATGATATAAATATATATAAAAGTCAATTAATAGACTAGACGGTTACCATCATCTTTATTTTTCATGGCGATGTTTTCCAGAACACGCCCAAATTGGAGTCCCGTTTGCCAATGTAATTCTTCCTCAGACCACCTCAATCTGACCATTGGATTTAGGGATTTCCTGGCGTTAATATACTGGTGCACAAGTAACTGAAGTATTTCCATAGTCTTGGGTTGTTCATGTATCTGCATAGAAAGAAGTGTCTTATCAAAATCAATCAAAGAACGATGCCATTAGTTTTTCTAGAGCAAACCTGTTTGTTTAAGAGGCGATTGCCTGCTTTAGAGCGAGACTACTATTAGTTAGTGATTACTCACCCTTGGTTCAAGATAAGAGATGACAATGTGCAAGTCAAACCAGCTGATTTTATAAACAAAGTCCTTTACAAATTTCTCTCTTTCCTTGATTTCCCTTTCATTTTGATGGTACATCTGTAACCTGTTTAATTAAAAGTAACAATGATTAGTAAGATGTACGTACTAAGCTACTATTATAATAAATATATTCGACAAACGTTCTATATGGTGCAAATCATGATCATACGTACTTCAATAAAAACGTCTTTATAAATGGTAACAAACTAATGTTTCCCATAAACAGCTGGTCAGAATAAGCTGCTTGAAGCTTAATTATTTAAACTCAATGGACCATATGTTAGAGTGAAATAATTTATCAGCATAATGTTTTTTCATGCGCTCACGACATTTCAATCACAAAGCTTTTATTTAATGACATGGAATTCATAAAGCGCATGTCCATTGTGAAATATGTTCAAATGCGCATATCTACTATTTCTGACATCATAGTTATTCATTTTTATCATTTTAAGACCCTGAGTGATCGTCCGGCAGGGACAAAATTGCCCCAGCCTCCCGCATGAACATCCATCAGCCAACCTTAATGCGGTTATCTTGCCACTTGCAAGCTAACAATTGTCTGTATTTAAGTATAATATTTTCAACTCCAGTTTACAGAGGGATTACTATTGGAGGTTATAACCATATTAGTATGCTAAAGACTAACTGACTGACTAACATGTTGACTTACCAGTCTAGAAAATCACAGAAACGTCTTTCCTTCTTTGGTGACCTTAGTACCTGGATGGCTTCATATATACATGCTACAGCGTATCGAGGTGTCTTCCTTTCCTTAAATGGTGTTTTGAATTTGAACGAGTACAATTTTTCGTGAAGAAGAGAAATACGTTCTAGTTTGTTTCCGATTGCCGCTCGTGGTTTTCCGCGTTCTATGAGAACAATAAGCATCATCAAAACCCGACTGTAAACAAATGTTCTTAAACCTTGGTCTTCCGGAGGTTGAGCAACAAAGGCTTCTCCAATTATGCCCTCTCTGATTTTGTCCTCCATTTCTATGATGAAATTTTGCATCCTTTCATCAGCATCACAAGATCTTTTTGACAGTACATTAAGGGCCAAGTTGAGAGCATAACGATTTACCAGGGAATCGTTTACACAACAAAGATGTGGAAGAATTTTCAACATGAATAGGGATGGACTGTCATTGCCCTCTAGTTTTTCTTCCATATGTGGTAGTGCAGAGTGCAGGAAAAATTGCCTTAGCAATTCCTTTTTTTCTTCAGAAGTGGACGTACTGTATTCTGTTATTACTTCTTGATATTTGACCATGAATAGTTCTGGGCTGAGCTCGAACTCTTGAATAAACAATAAAAAAAACGTGACTTTCATATTAAATGCTGTTTTAGTGACGTCACTTAAAATTTTCAATCCAAACGAGCACGTTGTACTACTAGTATACTCTCAATTCATTCATTTATACATCTTTACACTGATCTGGTGGCAAATAAAACAACGAGGTCGGATATTTTGTAAAAGATCTTCCTTGAGGCCAGATGGGCGTGGCAGCACATGAATTATAATTTCTAAAAGTTACCAAAGAACGTTTCTTTACTAAAAGTAACTTTTATTTAAGAAAATACCCGGAACATCTAATACATATGTAGATATCGATATAGCTATAGATTGAAAAGGTTAGATTCCTGGTTGCTTTTCGCTAAATATTGATAAATGTTACGGCCATGTAGCTAGTTTACTGTCACGAGTGTGATAAGTGAATGCCCTCGAGACAAGATAGATGTATTTTTTTCGCGCACAACCCAATATGGTATTAAATTTGAAAGGAAAGTAAACCATAAATGAACTACAACAAACATGCCTGTATTCCCTCTTATAGAATAAACGGACGAGTTTAGAAGGCTAAAAACTAAAAAACTTATACCGGTATGTTCACGTGGTGCTCATTACCTGGTGGATAATTAGAAATTCCCCTAACTGTTAGAGGAGTCCATGGACCAGTTGTTGTAGATCCTGTATTGGAAAACATATCGGCATAGATTGACGTTGGACGACTTGGTCTACCTTGTTCTGCAGCCATACCACGGGCTTGGTCTGTAACGGCAATAATAACAACTAATAGTAACAAGAGAGCAGAAATAATAAAAGAGGGAAACTCCTCTTGTAACCATCGCGCACCATGCCAATTCCCAATTGTGCTATTTTTAGTAACCGGATGCGTCAATGTTTTTAATAATTGAAAGTTTAATTTTTTTCACTCTACCTAACAACCGTGCGTCAAAATTTGACATTCTCATATCACTTCCCTCTAGGTGCGCCATTATTTTCACATTTTTATCAAAATAGCCGAAAAAGCTTTAACAAATAAATTGAAACAAGCAAACAATATGAATTAAGACCAAAATTTAACTTATTGATGGAAGCTATTTAAACATTTACTAGAAAGAGAAATAATGTCAGTTTCAGAAACAAACGACGATGATACAGTAACATGTTTGGACTCGAAAGAGAAATTACTACAGCTTTTTAAGTTTCTTTTTTTCATAGCGATACTAAATCTCACCTAAAGCCAAACTGAAATCCAGAAAAAAAAACAGATATATATACTAGAGAGCGCACCCAAAAATAGAAGAATAATTCAATGAACAAAGCTGGGATATCGAGACTCCTCAACGAGTAATCTCGAAATATCTATTTGAGAGTTTTTGCACAAGATTTCGAAGTCAATTTGGTTTTCCTTCTTCTAAAAATGTCATGAAAGCCTGCAGAGAATATTTCTGTAGATCATATATGTATACAGTGAAAAATGTTCTAGTTTGTTTTGAAAAGATGTCTTTTTGCTCTAATTTGATTCACGAAGTGAAACACTTCGGCCATGACTTTGGGGACTCTCGTAAGCCGTCCAAATTTTTTTTTCAGATATTGGACAATTGACGTCATTCGTCCAATACTTCCAAATTTGGTAAGTCTTAGCATGAAAAATTAACCGGGAGAAATCGACTAATCAGAAACGGAAGAATATTTTGAATAAACCATAAAAATAATCAGCCGCCACGGTGATTCAGTGTTGCCATGCTCTCTTTCGGTCCAGACCAGTCGCGTAGACTTGTAACATTTGACGACAACCTTTATAGAATTGACTGGATATAAATGTAGCTATAGATGTACAAACACCTAATTGCAAGAGCGTTGTCCTCACATTTGTAATATAGTGGGAAAGAAATTAATTGGCATTTTCCAAAACGAGTAAAGGACTGGGTACTAGTTTCCTTGATTAATGTAATTAAGATTTGGTGCTTTTGGTTGGATATTGAGTGAGTTACAGACATTCAAAACTGCCCAAAGTTACAAAGGAATGTATGGATTGGAAGGACAGGCGTCCTTCCAAACCATACATTTCCTTCTATTTGTAGGTATTTTTATGAGGCTGTATCTTGGTCAGAATACAACAAAATGCAACCAAACTCAGGAGTCTTACATATCTTGATGTGCTCTATTTATAAAAACTAGTACCCAGTCCTTTACTGGTTTTGGAAAATGCCAATTAAAAGACAAAAGAAAATCACTCGAGCTGAACTCTTTCTTTTGTAATATTCCTTGAGCTTGAGTGATTTTCTTTTGTCTTTTAATAAATTCCTTTCCCACTAAATTACAAAATTAAAGTCAGGACAACGTTCTTGCAATTAAGTGTAGATAATAAATGACTATGTTTGTCACGTTGTTACCTGTTGGGTTGCTCACATTGTTGTAATAGGTAGCCATTGCACCCGCTCTAAAACAAACGATAAATCAATATAAAGGCATTATTGAAATAAAGGCTCCTAATCAACCCATTCACAAACTGTGCTAGTGAGTCCATATTAATCTATCTTTTATTGCACAGACAGTTACTAACTAAGTTATACTGTGCAACATTTAGAGCTAGATCAAGTACATGCAACTTTAAATTAACATGTTGTTTGCAAGATACCATTAAACAAAGTTAAAGATAGGGTTAAAAGAGGCACTATTTCGGCCCAACCGCGTTGTTTAAGGTTGAAACACATCGAACCTTGTAGAAGGCATTGATTTATATTAAGAGCGGTAGTAGACATTTTCGCAAATTCGTGGCAAGAGTCAAATTTTCATCTAGGCCCTTTAAAGAATTGGTTTTTCCTGGTAGTAGAAAGTCTGGCGAAACCGTTTCTCTTGAAATGTTTTGAACATATCGATGATCCGTCTTCGGGTGCCCATTTGATGCACGAAGCTTATCCAACGCCTTCTTCTTATTTTCGCCCCAAAAGTATTTAAGAGCGCCGGGTATAGTCAGCAAAAATCGAAGTATACCGGCAAGAGTCGAAAATAACATGTCGCTCATATTTTAACCATAGGTAGGCCCTGATGTAAGAAGAACTGCTATTTTTTAGTTTTGTAAAATACCGCTTAGTTTTCGAGATATTCGTAAAAATACGTTTTCGGCTAAATTCACTAATTTTCGACCGATAATTTTAACCAATTTTTATTTTATTCAAATCATATCCGTTTGCAATTCTCTGCTCTCGAATCACATATTGTTGTTTAAAAAAAAAACAGCAGGAAAAATACTATAAACTACTAGGTTTCACTTGTAATTCTAACCTGCATGAAGTTTAGAAGCTGTTTTATAATTATTATTATCGTCATTATATATTTTAACAATTGTACTTCATTTAGCGCTTGACGCCGTGTGAAATTGACAAGTAATTGTTTAATTAAGGTGTCTCGAGGTAGTTTCTCATGGCGCAATTACATGATCTTACTTTCGCCCCATGAATGTGAATTTTACACCAAATGCCAGTCTTGGATACAAGTTTTGAATGATGTTTTAATTATGCTAATCAAAGTTTCCATAGCAACGATAAACAATTTTTTTGTAAAATGTTTTTTTCTTAAATATCTTTTGAATTTGAGCTGATTGCGAAAACCTAATAAATGTGCTATAAACTACCCCGTTTAGCACATCAATTGGAAATGTTAGAAGAAAAGAACAAACGAAACTAAGTGATATCTTTGCAGTACAATTTTAGATATATATATAGTGAATAATATTGCAAAATTTCAGCCAACTCCATATGAAAGAACGTCTTTAATAGTATAACCGGCGCTCTTTTAAGAATAAAAATACTTTTGGGGCGAAAATAAGAAGAAGGCGTTGGATAAGCTTCGTGCATCAAATGGACACCTGAAGACGGATCATCGATATGTTCAAAACATTTCAAGAGAAACGGTTTCGCCAGACTTTCTACTATCAGGAAAAACCAAGGGCCTAGCTAGATGAAAATTATTTGTGTAATACTATAATAGGTATAAGACATGTAATAATCGATAACTATTATTTATAGCGAGAATTTTCACACATGATTTACTCTAACAGACAGTTATGACAGATGCCCTCATTGTAGCGCCGAGACAATACTTGAGCGTGACCAATACGCAGGCTAAATTCAACAGGAAGTTGATCATGAACTGCTTACATTTGCAAAAAGTACAAGGAAGTAAGCATTTCTACGAACTGTACATTTTTCCTTCCGGTTCCGTGTTATTCCCACTATCATTTCAAATTTACTAGCGAGAACAATATTCAAAGAATACTTTAAATATGCCCTTCAACTGTCTTAACAAGACCCACATACGTATCTATTGACTTAACAAGAGCTACCGCTTGTTCAACTGCCGTTACAATAACTGTCTGGTATCTAACGTAGCATTCCTAGCAAAGGTCAATCTAAATATCATCATTAATTATTGCTGCGTATTAAATTTTATACACTTTCGAATTTTGCTTCAAACAGCTCGAAAATATCTGATTTAGGACAATTGCCATCTCAGATCTAGATCATGATTTATATTTCAACCGGATTATATTAGGCAATTGAAGCTAGTATTATTTTATTTTGTCTGCAAATAACAAGAAAGATCAATTAACCACGTAGCACTGGTCTATGCACATCGGCGGGCAAAAGCGTGTTTCTGTAACCGTAACTGCCGTATTATTCAAGATATTGAACCAATGGCCAAATTGGTCTTTTCACTAAGTAACTGTTGTAAAGCTGCTTTTTTTTATAATGGAGCCTTAATTCAATTCAGTCAATTGTGAAAATGATTACACTAGTAAATGTTAGATAATTAGTTAAAAGAACTTACCTGTTGTCAATATAAAATGCTTATTATTAAATAGCACAAATATTCGCCATCTTTTGACGTATTCTTTAGGCACCAATATCTAAAACACACTGTCAAACGAGGCTTTTTATCAAACAAAACCAAACGTTGAATTTGGCGACCAAAGAGAGTTTTGTATGTTTGTTAGTGCAAAATGCCTTTAAAGTGCGACGTCCAAGAAGATATCACTATCCAACTGTTGTGGCCTCGGAGAACTTGCAGCGACACTGAGTTAGGTTTACTGCGATTGCAGTATTAAATAATGCGTTTTGGGGGAGTCCCCTTATTATCCCTGGTTCACTGCACAGGTATTTGCATGAGTGTGTATTTTGTTATTTAAGTGCGCTGGGACGGAAAATGCGCTGTACAGCACTGCTATATGACATTACATTTTCTTTCTTTTAATAACGATTTAAATTCGCGTTCAAGTCGTTAGCATGTATTTATTTGGCTACAAACCGATTGAGTACTTTAGTTAGTAACGTATACGTAAGGTTGACATTTTGATCGATATTCAAGACATAAACCAATCTCTAGGCCGGTGAAAGGGGAACCCCCTAACAAATACTTCCGCATCAAAAACGTCCCATACCGCAGTGACCTTTCGATTTTACGATCGAGAATCATAGACTTTCATACTAAAATGGGAATGACAGCATGGACATAATTTCCGGACTTTTCCTTGGACAAAATGACGTCTGTATCTATAAACAAATGTATGGCAGAAAAATAAATATCGAAAGAAATAGCATCACCAGGCTCTTTATTAGATAATGTATTTGTGTAGCTTACTATGGCTTCTAAGCCATAAGTCATTTGTTATTGTAAGGAGTAAACTCTTTGTACCAACAGAGTGAAGTTCATCAAATCATTCTAAAAAATGCATGTTGTTCGAAAACTTTCATCTTTGCTAGAGTTGCGGCTCCTATAAGTCGGATAAGATTTGTGTATGCTTGTTTAACTCATTCTTTCAAGTATTTATAGCTAGATTAACACCATAAAATGGGGTACACTTGGTTCTACGGCATGTTCTTAACATACATATCAAGTGTTTGTAGACGTAGTAATTACCAGAACAAAATCACTACAGAAAGCTCCGACTCGAATACTGTTAAAAAGACATTGTCACAGGTTACAGTTCTGCAACTTAGAAGGAGCGGAATAGCAAATAATTTAAGATGAAAAGACATTGTGAGACGGTATTCAAATGGTATTGTAAATGGTATTCAAATGAGCATTTCCTCGAGCTTGCTGTACAATTTTCCTTCCGTGTCATGAGTTACAAATTTAAGAACCCAATCCTAGACAGAACAATATTTCAAGAACACTTCAAATACGCCCTTAAATCAAACCAAGAACTCATGCTTGTTTAATATTCATTCAATATATAAATAAAATGGCGTCATAAGGGTCAATGGGTCAGGGAAAGGGGTTTCCCCTATTAAACAAATATTTCCGCCTTCAAAAAAGTCCCATTCCATCGAGAATTATGAACTTTATGTCATATTAAAATAGGATTAAAAGCTAAAACATCTAAGAAACACGTTACACAAAGAATAAGGAAAAGCTGGTTAGGGACACCACAATAACACGTTACACAAAAAAATAAACGGGCACAAACAAAACTAGCATGAAATGACCAGTGTTCGGGATACTTAAAAGTTACAGAGTTGTCGACTCCATACTTCTTGGCTTTCAAGCTAATGTGCACATCAATGCATGTATACGAACAACAACTAACAACAACAACAATTTTTATTAAGCTCATTCAGTCAAATTAATCAATTAAAATTATGCATATATATAAGATTGATGATTTGCAGTTGATGGGAGCACATACCTAGGAATACGTAGCTAGGGGAATACCATGATGTAAACAGTATATCATAGCGCCTGTAGCAAAATTTCCCTCGATGCTGATGTAATGTTAATTTTGACCCAATTTGGCGTTGGGAGAATGGGGAATGGCAGGATAATTAAAATTAATTTTTCAACCATTAAACGGTCTGAACGGATAGTCTTTTGCACTTTTCCTTAAAATTTTTTTGAATGTTACAATTATTGTCCGGTTTAGAAAAAAAAAAGAATCTTAAATTGATTTTATGGTATTTGCATTGGTTGGTCAAGTGACCAGATGTTGTTTATTCAGTAAAAAAAACGGTAAAAGTTTCAACGTACGTTTGTGAAGCCTTTCCTTGTTTTGTTATTTTCAAAAGAGATATTAAAACAAACAGGTCACATGACAAACTTTGTCACACGTATCAAAGATATGCCTATTGTTCTGTTGCAATCTCAAGCTGTTAAAAAAAAGAAAAAAATCTCGCGCGCTAATCAAAGTCTTTTGTTACTTCTCACCTACAATACCATATATGGTAATGGCATTGTTTTCAAGATTGCATACGGTATTTCTGATACGCAAATGCAATAATAAAATATTCAGTTTGTATCAGTCTCAAGGCAAAAACCCTAATTTGCTTTTTAATGTTGTATTAAAATTCAATATCCATTGTATAACTAACTACACACCGTACGTGCAAGCACATTTTCCCTAGTTTTTCCCAGTTGTTATATATAATTGATCACATTGTTCCTAGTATTATAAATAATGTTGTATTCAATTCAACTTTTACACCAGACAATCAGATAAATAGGTAGATTAAAGAAATTACAACATATCGTTCTCGTTATAAGTTGTTCATAAATCATTTGATTTTGTGATACGCTATGAAGACATCGCTTGATAAGCTTATTCGTTTCCATTTTTTTGGATTTCTGATCTTATACGGACTTCGATCACATTTTGCATAAAGCAAAGATTAAAATATAATCATGCATAAGAAGGAAGGTCAAGTAATTTCTTTATAATACAATTTAATTATATTTGCCAGGGGTCAGTTGAGCGAAGAGGATAAAATCTACACGACTGAACCTATGCAGTCGACCGTAACTGTATTGGAAAACATATCGCCATAGATTGACGTTGGACGACTTGGTGTACCTTGTTCTGCAGCCATACCACGGGCTTGGTCTGTAACGGCAATAATAACAACTAATAGTAACAAGAGAGCAGAAATAATAAAAGAGGGAAACTCCTCTTGTAACCATCGCGCACCATGCCAATTCCCAATTGTGCTATTTTTAGTAACCGGATGCGTCAATGTTTTTAATAATTGAAAGTTTAATTTTTTTCACTCTAACTAACAACCGTGCGTCAAAATTTGACATTCTCATATCACTTCCCTCTAGGTGCGCCATTATTTTCACATTTTTATCAAAATAGCCGAAAAAGCTTTAACAAATAAATTGAAACAAGCAAACAATATGAATTAAGACCAAAATTTAACTTATTGATGGAAGCTATTTAAACATTTACTAGAAAGAGAAATAATGTCAGTTTCAGAAACAAACGACGATGATACAGTAACATGTTTGGACTCGAAAGAGAAATTACTACAGCTTTTTAAGTTTCTTTTTTTCAAAGCGATACTAAATCTCACCTAAAGCCAAACTGAAATCCAGAAAAAAAAACAGATATATATACTAGAGAGCGCACCCAAAAATAGAAGAATAATTCAATGAACAAAGCTGGGATATCGAGACTCCTCAACGAGTAATCTCGAAATATCTATTTGAGAGTTTTTGCACAAGATTTCGAAGTCAATTTGGTTTTCCTTCTTCTAAAAATGTCATGAAAGCCTACAGAGAATATTCCTGTAGATCATATATGTATACAGTGAAAAATGTTCTAGTTTGTTTTGAAAAGATGTCTTTTTGCTCTAATTTGATTTACGAAGTGAAACACTTCGGCCATGACTTTGGGGACTCTCGTAAGCCGTCCAAATTTTTTTTCAGATATTGGACAATTGACGTCATTCGTCCAATACTTCCAAATTTGGTAAGTCTTAGCATGAAAAATTAACCGGGAGAAATCGACTAATCAGAAACGGAAGAATATTTTGAATAAACCATAAAAAATAATTAGCCGCCACGGTGATTCAGTGTTGCCATGCTCTCTTTCGGTCCAGACCAGTCGCGTAGACTTGTAACATTTGACGACAACCTTTATAGAATTGACTGGATATAAATGTAGCTATAGATGTACAAACACCTAATTGCAAGAGCGTTGTCCTCACATTTGTAATATAGTGGGAAAGAAATTAATTGGCATTTTCCAAAACGAGTAAAGGACTGGGTACTAGTTTCCTTAATTAATGTAATTAAGATTTGGTGCTTTTGGTTGGATATTGAGTGAGTTACAGACATTCAAAACTGCCCAAAGTTACAAAGGAATGTATGGATTGGAAGGACAGGCGTCCTTCCAAACCATACATTTCCTTCTATTTGTAGGTATTTTTATGAGGCTGTATCTTGGCATTAAATGGACACCTGAAGACGGATCATCGATATGTTCAAAACATTTCAAGAGAAACGGTTTCGCCAGACTTTCTACTATCAGGAAAAACCAAGGGCCTAGCTAGATGAAAATTATTTGTGTAATACTATAATAGGTATAAGACATGTAATAATCGATAACTATTATTTATAGCGAGAATTTTCACACATGATTTACTCTAACAGACAGTTATGACAGATGCCCTCATTGTAGCGCCGAGACAATACTTGAGCGTGACCAATACGCAGGCTAAATTCAACAGGAAGTTGATCATGAACTGCTTACATTTGCAAAAAGTACAAGGAAGTAAGCATTTCTACGAACTGTACATTTTTCCTTCCGGTTCCGTGTTATTCCCACTATCATTTCAAATTTAACAACATTCTTCTTCATTTTTTCAAATTGAACAATATTTAAAGAATACTTTAAATATGCCCTTCAGCTGACTTAACAAAACCCACATACGTATCTATTGACTTAACAAGAGCTACCGCTTGTTCAACTGCCGTTACAATAACTGTCTGGTATCTAACGTAGCATTCCTAGCAAAGGTCTATCTAAATATCATCATTAATTATTGCTGCGTATTAAATGTTATACACTTTCGAATTTTGCTTCAAACAGCTCGAAAATATCTGATTTAGGACAATTGCCATCTCAGATCTAGATCATGATTTATATTTCAACCGGATTATATTAGGCAATTGAAGCTAGTATTATTTTATTTTGTCTGCAAATAACAAGAAAGATCAATTAACCACGTAGCACTGGTCTATGCACATCGGCGGGCAAAAGCGTGGTTCTGTAACCGTAACTGCCGTATTATTCAAGATATTGAACCAATGGCCAAATTGGTCTTTTCACTAAGTAACTGTTGTAAAGCTGTTTTTTTATAATTGAGCCTTAACTCAATTCAGTCAATTGTGAAAATGATTACACTAGTAAATGTTAGATAATTAGTTAAAAGAACTTACCTGTTGTCAATATAAAATGCTTATTATAAAATAGCACAAATATTCGCCATCTGTTGACGGATTCTTTAGGCACCAATATCTAAAACACACTGTCAAACGAGGCTTTTTATCAAACAGAACCAAACGTTGAATTTGGCGACCAAAGAGAGTTTTGTATGTTTGTTAGTGCAAAATGCCTTTAAAGTGCGACGTCCAAGAAGATATCACTGTCCAACTGTTGTGGAGAACTTGCAGCGACACTGAGTTAGGTTTACTGCGATTGCAGTATTAAATAATGCGTTTTTGGGGGAGTCCCCTAATCCCTGGTTCACTGCACAGGTATTTGCATGAGTGTGTATTTTGTTATTTAAGTGCGCTGGGACGGAAAATGCGCTGTACAGCACTGCTAACTGACATTACATTTTCTTTCTTTTAATAACGATTTAAATTCGCGTTCAAGTCGTTAGCATGTATTTATTTGGCTACAAACTGATTGAGTACTTTAGTTAGTAACGTATATACGTAAGGTTGACATTTTGATCGATATTCAAGACATAAACCAAATACTTCCGCATCAAAAACGTCCCATACCGCAGTGACCTTTCGATTTTACGATCAAGAATCATAGACTTTCATACTAAAATGGGAATGACAGCATGGACATAATTTCCGGACTTTTCCTTGGACAAAATGACGTCTGTATCTATAAACAAATGTATGGCAGAAAAATAAATATCGAAAGAAATAGCATCACCAGGCTCTTTATTAGATAATGTATTTGTGTAGCTTACTATGGCTTCTAAGACATAAGTCATTTGTTATTGTAAGGAGTAAACTCTTTGTACCAACAGAGTGAAGTTCATCAAATCATTCTAAAAAATGCATATTGTTCGAAAACTTTCATCTTTGCTAGAGTTGCGGCTCCTATAAGTCGGATAAGATTTGTGTATGCTTGTTTAACTCATTCTTTCAAGTATTTATAGCTAGATTAACACCATAAAATGGGGTACACTTGGTTCTACGGCATGTTCTTAACATACATATTAAGTTTTTGTAGACGTAATTACCAGAACAAAATCACTACAGAAAGCTCCGACTCGAATACTGTTAAAAAGACATTGTCACAAGTTTCAGTTCTGCAACTTAGAAGGAGCGGAATAGCAAATAATTTAAGATGAAAAGACATTGTGAGACGGTATTCAAATGGTATTGTAAATGGTATTCAAATGAGCATTTCCTCGAGCTTGCTGTACAATTTTCCTTCCGTGTCATGAGTTACAAATTTAAGAAACCAATCCTAGACAGAACAATATTTGAAGAACACTTCAAATACGCCCTTAAATCAAACCAAGAACTCATGCTTGTTTAATATTCATTCAATATATAAATAAAATGGCGTCATAAGGGTCAATGGGTCAGGGAAAGGGGTTTCCCCTATTAAACAAATTATATTTCCGCCTTCAAAAAAGTCCCATTCCATCGAGAATTATGAACTT
Organism: Metridium senile; assembly: GCA_949775045.1. Taxonomy (NCBI): domain Eukaryota; kingdom Metazoa; phylum Cnidaria; class Anthozoa; order Actiniaria; family Metridiidae; genus Metridium; species Metridium senile. The sequence continues at coordinate 7,436,500 of OX459105.1, read as the reverse complement.
TATGTCATATTAAAATAGGATTAAAAGCTAAAACATCTAAGAAACACGTTACACAAAGAATAAGGAAAAGCTGGTTAGGGACACCACAATAACACGTTACACAAAAAAATAAACGGGCACAAACAAAACTAGCATGAAATGACCAGTGTTCGGGATACTTAAAAGTTACAGAGTTGTCGACTCCATACTTCTTGGCTTTCAAGCTAATGTGCACATCAATGCATGTATACGAACAACAACTAACAACAACAACAATTTTTATTAAGCTCATTCAGTCAAATTAATCAATTAAAATTATGCATATATATAAGATTGATGATTTGCAGTTGATGGGAGCACATACCTAGGAATACGTAGCTAGGGGAATACCATGATGTAAACAGTATATCATAGCGCCTGTAGCAAAATTTCCCTCGATGCTGATGTAATGTTAATTTTGACCCAATTTGGCGTTGGGAGAATGGGGAATGGCAGGATAATTAAAATTAATTTTTCAACCATTAAACGGTCTGAACGGATAGTCTTTTGCACTTTTCCTTAAAATTTTTTTGAATGTTACAATTATTGTCCGGTTTAGAAAAAAAAAAGAATCTTAAATTGATTTTATGGTATTTGCATTGGTTGGTCAAGTGACCAGATGTTGTTTATTCAGTAAAAAAAACGGTAAAAGTTTCAACGTACGTTTGTGAAGCCTTTCCTTGTTTTGTTATTTTCAAAAGAGATATTAAAACAAACAGGTCACATGACAAACTTTGTCACACGTATCAAAGATATGCCTATTGTTCTGTTGCAATCTCAAGCTGTTAAAAAAAAGAAAAAAAATCTCGCGCGCTAATCAAAGTCTTTTGTTACTTCTCACCTACAATACCATATATGGTAATGGCATTGTTTTCACGATTGCATACGGTATTTCTGATACGCAAATGCAATAATAAAATATTCAGTTTGTATCAGTCTCAAGGCAAAAACCCTAATTTGCTTTTTAATGTTGTATTAAAATTCAATATCCATTGTATAACTAACTACACACCGTACGTGCAAGCACATTTTCCCTAGTTTTTCCCAGTTGTTATAATTGATCACATTGTTCCTAGTATTATAAATAATGTTGTATTCAATTCAACTTTTACACCAGACAATCAGATAAATAGGTAGATTAAAGAAATTACAACATATCGTTCTCGTTATAAGTTGTTCATAAATCATTTGATTTTGTGATACGCTATGAAGACATCGCTTGATAAGCTTATTCGTTTCCATTTTTTTGGATTTCTGATCTTATACGGACTTCGATCACATTTTGCATAAAGCAAAGATTAAAATATAATCATGCATAAGAAGGAAGGTCAAGTAATTTCTTTATAATACAATTTAATTATATTTGCCAGGGGTCAGTTGAGCGAAGAGGATAAAATCTACACGACTGAACCTATGCAGTCGACCGTAACTGTATTGGAAAACATATCGGCATAGATTGACGTTGGACGACTTGGTCTACCTTGTTCTGCAGCCATACCACGGGCTTGGTCTGTAACGGCAATAATAACAACTAATAGTAACAAGAGAGCAGAAATAATAAAAGAGGGAAACTCCTCTTGTAACCATCGCGCACCATGCCAATTCCCAATTGTGCTATTTTTAGTAACCGGATGCGTGGATGTTTTTAATAATTGAAAGTTTAATTTTTTTCACTCTACCTAACAACCGTGCGTCAAAATTTGACATTCTCATATCACTTCCCTCTAGGTGCGCCATTATTTTCACATTTTTATCAAAATAGCCGAAAAAGCTTTAACAAATAAATTGAAACAAGCAAACAATATGAATTAAGACCAAAATTTAACTTATTGATGGAAGCTATTTAAACATTTACTAGAAAGAGAAATAATGTCAGTTTCAGAAACAAACGACGATGATACAGTAACATGTTTGGACTCGAAAGAGAAATTACTACAGCTTTTTAAGTTTCTTTTTTTCATAGCGATACTAAATCTCACCTAAAGCCAAACTGAAATCCAGAAAAAAAAACATATATATATATACTAGAGAGCGCACCCAAAAATAGAAGAATAATTCAATGAACAAAGCTGGGATATCGAGACTCCTCAACGAGTAATCTCGAAATATCTATTTGAGAGTTTTTGCACAAGATTTCGAAGTCAATTTGGTTTTCCTTCTTCTAAAAATGTCATGAAAGCCTGCAGAGAATATTCCTGTAGATCATATATGTATACAGTGAAAAATGTTCTAGTTTGTTTTGAAAAGATGTCTTTTTGCTCTAATTTGATTCACGAAGTGAAACACTTCGGCCATGACTTTGGGGACTCTCGTAAGCCGTCCAAATTTTTTTTCAGATATTGGACAATTGACGTCATTCGTCCAATACTTCCAAATTTGGTAAGTCTTAGCATGAAAAATTAACCGGGAGAAATCGACTAATCAGAAACGGAAGAATATTTTGAATAAACCATAAAAAATAATTAGCCGCCACGGTGATTCAGTGTTGCCATGCTCTCTTTCGGTCCAGACCAGTCGCGTAGACTTGTAACATTTGACGACAACCTTTATAGAATTGACTGGATATAAATGTAGCTATAGATGTACAAACACCTAATTGCAAGAGCGTTGTCCTCACATTTGTAATATAGTGGGAAAGAAATTAATTGGCATTTTCCAAAACGAGTAAAGGACTGGGTACTAGTTTCCTTAATTAATGTAATTAAGATTTGGTGCTTTTGGTTGGATATTGAGTGAGTTACAGACATTCAAAACTGCCCAAAGTTACAAAGGAATGTATGGATTGGAAGGACAGGCGTCCTTCCAAACCATACATTTCCTTCTATTTGTAGGTATTTTTATGAGGCTGTATCTTGGCATCAAATGGACACCTGAAGACGGATCATCGATATGTTCAAAACATTTCAAGAGAAACGGTTTCGCCAGACTTTCTACTATCAGGAAAAAACAAGGGCCTAGCTAGATGAAAATTATTTGTGTAATACTATAATAGGTATAAGACATGTAATAATCGATAACTATTATTTATAGCGAGAATTTTCACACATGATTTACTCTAACAGACAGTTATGACAGATGCCCTCATTGTAGCGCCGAGACAATACTTGAGCGTGACCAATACGCAGGCTAAATTCAACAGGAAGTTGATCATGAACTGCTTACATTTGCAAAAAGTACAAGGAAGTAAGCATTTCTACGAACTGTACATTTTTCCTTCCGGTTCCGTGTTATTCCCACTATCATTTCAAATTTAACAACATTCTTCTTCATTTTTTCAAATTGAACAATATTTAAAGAATACTTTAAATATGCCCTTCAGCTGACTTAACAAAACCCACATACGTATCTATTGACTTAACAAGAGCTACCGCTTGTTCAACTGCCGTTACAATAACTGTCTGGTATCTAACGTAGCATTCCTAGCAAAGGTCTATCTAAATATCATCATTAATTATTGCTGCGTATTAAATGTTATACACTTTCGAATTTTGCTTCAAACAGCTCGAAAATATCTGATTTAGGACAATTGCCATCTCAGATCTAGATCATGATTTATATTTCAACCGGATTATATTAGGCAATTGAAGCTAGTATTATTTTATTTTGTCTGCAAATAACAAGAAAGATCAATTAACCACGTAGCACTGGTCTATGCACATCGGCGGGCAAAAGCGTGTTTCTGTAACCGTAACTGCCGTATTATTCAAGATATTGAACCAATGGCCAAATTGGTCTTTTCACTAAGTAACTGTTGTAAAGCTGTTTTTTTATAATTGAGCCTTAACTCAATTCAGTCAATTGTGAAAATGATTACACTAGTAAATGTTAGATAAATAGTTAAAAGAACTTACCTGTTGTCAATATAAAATGCTTATTATAAAATAGCACAAATATTCGCCATCTGTTGACGGATTCTTTAGGCACCAATATCTAAAACACACTGTCAAACGAGGCTTTTTTAATATCAAACAGAACCAAACGTTGAATTTGGCGACCAAAGAGAGTTTTGTATGTTTGTTAGTGCAAAATGCCTTTAAAGTGCGACGTCCAAGAAGATATCACTGTCCAACTGTTGTGGAGAACTTTCAGCGACACTGAGTTAGGCTTACTGCGATTGCAGTATTAAATAATGCGTTTTTGGGGGAGTCCCCTAATCCCTGGTTCACTGCACAGGTATTTGCATGAGTGTGTATTTTGTTATTTAAGTGCGCTGGGACGGAAAATGCGCTGTACAGCACTGCTAACTGACATTACATTTTCTTTCTTTTAATAACGATTTAAATTCGCGTTCAAGTCGTTAGCATGTATTTATTTGGCTACAAACCGATTGAGTACTTTAGTTAGTAACGTATACGTAAGGTTGACATTTTGGTCGATATTCAAGACATAAACCAATCTCTAGGCCGGTGAAAGAGGAACCCCCTAACAAATACTTCCGCATCAAAAACGTCCCATACCGCAGTGACCTTTCGATTTTACGATCAAGAATCATAGACTTTCATACTAAAATGGGAATGACAGCATGGACATAATTTCCGGACTTTTCCTTGGACAAAATGACGTCTGTATCTATAAACAAATGTATGGCAGAAAAATAAATATCGAAAGAAATAGCATCACCAGGCTCTTTATTAGATAATGTATTTGTGTAGCTTACTATGGCTTCTAAGACATAAGTCATTTGTTATTGTAAGGAGTAAACTCTTTGTACCAACAGAGTGAAGTTCATCAAATCATTCTAAAAAATGCATATTGTTCGAAAACTTTCATCTTTGCTAGAGTTGCGGCTCCTATAAGTCGGATAAGATTTGTGTATGCTTGTTTAACTCATTCTTTCAAGTATTTATAGCTAGATTAACACCATAAAATGGGGTACACTTGGTTCTACGGCATGTTCTTAACATACATATCAAGTTTTTGTAGACGTAATTACCAGAACAAAATCACTACAGAAAGCTCCGACTCGAATACTGTTAAAAAGACATTGTCACAGGTTTCAGTTCTGCAACTTAGAAGGAGCGGAATAGCAAATAATTTAAGATGAAAAGACATTGTGAGACGGTATTCAAATGGTATTGTAAATGGTATTCAAATGAGCATTTCCTCGAGCTTGCTGTACAATTTTACTTCCGTGTCATGAGTTACAAATTTAAGAACCCAATCCTAGACAGAACAATATTTCAAGAACACTTCAAATACGCCCTTAAATCAAACCAAGAACTCATGCTTGTTTAATATTCATTCAATATATAAATAAAATGGCGTCATAAGGGTCAATGGGTCAGGGAAAGGGGTTTCCCCTATTAAACAAATATTTCCGCCTTCAAAAAAGTCCCATTCCATCGAGAATTATGAACTTTATGTCATATTAAAATAGGATTAAAAGCTAAAACATCTAAGAAACACGTTACACAAAGAATAAGGAAAAGCTGGTTAGGGACACCACAATAACACGTTACACAAAAAAATAAACGGGCACAAACAAAACTAGCATGAAATGACCAGTGTTCGGGATACTTAAAAGTTACAGAGTTGTCGACTCCATACTTCTTGGCTTTCAAGCTAATGTGCACATCAATGCATGTATACGAACAACAACTAACAACAACAACAATTTTTATTAAGCTCATTCAGTCAAATTAATCAATTAAAATTATGCATATATATAAGATTGATGATTTGCAGTTGATGGGAGCACATACCTAGGAATACGTAGCTAGGGGAATACCATGATGTAAACAGTATATCATAGCGCCTGTAGCAAAATTTCCCTCGATGCTGATGTAATGTTAATTTTGACCCAATTTGGCGTTGGGAGAATGGGGAATGGCAGGATAATTAAAATTAATTTTTCAACCATTAAACGGTCTGAACGGATAGTCTTTTGCACTTTTCCTTAAAATTTTTTTGAATGTTACAATTATTGTCCGGTTTAGAAAAAAAAAAGAATCTTAAATTGATTTTATGGTATTTGCATTGGTTGGTCAAGTGACCAGATGTTGTTTATTCAGTAAAAAAAACGGTAAAAGTTTCAACGTACGTTTGTGAAGCCTTTCCTTGTTTTGTTATTTTCAAAAGAGATATTAAAACAAACAGGTCACATGACAAACTTTGTCACACGTATCAAAGATATGCCTATTGTTCTGTTGCAATCTCAAGCTGTTAAAAAAAAGAAAAAAAATCTCGCGCGCTAATCAAAGTCTTTTGTTACTTCTCACCTACAATACCATATATGGTAATGGCATTGTTTTCACGATTGCATACGGTATTTCTGATACGCAAATGCAATAATAAAATATTCAGTTTGTATCAGTCTCAAGGCAAAAACCCTAATTTGCTTTTTAATGTTGTATTAAAATTCAATATCCATTGTATAACTAACTACACACCGTACGTGCAAGCACATTTTCCCTAGTTTTTCCCAGTTGTTATAATTGATCACATTGTTCCTAGTATTATAAATAATGTTGTATTCAATTCAACTTTTACACCAGACAATCAGATAAATAGGTAGATTAAAGAAATTACAACATATCGTTCTCGTTATAAGTTGTTCATAAATCATTTGATTTTGTGATACGCTATGAAGACATCGCTTGATAAGCTTATTCGTTTCCATTTTTTTGGATTTCTGATCTTATACGGACTTCGATCACATTTTGCATAAAGCAAAGATTAAAATATAATCATGCATAAGAAGGAAGGTCAAGTAATTTCTTTATAATACAATTTAATTATATTTGCCAGGGGTCAGTTGAGCGAAGAGGATAAAATCTACACGACTGAACCTATGCAGTCGACCGTAACTGTATTGGAAAACATATCGGCATAGATTGACGTTGGACGACTTGGTCTACCTTGTTCTGCAGCCATACCACGGGCTTGGTCTGTAACGGCAATAATAACAACTAATAGTAACAAGAGAGCAGAAATAATAAAAGAGGGAAACTCCTCTTGTAACCATCGCGCACCATGCCAATTCCCAATTGTGCTATTTTTAGTAACCGGATGCGTGGATGTTTTTAATAATTGAAAGTTTAATTTTTTTCACTCTACCTAACAACCGTGCGTCAAAATTTGACATTCTCATATCACTTCCCTCTAGGTGCGCCATTATTTTCACATTTTTATCAAAATAGCCGAAAAAGCTTTAACAAATAAATTGAAACAAGCAAACAATATGAATTAAGACCAAAATTTAACTTATTGATGGAAGCTATTTAAACATTTACTAGAAAGAGAAATAATGTCAGTTTCAGAAACAAACGACGATGATACAGTAACATGTTTGGACTCGAAAGAGAAATTACTACAGCTTTTTAAGTTTCTTTTTTTCATAGCGATACTAAATCTCACCTAAAGCCAAACTGAAATCCAGAAAAAAAAAACATATATATATATACTAGAGAGCGCACCCAAAAATAGAAGAATAATTCAATGAACAAAGCTGGGATATCGAGACTCCTCAACGAGTAATCTCGAAATATCTATTTGAGAGTTTTTGCACAAGATTTCGAAGTCAATTTGGTTTTCCTTCTTCTAAAAATGTCATGAAAGCCTGCAGAGAATATTCCTGTAGATCATATATGTATACAGTGAAAAATGTTCTAGTTTGTTTTGAAAAGATGTCTTTTTGCTCTAATTTGATTCACGAAGTGAAACACTTCGGCCATGACTTTGGGGACTCTCGTAAGCCGTCCAAATTTTTTTTCAGATATTGGACAATTGACGTCATTCGTCCAATACTTCCAAATTTGGTAAGTCTTAGCATGAAAAATTAACCGGGAGAAATCGACTAATCAGAAACGGAAGAATATTTTGAATAAACCATAAAAAATAATTAGCCGCCACGGTGATTCAGTGTTGCCATGCTCTCTTTCGGTCCAGACCAGTCGCGTAGACTTGTAACATTTGACGACAACCTTTATAGAATTGACTGGATATAAATGTAGCTATAGATGTACAAACACCTAATTGCAAGAGCGTTGTCCTCACATTTGTAATATAGTGGGAAAGAAATTAATTGGCATTTTCCAAAACGAGTAAAGGACTGGGTACTAGTTTCCTTAATTAATGTAATTAAGATTTGGTGCTTTTGGTTGGATATTGAGTGAGTTACAGACATTCAAAACTGCCCAAAGTTACAAAGGAATGTATGGATTGGAAGGACAGGCGTCCTTCCAAACCATACATTTCCTTCTATTTGTAGGTATTTTTATGAGGCTGTATCTTGGCATCAAATGGACACCTGAAGACGGATCATCGATATGTTCAAAACATTTCAAGAGAAACGGTTTCGCCAGACTTTCTACTATCAGGAAAAAACAAGGGCCTAGCTAGATGAAAATTATTTGTGTAATACTATAATAGGTATAAGACATGTAATAATCGATAACTATTATTTATAGCGAGAATTTTCACACATGATTTACTCTAACAGACAGTTATGACAGATGCCCTCATTGTAGCGCCGAGACAATACTTGAGCGTGACCAATACGCAGGCTAAATTCAACAGGAAGTTGATCATGAACTGCTTACATTTGCAAAAAGTACAAGGAAGTAAGCATTTCTACGAACTGTACATTTTTCCTTCCGGTTCCGTGTTATTCCCACTATCATTTCAAATTTACTAGCGAGAACAATATTCAAAGAATACTTTAAATATGCCCTTCAACTGTCTTAACAAGACCCACATACGTATCTATTGACTTAACAAGAGCTACCGCTTGTTCAACTGCCGTTACAATAACTGTCTGGTATCTAACGTAGCATTCCTAGCAAAGGTCTATCTAAATATCATCATTAATTATTGCTGCGTATTAAATTTTATACACTTTCGAATTTTGCTTCAAACAGCTCGAAAATATCTGATTTAGGACAATTGCCATCTCAGATCTAGATCATGATTTATATTTCAACCGGATTATATTAGGCAATTGAAGCTAGTATTATTTTATTTTGTCTGCAAATAACAAGAAAGATCAATTAACCACGTAGCACTGGTCTATGCACATCGGCGGGCAAAAGCGTGTTTCTGTAACCGTAACTGCCGTATTATTCAAGATATTGAACCAATGGCCAAATTGGTCTTTTCACTAAGTAACTGTTGTAAAGCTGTTTTTTTATAATTGAGCCTTAACTCAATTCAGTCAATTGTGAAAATGATTACACTAGTAAATGTTAGATAAATAGTTAAAAGAACTTACCTGTTGTCAATATAAAATGCTTATTATAAAATAGCACAAATATTCGCCATCTGTTGACGGATTCTTTAGGCACCAATATCTAAAACACACTGTCAAACGAGGCTTTTTTAATATCAAACAGAACCAAACGTTGAATTTGGCGACCAAAGAGAGTTTTGTATGTTTGTTAGTGCAAAATGCCTTTAAAGTGCGACGTCCAAGAAGATATCACTGTCCAACTGTTGTGGAGAACTTTCAGCGACACTGAGTTAGGCTTACTGCGATTGCAGTATTAAATAATGCGTTTTTGGGGGAGTCCCCTAATCCCTGGTTCACTGCACAGGTATTTGCATGAGTGTGTATTTTGTTATTTAAGTGCGCTGGGACGGAAAATGCGCTGTACAGCACTGCTAACTGACATTACATTTTCTTTCTTTTAATAACGATTTAAATTCGCGTTCAAGTCGTTAGCATGTATTTATTTGGCTACAAACCGATTGAGTACTTTAGTTAGTAACGTATACGTAAGGTTGACATTTTGGTCGATATTCAAGACATAAACCAATCTCTAGGCCGGTGAAAGAGGAACCCCCTAACAAATACTTCCGCATCAAAAACGTCCCATACCGCAGTGACCTTTCGATTTTACGATCAAGAATCATAGACTTTCATACTAAAATGGGAATGACAGCATGGACATAATTTCCGGACTTTTCCTTGGACAAAATGACGTCTGTATCTATAAACAAATGTATGGCAGAAAAATAAATATCGAAAGAAATAGCATCACCAGGCTCTTTATTAGATAATGTATTTGTGTAGCTTACTATGGCTTCTAAGACATAAGTCATTTGTTATTGTAAGGAGTAAACTCTTTGTACCAACAGAGTGAAGTTCATCAAATCATTCTAAAAAATGCATATTGTTCGAAAACTTTCATCTTTGCTAGAGTTGCGGCTCCTATAAGTCGGATAAGATTTGTGTATGCTTGTTTAACTCATTCTTTCAAGTATTTATAGCTAGATTAACACCATAAAATGGGGTACACTTGGTTCTACGGCATGTTCTTAACATACATATCAAGTTTTTGTAGACGTAATTACCAGAACAAAATCACTACAGAAAGCTCCGACTCGAATACTGTTAAAAAGACATTGTCACAGGTTTCAGTTCTGCAACTTAGAAGGAGCGGAATAGCAAATAATTTAAGATGAAAAGACATTGTGAGACGGTATTCAAATGGTATTGTAAATGGTATTCAAATGAGCATTTCCTCGAGCTTGCTGTACAATTTTACTTCCGTGTCATGAGTTACAAATTTAAGAACCCAATCCTAGACAGAACAATATTTGAAGAACACTTCAAATACGCCCTTAAATCAAACCAAGAACTCATGCTTGTTTAATATTCATTCAATATATAAATAAAATGGCGTCATAAGGGTCAATGGGTCAGGGAAAGGGGTTTCCCCTATTAAACAAATATTTCCGCCTTCAAAAAAGTCCCATTCCATCGAGAATTATGGACTTTATGTCATATTAAAATAGGATTAAAAGCTAAAACATCTAAGAAACACGTTACACAAAGAATAAGGAAAAGCTGGTTAGGGACACCACAATAACACGTTACACAAAAAAATAAACGGGCACAAACAAAACTAGCATGAAATGACCAGTGTTCGGGATACTTAAAAGTTACAGAGTTGTCGACTCCATACTTCTTGGCTTTCAAGCTAATATGCACATCAATGCATGTATACGAACAACAACTAACTACAACAACAATTTTTATTAAGCTCATTCAGTCAAATTAATCAATTAAATTATGCATATATATAAGATTGATGATTTGCAGTTGATGGGAGCACATACCTAGGAATACGTAGCTAGGGGAATACCATGATGTAAACAGTATATCATAGCGCCTGTAGCAAAATTTCCCTCGATGCTGATGTAATGTTAATTTTGACCCAATTTGGCGTTGGGAGAATGGGGAATGGCAGGATAATTAAAATTAATTTTTCAACCATTAAACGGTCTGAACGGTTAGTCTTTTGCACTTTTCCTTAAAATTTTTTTGAATGTTAGAATTATTTCTATTGTCCGGTCTAGAAAAAAAAAGAACCTTAAATTGATTTTATGGTATTTGCATTGGTTGGTCAAGTGACCAGATCAGTGTTGTTTATTCAGTAAAAAAACGGTAAAAGTTTCAACGTACGTTTGTGAAGCCTTTCCTTGTTTTGTTATTTTCAAAAGAGATATTAAAACAAACAGGTCACATGACTAACTTTGTCACACGTATCAAAGATATGCCTATTGTTCTGTTGCAATCTCAAGCTGTTTTAAAAAAAAGAAAAAAATCTCGCGCGCTAATCAAAGTCTTTTGTTACTTCTCACCTACAATACCATATATGGTAATGGCATTGTTTTCAAGATTGCATACGGTATTTCTGATACGCAAATGCAATAATAAAATATTCAGTTTGTATCAGTCTCAAGGCAAAAACCATAATTTGCTTTTTAATGTTGTAAATTCAATATCCATTGTATAACTAACTACACACCGTACGTGCAAGCACATTTTCCCTAGTTTTTCCCAGTTGTTATAATTGATCACATTGATCCTAGTACTATAAATAATGTTGTATTCAATTCAACTTTTACACCAGACAATCAGATAAATAGGTAGATTAAAGAAATTACAGCATATCGTTCTCGCTATAAGTTGTTCATGAATCATTTGATTTTGTGATACGCTATGAAGACATCGCTTAATAAGCTTATTCGTTTCCATTTTTTTGGATTTCTGATCTTATACGGACTTCGATCACATTTTGCATAAAGCAAAGATTAAAATATAATCATGCGCATAGGAAGGAAGGTCAAGTAATTTCTTTATAATACAATTTAATTATATTTGCCAGGGGTCAGTTGAGCGAAGAGGATAAAATCTACACGACTGAACCTATGCAGTCGACCGTAACTTTTGTATATCTATCCTTTGTACAACCAGCCCATGGAAAAGCTCCATATTATATATAAAGAAATTGAAACACGGCTAACAATCAAAGTAAGTCACGTGACGATATAAAGTCCTAACTCGGTGGTTTAAATTTTGACGCAAAAGCAGTATCAGCGCAATCCTTTGATGTTGTATAAAAATAGGTAAAATAGTACGTATCCAAAATATATTGGAAACATATAAATCAAAATCGTTATATATTCTCACTGCATACTCATTATCACGTCGCAGTAAGTTAAGTTATGGGAGATCCGCGACTGTTGTGATATGAGGTAAGCAGCGAGAAGAGGAACCTGAAAAGCACCGCCACCAGCTCAGTAGTGGAGGGTGGTTGCTTCAAGGGAGGATGGGTGGGTCAAAACTCGGCTTCTCGCGACGCTCCGAACGACGTTATGCAATAAGGCATGTATGTGAAGTTAATTTATACAGCTCCGTGCTAATTAATTATGCAGTGAGATTAGTTGGCAAGAGCTTCAATTGATGTAAAATCGAATAAATTTATATAAGATCCAGGAATTGTAAGTTTTCTGTAGTACGTTTGAATTGGGGACCATATACTATTGGGACCATATCGTTTCTTAGAGGTGTAATCCAATATTTTTCTGTTATATAATCCTCACAAATACCGTTTTCAAATGACAAGTAGAACTTGGTCGAGTTATACAATCGAGTGCATCTAGGATTGCCAAATTGACCACAGGATGATACGTTCTTTCGTTTTGGAAATGAATCTGCGCATCTTCCATTGATGACAATTGGTACAAACTGTGTATGCTTTTTGACTATCTGTATTTCCCACAGACCACGTTCCTTTCCCCTCTTCCACTCCCCCACCCCAGTTGCTTCCTTTTTGCTCGCCCGTTCAACACTGGAAGCCCAAAACCCAATGTTTCCCAAAAACCCAAAAGAACGCCTGTTTTGAAGGCAATTTTATCATAAAAACATTTTTCTTTAAATCCTGTTTCTAGATTTCTCCTACCTGCTAATGCTTTGGATACTTTTTCTTTTATCTTTAAGGTGATTCAACCCAATACTTTTGCATGAGCACCTTCCCACTTTGTACCTCATATACTTAAAGAGATTGATTCCGATTTCATATCTTCTTCCCACATACGTTACATATAGACTAAAGTACAATTTGGTATTTTTTTAAGAGATCGGATTGCACATCACGTGGTAATGACGTTACAACTGTTTTAACTCGGAATCGAATTTTACCCTTCAACCGCATTCTCTAGGGAAATGCTTTATCCTGCATATACCTTGAGTGTTTGTCTTCCTCTGGGAGCAGTTTCATCGAAATCCAAAAGACGAATTTAGAGATATTTAGGGATACAGAATTAAGAGTATAATTTTATGTGTAAACTAAACAATGGGCTTCCAGCAGCTAACCCAAACTGCTACTTCTAAGGTTTCTATTTACAAAAAACATCTCTCATTTTATTCCCATATATCCCTAATACTTGCTTGAAAAATTAGAAGGTAATCCAGTTATGCGATCTCGCTAAAAATGAAAATATACGATTCAAGGTAAGAATGCAATGCTTACTTCAAGCGCTCATTTTACAGTTGGTTTACGAAAACTGCGATCATGCAAAAACTCGTCGATTTTTTTTTTTTTCTTGGATTTTTTTAGGACAACAACTGATCAATGAACCACACTTTCCTCGAATTTTATGTTCATTGATAATTTCTAAGGCCGCCTAAAACACACGTAATGTTGAGTAAATATTGAAGTCATAGTCATAGTTTTTGATGATTTGGTGCTCTGGGAATTATATTGTCTCCAATTTAGCACAACATCGAATTCCTTTGAACCATGCATAATTTTACCGCGCTTGGTTGCCGTCCGAAATCTCTCCGAAGTATGGTAAAGTACAGATATTTTTACAATTATATATACCGATTGATTGTTTAAACAAACAACGCTATATATCATGTCTAAATAATTATCAGTGCGATGTTTCTAACTAATTTAAGTTTGTCTTCTCCGACATAAAAGAGATGAAATGATCTAGTCGTTAGTAGATATCGAATGCCGGGACGATCGACGGGTCGGACAGGTCTGAGATCCATCCCCGGCAGGGCGATTAGGTTTTGTCCTTAGGTATTTTCTCGCTTGGTGACTAAGGATAAGGATATAGGGCCTGGGGTTCCTTCTGCTTCATTACTCGGAGTAATTCGTCCTTCAAGGGGGTTGAAATGTTAAAATCGGGGATTAATAATATGAATATGCCTCATTTATATAGCACTATATATTTCTCGAACAGCTCATAACGCTTTACAATCTACTAATGTGTATATGGAGGACTCATCGGACTTCCGAAAACAAGCAGTTTGCAATCATGGGTGTTGTTAGGCTAAGGATTCCAATCTTCAACAACCAGAGACAAAACTGGTACGTGTTCGAAGGTAAATATCGTAGCACTATGACCACTTTTAGGGGTCATTTTCAAAACCTCCGCCGATCACCGCTACCACTTGCACAAAGGAATTAACCCTACCCCCCCCCCCCCCCCCCCCCGGGATGTGGACTTTGAACTAAGACCACTCCTCTCAACAGATATAGGGGGGGGGGGGGGGGTAGTAACAGTAAAATTGTTAGCAAGTATATTCGTCCAGTTGAAAAAACCTTTTGGAACATTCTTGACCATGCGTGCATGTAATCCGTTTACGCGGATAAGTTATGTAACTGTCACGTCAGCATAACTTTATTTGTGGATTTTGCACGCCAGATGACTTTGGAACGTAATCCGACTACAGAAAGATATGTACAAGAATGTCACAAGACTTATATATATATAATATAATATATTTGTTATAGTAAAATGTACTCTATAAAATTACACTATAGAATGTACGCTACAAAAATATCCAATGAAATGACTATTACAAGAAGGGTTTTCTTGCTCGTAATTAGTATTAGACATATAATCATCTGTTTTAGTAATTGTTTCGAAATAGCAAAATGATTTTAAACGAGTTTCAAACTGTACTTATAAAAGTAGTTTACAAATAACACCGATATTTACAATTAAAAAAAAAAACAAGTTCAACATACAAAAAGACAAACACTCCTTTTGATTACCAACGATCAAATGCGACGTTCTACCCTCGAGCCTCGACGTTTAGCTACACTCTGTTCAGGCAAATCAGCTTGGTTTTCATTGTTCTTTTCGGTTGAATATATCTCATAACAACTGGCCCAATTACTGCAAAGAATGTTCCGGGGAAGATTAAGGGCTAGCGAGATAGTTTTACCTAATTTATACTAATTGTAACAAATTTAAGAATATGCAGGGGGAATATACATTAGCATGCAAGAGGAATAAGTCATATTTCCCTAGCATTTATAATTGCTCAGGTCCCCACTAAAATTCACTACTGTGAGTAACCGATCGAAAGAATAGTAAAGCGCATTATCTTAAAAGAAAAAAATACACTTTATACTCATTCAATTAACGTTGTCGCTGAGAAAAGCCTATAGACGTATCTTGAGACAGAATGAAATCCTATTCAATCACATAAGTAAGGAGAGCGAGACATTCAACATGCGGTTGTGAGTGAACGAACAACGATTGAGGCATTTTGAGCCTTCATGAAAGACTTTTTTGGGCGACAAAGTTAATTGAAATAGCTATAAATTCCATATCATCATTATCTTATTTTTGTGAGAAATGAACTAGAGGCTTAACCGTATAACACTAATGTTGCCTTTGTGCGGCTCAGGGATTGAAAAAACATTTACATCGCTGTATTCCATGTCTTGAGTATCGACTGGTACTAATGATGGCGGTGTTTGGTAAAATGGTAAATAACCATCATGGCAATCCTCATCCTCTGGAAAGGAAAACATTGATTGATATTTTTGGCCTTCTTTCTCTTCTTCTTCTTCTGCTTGTTCTTCTTTTCCTTGTTCTTCTTCCTTTCCTTCTTTTACTTTTGTGTCATCATTGTGGATGTATTCATCGAGATCGCCGTACGGGTCCTCGCCTTTTTGTTGTTGTTGTTGTTGTTGTTGTTCTTCTTCTTCTTCTTCTTCTTCTTCTTCTTCTTTTTCTTTTTCTTCTTCTTCTTTTTCTTTTTCTTCTTTTTCTTTTTCTTCTTCTTCTTTTTCTTCTTCTTCTTTTTCTTCTTCTTCTGTTTCTTCTTCTTCTTTCTCTCTTTTTTCAACTTCTTCGTTTTCTTCTACTTCGTTTTCTTCTTTCAATTTTGTGGGATCATTGTAGATGCATTCATAAATTTCTTCGTTCGGTTCCTCGTCAATGTTGTCGTACGGGTCAATGTCATTGTACACCTTTTCCTCGTCCATGTCGTAAAAGTCCTCGTTCGAGTCGTTTCGTGTTTCTTGATAGATGTCGTTGTTCCGTGATTTTTGAGATGACATTCCAACAGCTGACTTAATTTTTCTTCCAATGGTATTTCCAATGATCTTTAGCTTTTTCTTGAGACTCCATTGTGGTTGTGCGTACACGTAACTGTGCTCATCTGCAAATTCCTCAGTAACTGATTCAATGACGTCTTTTCTTGACGGTGAAACAAATTCGACAGCGCATCTTTGGACGATGTCTAAGTTAGGCCAGTTTTCAGCTATATCTTCTGAGTGCTTTATAAGCCAGTTTTGAAGAATGTATGATTCCCATGGGGTTCTACAAGCACACAAAATCATTTAAAGAAATATATTAAAATAAAGGTTAGTAATGAAAAGAAGTATGTTACCCAGGTCACTGAGCTCAGTGGTCACCGAGACGCATCATATCCACCGTTTGATCCAATTATTGGTGGCTATTGCTATCGTCTGATTCTAAAATAAGTTATTATTTATCGGTTTCAATAATGATTAAATTAAACTGGTTCAAATTGTATACGGAAATCATGTGATGCTTTCAGACTCCTTATCGAATGGTATGTGCTGTCCTTATTCTTTATCCATCAATTGGCGAATATGTTAAGTTTTATTCCAAATTGCAACCGGGAAAAAATTCTATCAAGTGTGCCAAGCGTTAGTTTGTAACGATGGTTACAGGTATTTTGAAGCTCTGTGGGGAGGTTTCAACACTAAACACTAAACAAATCATATACGATGAACCTCAGGCCAGTCCTGAACCTTGATTTTTGAAAGGCCTAATAATTTATTTTGGGAAACAAAGCTTGTCTTGATATTTGTGTTTGTTTGTTTTTACTTCATTTTAAATACTAATTGAATCTTGGGTATTCATCTAGTATCAAAAATATTTTATCGACAAATAAGAACAGCAATAAGCTTCTGATCCCATAACAATTTCAAAACTATCAATGTTTCGAAATATTTGGAGAATTTACATTGCAAACGTTTTTATAGATATCTAATAACATGCAATAAGATGTCCCCTTTTACAAGGATATTTAAAACCAGGACATTTGCCTCTATCGCGTACAATCGGGATGGAGAGCAGTTGAAAGTTAATATTATATAGTTATGACCTTTATGATTGTTTTGTAATGCGACTTTAAATTCGAAAACCAAAATTTGCGAACTGGCCCCAAATAAGTATGTTTTCTCTTTCTTACCTGTGAGTCAAACATTCTAAAACCGATAAAGAAGAAGATCTCTCGCTTGTACGATGCAGCCAACATTGTGTCATTGCAATATACAGCCAATCAGGACACTCAGCTGTCTGGTGTGGACGTGAGCCCAATTTTAACTTGGCCAGAATCTAAACAAAATGTGATGTTAAATCAGTTGAAATGATGTAAAATACGCTAAATATAAGGACAGCATATTTTATCTATACCCGATGGTTTAAGTATGAAACCGAAACGTAGTATTTTTCTTCCTAAAGATAAAGCTGTATATATACCTCCCTATCGCTGTACTGTCGAAACGGCTTGTTGTCTTGTACGTTGTCTTGAGCATCTGATTCGAGGGAGTTAAACACTGTCCACATCAACATACCAAGTGACCAAATATCGCTTTCTTTGGAATACAGTCCGTCTTGAATGACCTCCTGCGCATGCCTGAATATCACAAACAGTAAACCATAAACAGTACGTAAGGTTAAAGCAGGTGTGCAAAACGAAAATTGTTTGCATAGGCATCTTACTAGACGGCACCCACAGTTTTCAACAACCAGTATTCGATCAATTCTTAGTTAACATACCAACGATAAAGATGCTCTTGCGTATCAACTTTCTGGGTAGTACATAGTGGAATGTAATCATCGTCATGACAAGGCTGAAGACTTCTTGTGTACTGGAGACCACATACTTTCACCTTCAAATACAATTTCATGCAAAACAAAAAATAAGCTTAAATTTCCTAAATTTCTAAGTTGATCTAACTACGAAATAAAGCAAAACAAAACAATTCGTTTTGATACTGTTAGATATTGTGCTGTTTATTTTTTTGCTTAAGTTCAGTTTCAACAAGCTAATTATAAGCACCAATACTATAAGAACATCTTCAGGCGAACGTGAAAAAAATAAGGTCTACAAGCGCCAGTTTCGGCTAAGAAAAGAAAGTATGTGTGTGTGGGGGGGGGGGGGGGGGGGGGGTTGGTGGAGCAGAGGGATAGGGGGCACAACATGCTGAATATGTCTGGACGTTAACGTTCTTTCATTAATTTTTAAACTGCAAACATTTCCCTTTACGGCAACTCTTAAGCTTTTAGACATAGTTTCTGCTTTCTGAATTATTTCATTAATATTGTCATATCTTACATGTCTGTCATTGATATAAACGATATTGTCCAGAGTAAGATTGCAATGAACGATGTTTCTTGAGTGCAGATAATTAACAGCCGAGCAAATCTGCGCACAAAACCGGGTTAAATCATTTACTGTATGGCGGTGATTGACAAGGTAGTCGCTTAACCTTTGGCCACAACAATCCTCATAGTTCTGTAAAACAAAAAAAAAACATACACATTACAAAAGGAGCAAAAATAACATGCGCAGTATTATATTGCACCTGCAAGAGAACAGAGCTTGTATATGCTGCTAGTGAAAACCAGGTAAGTACAGCAATATTAATTACATTATATCATTTAGAGCGGATCATTGCCGTCTATCATTATCACAATATCACAATCTGGAATGCATTTTTTAGTTTATGGTACTTACGATACTACTGGTATTTTTCTTTCTAGTGTAATCAGTTACTTTAACGAGATATGGATGGTCCAAAGATTTCAGCTTCTTAACATGATGCAAAGATGTGTCTTGTAATGTTAAGTTTCGGATTTCGAGCAGTCTCTATCGAATAGGAAAAACAAATATTTGTACTTGATACGTGAAATGTTTTTTTTATGAGCACTTCATCCCTAACCATTTGACATTTTATAGGAGAAGAAAGGGGGAGGGGAGGTTTTAGGAAGTTACTCCTGGAATTATTTAGTTTCCTCGCACAGGTATGATTTCACTCCCCCACTAAAGTCAAATGGTTCGAATGCAACCCAAACCAGCACTACTGATGTAAATGATGTCCTATATCGTTTTTTTTTTAAGATTACTCGATACACACCTTTTCAGGAACACCGTCTACGCTAGGTTTATTACACATGGCTCCATACGTGATACTTTTATGCTCAGCAGGAGTAGGCTTACATTCAGGAATTTTCATTGGACTATCGTCTTCAATAAAATGAAATAACATAAAATTGAATAGATTTTTAAACTAAATAGAATCGATTTTTTGTTTTTGTTTTAAAGAAAACAGAAGAAAGCCACAAGGAATGACAATCTAAACTATCATTCGTTACCAGTATTTTACCTTTGTTATCTTCATGCTCAGCAGCAGTAGGTTTACTTTCAGGAATTTTCATTGGACGATCGTCTTTGAAATATAAATAAATAAATAAAATTAAAATAAAAACAGAAATAAACAGCAAGGAAAGACAATCTAAAATGTCATTCGTAACGATAATTTTACCTTTTTCATCACATTGTTCGATGAGCGTTTTTAGCTCAATGCATATCTTTGAAAAAGACAAGTCTCTGAGAAAGCACCGCTGCATAAGGTTGTAGTATCCATCTTTCATGTTCTTCTCTTTTGGAAGATATCGTCCAGCTAACACCTTTTGCAAAACAGAACAACAAATCAACTTATGATAATATGATTGAAGAATCGTATCGATTGGATGCAAGTTGTTTAGTGTTTTAGTTGTGAAAGCTATCAGACAAGTGAAGGATGAAGATCAGAGATAAAATTTGAATGACAGAAAATGTTGCAGCAAAAATCGAGAACATCTAATTGCTTTATACACTATCAATGCTTGATTTCCAAATCACGTTTTCGAATTTTTCACAAATCGAATTTGCAAAAATTAATAATTAATTCTTTTTTCCAGTTAATAAATAGGACATAGTATAATAAACAACACAAACTCAAACTCATGAGAAATAAATAACAAAAGAGCGGGATATTGCTTTTTTGTTAAATTGGTGAACAAAAGAACAAATGCTGACTTACATCTTGGCGAACTTTCGGAAGGTCTTTGTCAGCATATGGCACATCCCCACATGTAATGACTACATACATGAGTACACCAAATGCCCAAATATCAGATTTAAATGAGAAGAATGGCTGATCCATGAGGCCTTCAGGAGCCGTCCACCTTAATGATTGATCATCATCATCCAGGCACTGTCCACTGTAACCATCGACGAATTCTTTATCATTTGAAACATGTTTCGCTCGACCAAAGCCAGTAATTTTAATGCATTCAGGTGTTTTCCCAACTAAAAGATGTTCTGCATTAAGTTGATTGTGGACGACCTTTTTCTTGTGTACATATTCCATTGAATTGGCACTTGCGTAACAAATTTTAAGGATCTCTCTGTAAGAAGGAGGATTTCGCTCACGACGATTCATAAGATAACTATGTAAGTCACCATTTTGAGCGTGTTCCATTACCATATGATACGGCAAATTGATTACGTCATCGGCATAGCATTCAGGTACATGCTCATTGGTTTCACTATTGAGGTGTCGACTGATAGCGATTTCGTTTTCCAACCTTTTTTCTTCTGGTGTTGTTTCTTGATCTTCTACAGTAAACAATCTTGATACAGGTGTAACAGAAATAGCCTTAACTACAATAGGTTTCTCGTTGTATCTCCCTCGCATTATCACGTGATTTTCATCCTCACAGAGAGTATCGCTTATTTCCATGTAGCCTGTTTGGTTAGCAGTGCAAAGTCGTTTGCGGAGCAGCTCTACTGGCAACATTTCTTGCACATCATTCTGAAAACGTTTTTCAAGGAGAATTCGACGGGATTCGACATCATAGGCGAAGGCTGCTTTCATGATGTATTTCTCTGTATTGCCACAGATCACAAGCGATTTTCTGTAAGCCTTTGTGTGACGAATACTTGCTAGATATTGCGCAGCGTCGACTCTTCTCGCTAAAGTAAAAATAGAAATCAATAATAAAGATCAAGTTTCACATAGAATTGAAATAATTGAAGTATTTATTAATCTATATCATGTTAAAACAATAATAGCAATTATTGTATCCACATCCACTGGATATGAGCAAACGCACGTTCTGATTGGTTCCTCTAACAGGCTATTAGCTCATATACCGTGAGTGGGGAAGAAAACAAAATGGCAGTTGACGTAATGTAGTTTTTAACATTGCAGGGTCGTTTTCTCATCGTTGATCGTGTTTTTTAACAAAAACGTTTGGTCTCTGATCCCAAAGGTACGATATTTTGGTCCCTGACCCCACAAAAAATGTTTTTTAAATCCCAGGTTCCAGCTAATTCGGACTATGTGATCCCCGATCCCATGCAGGCATGTGATCCCTGATTTCACAACCCCCGTGACAACCCTGGCACTGAAAATGAAAATACGAAACTACGAAACTAAATAATAAATGATAACAAAATGTCATTTCAAGAAACACTATAAAATATCCTTATAGAAAAAGCTACTTTTTATTACCTTCATCGGTTTTCTTGCCATCAGTTCATTTTATTTCATTTTTTAAACTTAAAATTGATCAAAATTTTAAATTTTCCACAATCTAGTGGATATAGATATGATGAAACAACGGCTCATGTACGACTCGATTTCGTTTGATAATTGTTGAGTAGATATGTATGTCCAATAAGAACAAGCTGGACCGCTCTACCGATAAAGCTATCCGGAGAAGCCAACGATGACGCCTGAAGGTCTTAAGCTCGTCTTTACACATTGAAATAATAGAAGCGCTTAGGATGAACAAACAATTAAGTCCGAAAACTAAACATCATTGCAAGGAGTGGCGATTATATAGCGATGTATGTGCTGTGTGTTTTACCTTTATTATTGTGATTTAATGTCACATCAACAAGTATCTGACAAATAAATAATGCCAAGTGCCAGTCAATTCTTTCTCGTTTTGAATTCCAGGATGGCAAGAACAAGCCACGTTTAGATACAATACTTTTAAACAACATGTACGCCGCTGAGTGATAGTTTATCTTTAAAGAAAAAATGTACAACAAATATTAATGTTGCTTTTTTGGAAAAATTAACTGGCATGATGATTCCCCTGGTCACCAGATCTAGGAACGACAAACTTTCTCTCTAAATGTAACTGCGTGTTTTAGCCGTGAAGCAGCGAGGCGTAGTTGGAGCCTATGGAAACGGTATGAGTCTCATTTCCATGCTAAATTAAGCTGTCGACCAAAAAAAAAGTGGTCCAATTATCACTAAACAATCACACAACAGATCCCTATGATGCTTTTGGCATTTAGGGAAGAGAGGCTGTTCTCGATAACAAATTTTGTTTTGTAGCAAAACAAACAGCTTTGATGCATGTAAACTAAAAATTAGAAATCAAATAAAAAGGCCAACCTAACCAAAGTGACCTATGAAGAATTGAAATGATAAATAAAACAGCAGTATAAGCGAACAGAGACTTCGTTCAAAGCACAAGCGTTCCAATTTCTGGAAGAATATTTCTGCCAGAACTTTTACATTACCGACAATTTTGCACAATCTGTAATTTTATTGGTGCAGCGTGATCAATCAACCAAGCCCTTCCTACCAGAGGCTCTGGCAAAATCTTGCTGCTTCGCATCTTGCTCACCACGAAGTACGTACATATAGAGATAAAGTTTGTCGAGCTTCTTTAGCTAGGGTAATACATGTAACATTATGTTGAGGCACATTACCTTTGAATAAAGCATCTTGATGATGATAAAAAGTTCCACGGCGCCGTTCTCGTCGCGGTCAATCAATTGAACAAATGAGTCAACTTCGTCTTCGTCAAAGCCATCTAGCATACCATTACATCTATCCAATAACATCCTCAAGCGTTTAAGCATTCCTTTTTTGGCAAGCAGACGCACCAGAAGGGCTATGGTCATTTCCAAGGAAAAGCGTTTGCGATCTTTTTTTGGGAGAGGCCAATGCCGAAGAAATTTTTCAGTTTCTGAGATACACGCTAAAATTTCCTCCATATCACTATTTTGATATGGATATGCAAGATGCTCGCAAGCTCTCCCTATCAACATTGCTACAAGAACATTGCAATAGACTTCTATACGACGCCTTTGGTCATACACTAATTCTTCCCTGAAGCTTCCATCTACAATTGGCTTTCGAAGGATCTTCTCAGTCGCTACAATATGTGCATTTGTGACACACTTTCCAATATCTATTACAACCAATTTATCTAATAGCTTTAGAGAATGTTTAGCGATTCGGGGACATTTTAGAGATGGCGATCCAAGTCGTGCTAGCATCTCTAGAGTGTCATTGCTGTTACTTCCATTTTCCATGGCATGGTCTTCAATAGATGGTAGAAACTTTGTAAGGACAAAACACTCCATTCGGTCTTTCTCTGTACCCCGAAAAGCTGCAATGTCTTGTAGAAACGTATCGAAATTGGCCAAGACTTTAGTTACTAGAAAACAATGCAACATATATGCTTACAATAATAATTATAGAATGCATGAATAATTAATGAGAATTTTATCAAAGAAATCACGTCCGTGACGAGTTCTGTACATCTCATATAAATCTCGTCCTGATTTGCATAAGTTTCAACTTGAATTTTCTTGGCCAGATTTTATTTGGGACTTTCATAAGTAAGTGGATGTTCATTAGTGCCCGATCTGTATGCGATATACAACGGCTTGTTTTCGACTCGCTGTTGTATATCGCATACAGATGGGCCGCTTTTATTGTATAATAACATACTACATGATATTTATTATCTCGGCGTAAAATAAAGACATATTTACCCAACTCAAGTCCAAGATATGCTTACCATTCAAGTTGTTTCTGTGATCCTGATTTACTATAACTCTCGCCCTATCACCAATAGCAATGGTGCCATTTCCACCACTGACTTTCACATTGTAAGGTGGTTTCCTTCTTTTACGTGGAGGAATAATATCTGTCAAAAGAAACACAAAACGTTCTCTCACTATCTTTTTAACTGTTCAGTTCTCTCCTATAATATTGAGAAACACAAGCAGAGTTGTGATTGATTACACAAGGAAGCTATATTACTGGAAAGAGAGGCGGCAGTGAAATTGGAGTGCTTAGGGTCGGAACTAACGTGATGAGTGTCAGTAAGTGTGCCTCCATCATGGATGAGTACAAGGAGCTGCTTTCAGTTGCGGATATGCTTATTAAGGACTGCCAGCCATAAAGCTTCATATTGATCCAAGTATTAAACATATGGTTCAGCAAGCACCATGCACGGTTGCCTAATAGTCTAACTACTCTAACTGGTAAGCTCAGTTGTTGTCGTCCCGATCGTTAATGAAGAGATTATCTTGTGTGCTGACATGACATTGTTGTTAGATAGAGACATCCCATACACATGTGGATGAAGTGCAGCTAATATATATAACTTGATCTTAAATCGGGTACCATTAGATAGCAACAAACACTGCACAATTGTGATAGCACAGCAAACATCTTAGATGATATCATTGTTCTTGCTAGGAGCACGACCGCGGCTCTTCAAACAAGTCGTGAAAACACTGCCATTGAATGGAAAGTGTCAACTATACATATCGCAGTTAGATTCATCGGGTTAACATTATCAAAGAGAGAATTGGCTAGACTGAATTAAGATAAATTGGAAGCAGTTTAATTACAAGAGAGACGGAATGTGTCGGAGGTGAGGAGCTTTATTGGCCTATTCCACTACAACTAAGGTGGGAGAGCTTTTAGTGTATGTGTACGGCCTAGACTATGGAACGAAGTCGCGCTAGAGACGTTTTTAAAAAGAAGCTAAAAACTTATTTATTTGAACAATGTTTATGAACAACGTCTTAAAATCTATTTTTCCGTTAAAATCTATTTTTCTGTAATTAATGATATTTATTTTTTTATCAGTATGATCATAATTTGTAAAGAGCATTGGGATACTATTTATACTATAAATTATTATTACGCACGTTAAACCGCGAGACTACGCGACAGAAATGGAGCCACTGCGTAAAGTCACGAAGAAAGGTACTAATTTGTGTTTGGAGAGAAACAGAGGACTGTTTTTTAAGACCTAAAAACAGCTTAGCCAAGTAGAGGCCATTGCATATTTCAAGACGAGAGTTATTATTGATCCAGCCCAGTTATAAGCCTTGGCACAGTGTTAGTCCAAAGTGATGGTGAGTAAACAATTGTGAGTTAGTTTCAACCAACCCGAAACCAAGTACGCATGTCAATTCGATTTTTCTGGCATTGTTGAATTGTATACACAGATAATCAACCTCTCCAAACGATTTATTATGTGATTCGATAAACCCAACGCGATTTTGCGACAGCAATTGCAGAAAGGTTTATAATGACCGCGTTGGAGGAAGATATAAATAGGACATCACATGGACGCGCGGAGATACGTAATTTATCTACGGGTCCTGAGAAATCATCGCACAAGTGAGCACATAGAACGAGTTTGATATTCCTCAGCATGAGAGGATGAATTCCGTATTTCCAAGCGGTAATTTACTTTTTATCATATAACGATCAGTGGTATACTGGGTGATAGCAAAACAACTTTACTTTTAGCTCCGTTTATAGCTTTCAGAATGACCATAACACCTTCAAACTATGGATCTTTAAGTTTATTTGTTTCTTTACACAGTCCATGGGGTCTGAAATTTATAGCGGAGCTCCCGCGCGGGCCGAAGGCCCGCGCGAGCGGAGCACCATACTTAAGAAAAAATGGTAATGCATCGAGTCAATTTTCGATGGTTTTTACACAGGTATCCCAAGCGTACGTCCGACGTCCGACGTCCGCGCCCATCGCGATGCTAATTGGCTGTTACATTTCGGCGGGAACGAAAGTGACGCGCGCGCCAAATAGCACTAGTCCAACAAAGCAAAGTTTTCTTTTGTCGAAAAAAAGGCAAACAAACAACAACAAAATACTACTTGCTATTAGCAGAGCTTTCATTAATTCAAAATAACAACGGAGAAAGATCGATGAACTTCGAAGAACATAAAGAGAGTTGTGACCGAAGAAGAACATAAACTTGAAGGACACAAAAACGAAGAAATTATACTAAAGAAAAGCAAAATACTGATTCCAAAAGATCAAGAAAACGTATTTGTAGATACCTTCGTAGAAGAATATTAAAAGACTACAGCAATTCAAAACAAATTGATAAAGAAGCGACCTTGTTTGTTATGAAAACTGTCTTCAAATTGCTTCCCTCGGCACAGTTTATTGAAGGATTTTCAAGCTTGGCAGTTGAACTATGAACAATGTTTAATCCATCAAAATTCAAGTACATAAGCTTACATCTATTCGTCAAAATATGATCAATGTCATTGAAGAAAGAAAACCTCAAGAAAATAATCACCGATAAAGTAAGTTCAAGTGTTTTTATTATCCATGGTTCAAGATTATCATTTGTTTCAAGTTTTTGAGAGACAAAACTCAAAAATTAGTTCAATCTTCAACTCGTTTCGTCGTAGTTTTCGTGTAAAAGTACGTAGGGACTGTTTTGCAGCCTAGTTTTACCTCATAAACGGAAAACATCAAAGATGAATTGAAATACAAACATAATTTAAAATTGGTTGAATAACTTCTGTTTATTTAGCAATATTAACTATTTTATGCTTACTAAACGAGCTTTTTTAGTAGTTTTTACTTCAAAGTCGTTAAAGTTTTTTTTACAGAACAAAATGATGTTTTACACAAAGTTTTTCATAATAAAATACCTTGTTTTAAAATCCTTGTCTTTTCAAATCGATCTTGTAGAACTTATAATTCTTGAGGCGTTTAATTCCATTTCAAAATAACTTTTTGTTTTGTTTTATGATTTGCCATGACTACTTTTTAATAAATCTAATACAATGAAAAGGTTTAACCTTTTCTATCCGGAATCCTAACTAACTTTGGAAAATAAAAGAAGGTAAAAAGCGGCCGTAAAACGACTGTTCAGCCAAAGCACTTTTTCAAGGCGTTATCAAAAGCAAAATAAGCTTAATGGCTTAAAAATAAAAGGGATAATAATAAGGCTATTCACACTATCGTTTGGGAATCGTATTTTCCATCAAAAACATTTCTGAACACTTTTTTGTCTGAACAACACTATTGACTGAAGTGACAGTTGAAAATTTGAGAAAAAGATGAAAAAGTGCATAGAATGAAAACGATAACCAACCTAAGAAAAAGCAGGGGAATTTATTACAATTTTTTTACTTACATTAAATCAATTTCCATTCATGAATTGGGTTTTTGACATTATGTCAATCAAAAAGAGAGAGAGAAATATCTTACATTTTACTGGCTTTTCAAGGGCTTTGTTTTGATTCTCTCTCCGCGCGCTGAATCTCCGAAAGGTTATATTTTTCGATGAAAAATGCTATATAAATTACAATAAACAGTAAGTTGTATAATAAATCCCTTATTAGATATTTTCTTGGGTATTACGGGCTGGCATTTTACTCATTGCTTGCTGATTAAACGTACGCAACTCGTAAAATATCAGCACGTATATTATACCCAAGAAAATATCTAATAAGTGGTATTTCCATGCACATATTGATGTTGTAAGAAAAAATTAAACTGGGAGCTCCGCTATTAGGTATTACCTAATTTGTATATTACATTAACTAGACGGCGATTTACTGGGCTACCTGGATTACTCAGATTTCCCGGTTAATTGATCTGATAGTTTTTTCAGCTACAAGTCTGAGTTTCAATTGCTTGAGACCATTTCAAACGAATTAATACGTATGTGTTGCTGTTGTTTTATTTGTATTTGTATTTGTATTTTATTTATTTATTTTTTTTTTTTTGTCCTTCCTCCTTTTCCCAATGGTCGTTCCGTTGGTCCGTTGATCCGCTGGTCCTTGATTCACTATTTACCTTATATTATTTACAATAATATTAAGTTGTTCTTGCAAAATAAACGCCATAAAAAGAAAGGTAGATAGTAACTGAAGGAATTTGGGTTATATTTGAGGCGTTTTGGGCTGTTGGGAGTAGTTTTCAGACAGGCCGATTTGAGCTCTTTTTGTTGTTGTCGCGAGCTCGAGGTTTAAGACTGGTAGAGTAATAATATATATAAGAAAAAGAAAAATAAGACTGGCAGTTAATGAGGCAATTTGTGTGATTTTTGGGCTTGTTTAGAAACCTGCCCGACATTTGTTTCTATGTTCCGGGATCCCTGTGTCACAAAGTGTTGACATTTCACCCCCCTCCCCTCCCCTCCAACCAAAGCGCCGCTATGGAGATTTCGACTCTTTCTATGTCTCAGAGAGTTTTATGAAGTTGTTCTCGAAAATTAAACGTAAGAATAAGAAAGATAGATAGTTACTAAGGAAATTTGTGTGATTTTTGAGTCAATTTGGGCTGTTGAGAGTGGCTTTCAGACAGGCCGATTTGAGACTTGTGACGCGATGTTGAGTTCGCTTCGTGAAGAAAGTCACATTCTCTGACATTGTGAAGAACAAAAATAGCACATTAATCAATATAAACTTCAGATTTCTGTTTAAAGTGCTTGATAATATGCCGTAGCGAATGCAATTTTGCATGCACATCTTCTGTTTTGTACTAGAAGACTTCGCTAACGGCGGATCGATTGTTTGCATTCTTCTCGTCTTTTAATAGGAGTAAGTAAAGTGATTTACTTGGAGCAGCATCTCTGTAGAACAGAACGTAATGATAGCGAATACCTTGGCAAACCTCAGGTCAAAGAACATAGCGATCGTTTTCAGCGGGAACAAGTTAAACTTGAAGGAAACACACTATTTATTCGCCATTTCCATAATTGTCGAAGCACATGATCTTCACGTGATCTTCGCCTGTCAAACTAATGACAACGTCAATCACCGTCAAAGAAGGAAGGAATGTCTGATGAGGTCATGCATGTTCGTCATGTTCCATATTAGCGTTGTCATTGTGTCGAGGCTATAGTGAGTCCTATTGTCCTATAGTCCATTTTGTCTGGTCGAAAACGACGACGACGGAAAAAAAAAACTATTTTATTCATAACTGTGCTACCACAGGTAGCCCAGTAATTAATCTTAGTTTAATTTTAGCTCGTTGATTGCATTCTTGCTCATTCAGCCATTGAGTATATATTTGTCTCTGATCTCTGCTCGTAGCAACAGCTTGATCCGGGTCAAACTTCATCCAAACTCATACGGCATATAACATTTCTATTGTTAAACACATCTACATATCATATATTGTGTTACATATACACCTAATTCAAAAAAGGTTGACGGGGCGAACGGCGATTGGCGATTGCACGACCGAAAGGGACTGTAGGTAATACCAATTTCTTCTTATTCCATTCTAAATTACCAAAACACCGTTCAGCGATGACCTCAGATGGGTGTCTCGAAGGTTTCGCTGAACGGTGGAGGCATTGTTTGGGTAATTTAGCTAGAAACGAATAAGAGGGAATTCGTATTACCCATAGCTCCCTTTGGTCGTGCAATCGCCAATCACCAATCTCAATATAAACCTTTTTGAATTAGGTGTATACATGTCTATTGTCTCATGTTCGACATACTATACGTTCGCAACATGCATTTTGGATACGTTTGAAATCAGTTCGATAGATATCCATTGGCAATATTGGATGACGCGTGTGCATTTTGTGTTTCTTTGTGTTTACGTTTCAAAAAGAAAAGAAAAGAAATGAAAAGAACACAAAATAGATCAATTATGTCAAGATAAAAAAATATAATACAGAAAAAGCACACGAAATATAGCCTTAGTTGAGAACAATACAAAGAAACATATAGCACGTATCTCCTGTCATGTTTTGGATGTCCTGAATCCCATGTTGGGCCCGTTGAAACAGGGCTTCAGCAGAGCAACATTTAAATTTATAATTGCGATCGCGAGGTAGTTTTAGTTGTTAGTTCAGTTTATTGCTTATGTTATTATAGTGCCCTAGACTATGCGGAAACAAAACGTTATTCACATTAGTTGTGTTATGTTGTTTCATAAAATGTTTTAAATAAAGTCATTTATAATTGATTATACTTATTATACTTAAAAGTGCTTTACGTATGAGCTTAAATTAGGTTGGTTAAAATGTTTACTGAAGCAGAAGCGAAGCCTTCATATTGCATTTGAGGTGAATAAGCACAACAACGACTAGAAAGTATGAGTAAATCAATGCTAAGACTAAACCTTCATCATCCGTAGTGTCTGTGGTAGTCCCTCCTTCTTCTTGGACAGGCATGTTATTAAAATGATTGTATGCAGCCCTGGTAGAGACCCGGCAATACTGAACGAGGTAAAGGAATAGCTAGCAAAAACGGAAAAGCGACAGAGCCCAGCCGGGACTTTCCCTAATTATCCAATGAGGGCCAATGACGTAAGTAGTGCTGACCCTTTAGTTGTGCAATGTACATATTAAATATTGTTGAGATATTTTTGTTATATAAAGATTATAGACAGGCTTGATAAAATTAGTAAGATGGTATATAACTTCAATGTCAGACTTGATATAGTTTAGCCAAATTAATAAAACATTATTCTCAATAAATGGACGTACAGTGACGTATTTTGTTATCGTTTTGCCAACCAACCATTGTTATCTGAACAAAGAAAATGTAAAAATCTATTGTGCAAATCTATTTGCTGACAGTCTAAAACATGTGTAAAATGCAACAATGTTCTTAGTTTGCATAGAGCAGTTCCGCATGGATAAGCGTTTTCTAAATAGTCCAGACTATAATGACCGATGGCAACCCAGTACTACGTGATTTCAATATTACTTTTTTTAAATGATTCAATCAAGCTAAGATATTCGGTTTATCTGGGGTTTTCAGATCCAATTACGTGCATGGAATCGACCAAGCTTCAGCGATATTCCCAGTAAAGGGGGAAGTAAATTCGTCTAAAAATATCAACTGTTGACAGATCTGATGTTTGTTTGTCTTTCGGTCGCGCTGCTGACTTTTTAAAATTACTAAATGACAAAATAAAAAAAATATTTATTTATTTATTCATTTATTCATTCATTCATTCATTCATTCATTCATTCATTCATTCATTCATTCATTCATTCATTCATTCATTCATTCATTTATTCATCCATCTATCCATCCATCCATACATCCGTTTTATTTATTTATTTATTTATTTATTTATTTATTTATTTATTTATTTATTTATTTATTTATTTATTTATTTATTTATTTATTTATTTATTTATTTATTTATTTATTTATTTATTTATTTATTTATTTATTTATTTATTTATTTATTTATTTATTTATTTATTTATTTATTTATTTATTTATTTATTTATTTATTTATTTATTTATTTATTTATTTATTTATTTATTTATTTATTTATTTATTTATTTATTTATTTATTTATTTATTTATTTATTTATTTATTTATTTATTTATTTATTTAATTAATTAATTAATTAATTAAAGGAATGTTTGGATTGGAAGGACGCCAAACATTTCCTTCTAGGCATTTTTATGAGGCTGTATTTTGGTTAGAATACAACTAAATGCAACAAAACTCAGAAATCTTATATATCTTAATTGATCTGCTCTCTGATTTAATTATGTGGTTCATTTCTTAATTACATTAATAAGGGAAAGTAGTACCCAGTCCTCTACTCAATTTGGTATTAATTGGCCAATTGAATCCGTACGTCAACCATGGCCACATAAGTTTCTCATTGGTGGAGAGTATTTGAGGTGAATTTGATTGGTGAACATATTATTTTTTTGGCAGCTGTTCAACATTATGTTCAAAGTGCCAGCTAATCATACACAACGTAGAAGATACACAGGTAGCCCAACCGTAATGTCTGTATAAAGGAATGTATGGGGAAATATACCATCATTTCAATAGAAACATTTCTATTAAATTTATCTTTCTTTTATGGATGTTTTTTTGCGTTCTGTTACAATATCTTTGACGGATTTGAGGAACATTTGAACTAATGTACACTCCCTTGCTAATATTATG
Organism: Metridium senile; assembly: GCA_949775045.1. Taxonomy (NCBI): domain Eukaryota; kingdom Metazoa; phylum Cnidaria; class Anthozoa; order Actiniaria; family Metridiidae; genus Metridium; species Metridium senile. The sequence continues at coordinate 7,403,877 of OX459105.1, read as the reverse complement.
TCATATTCCTTATGTCATATTATGTCGCAGCTTGCGCAAACAGACCCTACTTAGCGCTCGACACGTCTCCCGCGGGTCTGTTATAAAGTAGGGTCTCAGGCTAGCTAATCAGTAATATGTCGTGGCGTCGACGTTATTTGGGATTACGATGGATTACTCAAATGTGATTGGATAATTCTGACAGTCGATAAAGATCATGATTTGGTAAAATACTGGCTGGCTGATTTATAGTCTCCTCTCTCCCGGGAGGGAATATGAGACGGACACAAATGACGTCTGCTAGGAGGCTAGCTGGCTGATATATCCTTCCTTTACTAGCCTTATCCTATCCCATCCCCTTCACTGACGTTAACCGCGCACACACAGGCAAGCCAACTACTGTTAGACCCTGTTTCAATAACTGAGGCATCTGATTAGTCAACTATCCAGAGTAGCATTGGTCAGGTACGGTTGTTATATAATTACAAACTTAGAAACTTATTTACCAGTTACACAGGCAAAACCTTACAATTTAATAAATGAAGTACGTGTATTCCAGTTTCCTATTTATAAACCTTTCTTCTTGATTCAGGTGAACTGAGGAAAGATGGTTTGTACCCGCAAGTCGTTATTAATAATAGCATTCATGTGTATTGCTTATAAAATTGAATCACGTCCATTGACCTCTTCCTACCCGAGTGGTTGGCAAAACGCAGCATCATCCATAAAGGATTATCCTTTGCGAGAAATTAAGGGGAGAAATTTCCACATTATTGACCCATGGCAATACATCGACAGACTAGGAGTCTTTAAAATTATGGTAATATCAACAGAGAGTTACTTTCAGACATGGGGGTTTAATAACACAGGTAACCTGCTGTGGGGACTTCCTCTACAATTTAGTTGGCAGTTGACCTCGGGAAGGCTACAGGTCCAAACACATCCCGCCAAGTCCAGGTCAGTAAGATCAATGAAATTCAGTCCTGCGAGCTGGTGGGCAGATATGAACTATTTCTTGTCAATCATCCCATTTCTTGGCGCCGTAAACGCTGGCCTTGTTACATCATCAAAGTATTCATTCCATATTCTCTTACCAACTAATGTGACAGTGGAAGTACGTGACAAATTTTGCACGAGTGTAACGCAATGTCAGTCAAGGCACCCCAATTTAATGAAGAGATGGACAGAATTCTTTGCTTATCTTAGTACCAAGGGAATGGCTAAAAACGGACATGACATGGACGTTACTGTTGGTCTCTTGTGGGATGCACATACAACATCGATACGCACTGGTAATTGAATATATAGCTGTTTCTAAAAAGGTTGACTTGTGAATACTAAACACCGAATAGTGCATTCCAAGGCCTTGTTGTACATCTTATTTTACTGTTGAACGCAAAATTATATATATAGTTATAATTTACTTTATTCATTTGTACCGGCTTCATATATAGAAGGCAAATCGATCCACTTGATATCAGTTTTTATTTATAGTCTACAAGCGGCCAACAATGCATTTCGGTCTTGGAACGCACTGTTCAGTATTCAGAGAACGACCTTTATTGCAACTGCTGCATACTGATATGTCAATAACATGCAAGTGTTTTTTACTCTATAGTTTTGCAGTGTCACGCTTATCTCTCCGTAACTGTTCAAGTGTTGTAATAGGAGGTAGAAGCTATGCTTTGATAATCATACACAAACACTGCAAAATATTGATATACTTTGAATTGACTTAAATCTAAAGTTTACTACTTTTGTTTTAAATCGGCGAGAAAGTCTACGTTTCGACGCCACTTTGGTCGTCTTCTTCAGGTACTGATCTCGTTATGGTCTTAGACACCGTCTACACGGATCCGGATACTTTTGAAACCGCATACTTTTTGATGCGAATCGGCCTATCGTCCACACGAATCCAGTGAATCCGGTCACCGAAACCGCATACTTTTAATTGAATCATCCGGATACGCGGATTCGATCGTATGGACGCAAATATTTCTATGCGGTTTCAGCCGGATCGGATTCGTGTAGACGCTAGGAGGCCTTATTGTTATTACAAGTGGTTTCCAATAATCAATGTCTGCATGAATATTCAATAACTTTTTGTTGTTGTTCTGTGTCTTGCCGCTCTCAAGGGAATCTAGGAATGTTCTTTTTTTCGCTGTGTGTTTCTTGTGTTATCACTTTGCTTTTGCCCCATTGAATAGTATGTGGACATGTCTGGTTATGTCTTGCGAGTCCTCCGTCTCCAGTATTCATTCGTTTCTCACCCGATTCGTTTTATTTTCGGCGATGTCTTTTTCCGTTAATCCGATTAAAAAGGCTTTTTCCTAGAATCCCTTGAGAGCGTCAAGACACAGAACAACAACAAAAAGTTATTGAATATTCATGCAGACATTGATTATTGGGAACCACTTTTAATAACAATAAGACCTAAAACGAGATCAGTATCTGAAGAAAACGGCCAAAATGGCGTCGAAGCGTAGTACACAAACATTAAGCGGAGGTCAAACGGCTATGATAGTTGATGATAGTTGAAGGCGTCTCAACTATATATCATCAACTATCATCAACTATCTACGCGCGGTCAAACGGCAAAAACTATCATCGACTACCATGTGAAATTTGAGCATGTTCAAACTCTATGATAGTCCATGATAGTGCATGATAGTTGGTGGTCAAACGCATATCATTGGAACTATCATTAACTATCATGAACTATCATTGCCGTTTGACCGAGGCTTTACACGTCACAGTGAGCCTGAAAGCCCAATCAATGGATCAAAAATTAATAACCAACTCACAGAGAAGAGTTTCAGATCAACAATTAAAGTCTACAATTTCGAATAGAAACGCCCTTTTATTGAATTGGTACGAATGCTATACTAATCATTATTTTGTTAAAACTCTTTTCAGCTAACACAATGTTCGAGTACGAACTCTATCTATTATCCACACCTGAAATGCACTTTGGTCGTGGATGGGCCCTTCTTGTCGATTTCATTGCTTCCACACATTTCCAAACCAACCTGAACAACACCTACCAACAGCAAGCTATTGCATTACCTCCACGCATTTTGCACACCGGTGACCACCCCCCTCATATCCGAGATTTTACCAAAATCCAGAACAACGCATTGACAATTATCAATGTGATATACGAAACAGAGAGGTTGACTGAAGGAGGATTTTTGTATATTTGGCGAAAGTCGATGTGCTCTGCAAAAGGAAGAGCTGACGGAAGAGACATGTTGGAAAACCTATTGGAACATCCTGTTGTGGTTTTAGAAGACTTGGTCAAACTTATCTTTGACTTCATAAAAGATCACAATTGTTAAAGCAGATTTGAGTAAACTGCTAGCTAATTAAAAAAACAACTCATGAATAATTAATGAGAAATTTACAAAAATAAATTTTGACTATGACAAATGTTGTATATCTGATACAACACCAGTGTTGTATACACCTATTCCAAAAAGGTTGAAGGGGCGAACGTCAGCGCTGAACGGTGGATGCATTGTTTGGGTAATTTAGAAAGGAATAACAACACAATTACCCACAGTTCGTTCGGTCGTGCAATCGCCAATCGCAGTTCGCTCCTTCAACCTTTTTTTAAATATATCTTGATTTGCATAAGTTTAAGCTTAAAATTTCTCGGTCAGATTTACTTTAATCTTGAAAATTTTGGTAGACGTTTTTTAAGTCGTTTACAACATTCGCGTCCATGTTGTATCGGCAACACAATCATGCGCCTTCGGCTTTTGATTGTATATGCTGATACAACACGGCCGCTAATGCTGTAGTTATGGCAATTATTAAATACTGATTAAGTGATATGATCTCACACTAATAGTAACGATGGGTTTCATAATCCATTTAAGGTACTTCCGGCCGACACTTGTTACTGCGCATCACGCTCGCGCACATCATGTTCAAGAAAATTCAAAAGTGCCATGGAAGAAAAAATCAAATCAAAGCCAAATTATGCCTTTTCTCAGCTATTTTAAAAGCTTCAAACAAGCTACAGAATGATTAAGGGGAGTCTTGGAAGCGACTAGTGTTATGGACCGGAATTAAAACAATAGTAAATTATAAACAAACAAAAAATCAGAATTCAGAATCAAAATAAGAATATAGCTAGCGAATTTAATAAATACTTTTGTTCTATTGGTGCAAACCTGGAAAATAGTATTGAAAATGTTAACAAAATACCTAAAGACTACCTCAAATCACCTTCAACCAATAGTTTTTATATTTTCCCTGTGACTGATGTTGAGGTAGAGAAAGAGATATCTAGTCTTAAATGCAATAAATCAACAGGACCATATAGTGTCCCAATTAAAGCCTTAAAATATTTAAAACTATAATTTCCAAACCACTCCAAGAAATATTTAATATTTGTTTTTCACAAGGAGTAGTCCCAAATATTATGAAAATAGCTAATGTAATACCTATACACAAAAAAGATTCTCAGTATTCTTTATCGAATTATCGTCCAATCTCGTTACTCCCTATATTTAGTAAATTATTTGAAAAACTTATGGCGAACCGTTTAACTATATTTCTAGAGAAAAACAAGATATTATGTGCAACTCGACTGATTATGCCATCCTTAGCATTATAGACAAAATACAAACTGCAATAGACGATTCTGATTATTCTTGTGGCATTAAAGCGTTTGACACTGTCAATCGCAAAATACTAATAGAAAAACTAGAATACTATGGAATCAGAGGCATTGCTAAGACATGGTTCACTTCCTATCTTAATAATCATAAACAATTCGTCACTATTAATAACTGTACTTCTGATCTAGTAACAATATCCAAACAGGAATTCCAGGATCTGTGCTTGGACCAATTTTGTTTCTAATTTATATAAATGATTTTCATCTTTGCTCTTCTTTATTCGATTTTCACTTATTTGCAGATGATGCTAATTTATTTTACAGAAATAAAAATATAAAAGCTCTACAACAAAATATGAGTTGAATAACATTCACTTGTGGCTATGCGCAAACAAATTATCACTGAACATTGAAAAGTCTAGCTAATTAGTCGGGCTAGAGGGCCCGACTCTAGGTTTACCTTTTAGTCAATCTATGTATGTATGTATCTGTCATGTCGCGTATAGGCCCCATGATGCTTTGGGAACGAACACAGGAAGCCCAACTTAGAATTGTTTAGCCTCCTGTTTTGATTTCTTCACGCTCCTAGAGCGTCTAGTTTCGTCATATTTCATTCACGACAAAAGAAAATCACCACAAATTTTGAGCTTAAATTAAACAACAAAACATTAAAACATGAAAAGAGTATCAAATATCTTGGCGTTTGCATCGATAGTAATTTATCATGAAAAGATCATGTAGAGTACATATCCAAAAAGATCAAAAGGAATATAGGAATACTATCAAAATTAAGTATTATGTCACTACTCCTGTTCTTATCAATCTAATTTACCCATTTTTGATTTACGGAATTTTGGCCTTGGGTAATTCCTATCAAACCACTTTACAGCCAATAATTGTATTGAAAAAAAAAAGGCTCTGCGACTGATTGCCTTTTCTTCTTTCAATGCCCATACAAGTCCTACATTTAAAGACTTAAATATTCTTAAATTACCTGATCTTGTTGATTATTGTATTTCAATATTTATGTTCAAGTTTAAAAACAATAATTTACCGTGTAATTTTCAAAACTTCTTTACACATGTTAATGAAATACACAGCTATAATACAAGATCAGCATTGAAACAAAATTTCTACCTCCCTAAATCAAAAACCAAATTATGGCAAATTCAATATTAAATTTGTGGGTACAAAAATCTGGAATTCACTTGAGGAAGATACAAGAAATACCAGCTTCAAAAAATTTAAAGCCAGTATTAAAGCAAAAGTGCTGAATACGTACTTACTAATTCTTATTTATCAAAAATCACCCCTATTCTGGTAAAGGACTGTTTTTCTCATTTGCCACAATTTTGTAGATTATGTGTGTGTGTGTTTGTGTGTATGAGAACGTGTTTTTGTGCTGTGTGCTGTGTGCTGTGGGCTTTTCCTTTTCTTTTGTCATCCCTCTTCTTTATATCATAATTAATAACAGATTATGGCCCTAACATCTCATTAACTTTTTAGTTATTAGTTAGGACCAATACCTAAAATTATATATTATTGTATTTTATATATAGTAAAAAAATTTGTAAACTCGTGCAAGGTATAAATATTTTTTTAATAAAAATTATTGTATTGTATTGTATTGTAGTGCCCAATCCCACTCGACCAAGACAATAGAAATTTTGAATTTTACCGACGTTTTTCAAATAGCGCCTTAATTAACACCGTGACCCCCATTTTCAACTAATTCAATGATTTGTGACAGGAAATGTTACATAAACCTTAGATCTATCATGTGATATATTAGTCTAATGCTTTTCCTAGCAGAATACATTCGCATAAGTTCTCTAGACTACTTTTGAGCAAAATCACCGCAAATTATTGCAAATACCTACTTTTACTATATCTTATAACTGTATAACCAATACGGTGACTCCAATTTTTTTCACGGTTTTTTACTTGTCTAACAATAATCTATAAATGACCATAATGACGGGATTTATAAAAAAAAATCATTAAAAAAATCCACGTATCCGAAACTACCTTAAAGGGTGGGGCTGATAAATGCATTACAGGGAATTGAAGTGAGTACACCAGCCGCCATCAGACTCATCCCCGGCATACGATTCATCATATGAGCAAAAGTACATTAAATTCATCAGCCTCATCGTTTCACGCCATATATCCTTCGGCCTGGCTGTCAGATACTTTTTATATAGCGTTCAAATGCTTTTGTGAACAACAAATTTAAAGATCAACGTACCAAATATACGAATTTCAAACAACATTGTCACAGATTTAGCATCAAGCCTTTTATAAAGAATTCGAACTAATAACAAAATGTGAGCATCAGTTCACGTGATTGTTACTATAATATTACAATCAATTTTGTTGACAACAAGTTTAATTTCAATATATTACCAGCAAAATAAAAACAGTATTTTCGGTCTTGGTTACTAGATGCTTGTGGCTTAAAGCTGCGGCAACGTTTTTTGAAATGGGTGTCATTGCAGGGAACGATAATTATGGTATTCCAAGCACATTTTTTCTTGTGTTTTGTCTCATCAATCGGCTTTGTTTTCTTTGCCTTGAAGACTGGCTGGGCTTCGCCGAGTCGTGCCCTTCTAGTGTAAAAGCCACTTTTATATTGTTTCTAGGGGTTATTTTAACAGGTCTGTACACCTCTTGATCAAGGTACTGGTTTAGAATAGCATGCAAGTCTGGTGTTTTGGTCCTTGCTTCAGATGGAACAATCTCTGTTTTGTCTGTACTATTATCTGATATCAAGAAACTTGTTTCACTTACTGAGGTCTCACTGGTTTTGCTAGCACGGCCATTGTGCTCGTCAGTGGTGTTAAACCACGAGTTGTATTTAAGCGACCGTGATGGTTCACTGTAAGTTGTTAGTCTTGTCCCAGCTCGGGATCGCCGGAAATGTTGACTCTCTGTGAGTCCAGCTGTCGGTAGAGTGGATTTCAAATCATTTGATGTATTTGGACGACAAAGTCTCGAATCTCGACCGGATCGTGATAAACACGAGCTCATTAGCCTCGATTCTTTCTCTTCCAGTTGCATTTTTGCAATATCTTTTCTGACTTTCTTCATCCATTCTTTATCACTAAGAAAATATTCAGAGTCCCTGATGCCATCTGACGCATATCCTTCTGTTTTTAATATGTGAGCACAGTAGAAATATCCCATTTTGGCAGCCAAGAGGTACGCAGAAAATCCTTTAACGTTTCTCAGATCGACACTTAAACGATACTTCATTAGAACTTGTAATAATGTCCTCACAGCAGACGCGTTGCCAGACATAGCGGTGTACATCAACGGTGTATTGCCCTCCTCGTCCTTCGCATTGATATCATATTCAATGTCTTCTAAAAGAATTTGAACAACTTTTTCTTTACCTGTCATACATGCATAACTTAGTGCTGTTCGATGGTGTTTATCTTTAGTGCTGACAATAGCTCCCCTGTCAACAAGCATTCGTACAATACGTACAGCAATGTTTTGTTTGTCTATCAGACAAGCATGCATTAACGCTGTCCGTGCATCTGTATCGAGTATGTTAGGGTTGATACCTATCTCTAACAACAGCCTTGTCTGGTGAACACGGCCTAACTTGATCGACATATGAAGGGACATGGCAGTCGTGTCACTAAAGATTCCAAGTGCTCTGGATTTCAAGAGTTATTCCAGATTGTTTGTAGATAACTCTTTGTGATCTTAGCAACCATCTTTACCTTCTGGTCTGTAATCTCATCCGTTTTTCGATCTGGAAAATGTTTTTTTGGGGCAGTAGCTAAAAATCAACTAATTCTAGTAGTTGGAAACCCTCTGCTTGTTTTTCTCAAAACGTGAGTAAAGCTTGTTGTTTTTTACTTAGTGCCATCAGAATAGTCAATACTTCAATAGCTCATTGGTAAATTGAAGGCTTAAAGTGTGCTATTGTTAATAGCACGACCTTTTATGACGGCAATTCCCTGTGGGACCGTAACAAAACCTGCACTGGTGAGAAAATGTAATGACCTATTCACACCACGACAAAGAACAAAGGCTGCAAAGATAAAAGCTCAAACAAGCTCAAAAACACTTGATATATTAACTACTGAAGAGTGCAAATGACTTGGAAATGAAATGGCAATAAGAAACATTTCTAACAGACATGCATGGAGTTAAAACATATCAAACTTTGCCCTGCCATCAGAGCGTGTTACTCACTACATTATAGTTGATAAAATGAGAAACTTTTAGAGATCAATCGAACCAGCTTGTTTGTTAAGTCAAGCATTCACTGATAATGTAATGGTTGCACTTCAAGGCGATAGATAATTAAGATTAATTACCGAGTAAAATAAGCCAAAAGGACATGCACATTGAGCTACATCCGGGAGCTACATTTTCATACTACAGTTTCGTTCATTTTTAGTTCAAACATTTGTACCCATGTTTGAACTAAAAATGAATGAAACTGTAGTATGAAAAGGTTTATATAAACCATTGTATTAATAAAATTTCTGTACGGTGTGTAGCTAGGGGAGGGGGGCATTGGGGTTTGCTGTATTGGTCATTTTTTAATGTCCCCCTCTTAGGGCTTTGTTTCAAGGCAGCAACTGGTCTTCCTGTGATGACGAATGCGGTGTCAACTAAAACAAATTACTGTAATAGCATATCAAATACTTACTTTTCATAGCGTAAATAATGATTTTATAAACTGAACTAAGTATCAACTATTGTTATCAAGGTTATCATACAGCTCTTCCCATATGCGATATTGAATCTTAGGCTTGCTTGTAAGATGTTTCCTTGTAATTTCATTTCGTAAGTTATATTTGCAACTTGATTTGGCAGATTATTATAGCTTCTAGGCCATGGGGCTTTCATTTATTAGTACATTGGGGGGGGGGGGGGGGGGGGGGAGGGGGGAGGAGCAAAATAACTTGTCTTTTCCAAATATTACCCACCCCCCCTTTTCTGCTTGGCAAAAATATCATAACCCCCCTTATATTTCGTCCAGTTTTTATTAAACGCCTATAAAACAGCATACACCCCCAAACAAACATCCCTCCCTCATACACTTATAAATGAAAGCCCCCTTATTATCTCCCCCACCAGTAATATAATTATTGTAATTAATTAATAATACAATTAATATATAGAGGGTATTACATGGTGGCCTAGAAGATATGAATTATATTTTCGAGTGCGTGGTGAATACAATATTTTATGAGCGAGCGCAATCATATCTTCAAGCCAACGTGTAATGTTTTTTTATTATATGGACAAAAAATTTTTTAGGACGCGCGCGTACATACGGGACATTTGGTACATAACTTTTTCATACCTTCACTAGTGAAAATACGAGTGTTTTAGTTTCCGGTAAAACACTATTATCCATATGAAAAATGAAATTATATTACTGGTGGGGCAGAACATAAAAACTAGCTAAAAACCAACCATAAAGGATCTACATACATCACAACTACAGACAAAGTTTAGTCAAATTTTATTAATAAAAAAACAGTTCATTCAGCATACAAGAGATTTGCTTGCGCTGCCTGTGATTAAAGACGGCGATTACAAGCCGGTACGAGAGCGCGCCATCAATAACGGAGCGATTGTGTGATGAGAGCACGCCACCAATGACGGAGCGATTGTGAGAGAGCATGCCATCAATGACTTAGCGATTGTGAGAGAGCATGCAATCAATGACTTAGCGTTTGTGAGAGAGGACCAGAGAGTGCGCCATCAATGACGGAGCGATTGTGAGAGAGCATGCCATCAATGACGGAGCGATTGTGAAAGAGTGCGCCATAATGAGATTCCAGTTTTTTGAAATATCTGTATATGACAAATATTGTGCGCACTAATTATAAATAATAAATACACCATAAACCACACAAGTATAATTTATAATAACCTTAATAATATTAGTATACCAAAGCTATTCTTTATTCTAAAGTCATTGCCGAGTCGCAATATGGTGCTACTGCTATTGTTGACTGGCAAGCCTCGTGTTCACGTTAGAACACAAACGAGTTATCATATGTAGGAGATGATAGCAAGAATTTCTGTTGTCTAAGGCTAAAGGCCCGGGCAAACAATTTCAACATTTGCTTCAACATCGTTAGATTTTGTTGGATGGCAGTGTTGAAGCAGTTTGCCACCCCATTTTAACATTACCATTGAAACCGTTTATCCCCCTACGTTCAATATCGTTCAATTGCAACAACCATTCTACAACGTTCAACAAAATCGAACCAATGTTGAAGCCCGGGCCTTAGGGGCTAGCCAGTCAAAAACACAGTTAATCAAATTGGTCACTTTTTTGCGATTCGGGGTATAACAATATTCATAATAAAACTACTTTTAACAATAATAATGAGGTTTAAATATAATAGTGTATGATTATGATCGTCTTGGAATAGTAAGCAATTCAAGTAATTGCAATACAATTTATTTTTTACGGGCTTCTATAATTGAAATTACTTTAATTGCTTACTATGGCGCGACGATCACAATCATACACTATTTCATAACCGCTGATCAGACCAACATATATTTAGATTAAATAATAAAAATCTATAAAAATCACATAAAAAGCAGTAGATAATATAATAGATCGAAACAATAGCCTCAGTAATCTTGCTATCAATCATTGCAGGATGTAACTTCACACAACTAATAGCCTACGTAGCCGACCCTTAATGAAGCAAACGCAGAAAGGAACGACCTGCTTTCTCAACCTTAACAATAGATGCACAAGCTAGAAAGAGTTATAGAATTCATTTTTAATAATATAATAATAAACAGAAAGATAGCAATAGTAACAATACAGCCAAATAGTCACATCCACTCAACATTACGACCTCCTTTCTCAAGCTAGAAAGAGTTATATAATTTGTTTTTAATATAATATAGATAATAAACAGAAAGATAGGTTTTCCCGGGAATAAGTATGTAAACCCCACTCTCCCACATTCCTTACTGTTGTTTTCAACCAACATACAGCCGATCTCGAAAAGGTTATCCACCTGAAAAGACATATATACTAAAAGAAATATCACGTGACTCATTATATATTCACTTTCCGCGCATGTAGAAAGTCAGGTACTTCTAGCGAGGGAAGACACTGCTTGTTTGAACTCACCGCCATATTACTTTCAAACGCACCTGACTTTCTACACGTGCGGAAAGAGAATATATAATAAGTCACGTGATATTTCTTTTAGTATATGTCTTTCCAGGTGGGCAACCTTTCCGAGATCGGCTGTATACTTAGTAATAACTATGTAAGTAATAACGTTTCATTTGAATGAAAGTAATAACCAGTGACATGTAATACATTATGTTAGCTAAAACAATAGGCCCTTTGCAGCTAGAGGTCACGTGACCCACCTACATTAAACAATCAGCAATACCAAAATGATGTCCAGAAATGACTATTGACATTAGCAATAAGTCGAATACGTAAGTGAAAGGAACTTTATTCCCTTTGAAATTATTTTTTCTCCTCTCTCTGTACCTATTTTTTTACTGTATTCTTCTTTTTCTATTGTATTGCATAATATACATATGTCTGTGATATGTTATCTATATGTCTCCTTTATATGCTTTATATGTCGTGTATCACTTTGTATTTCTATTTTGTGGTTAATGTAAAAAAGGGAAAAAACAAACAAAGAAACTAGGATATATAAGGGCAATTCCATGATCATGGACGTTACATTTGAAGGCTTTTTTAACTTCAATTCCATATAAAATTTAGAAAAAGGCATGAATTTGCTAATTGTCCTTTTGATAAGATACTTTGGGTTGAGCCTTATTGGTAAGTGGATGAAGAATTGCTCTACCTCAAATCTATAAGAAAATATGAATTAGTAAGTAAATTGTCATGGACGTTACAAAAAAAAAACACACTTTTCAATGAACAATTTCAATATAAAAATGCTCAGAATTTATTCACCGGAGAAAACCAATAAGGGTATTTAGATATAGCAGTGGGATTATATTTATGTTATATATTGTTATTTTGACATCTTATCCTTTTTGCTCCTGTTAACGGGTGAAAAACTAGTGTCACTGACGTTAAAGGTCCTGTCATGGACGTTACATTGTATGAAATATTCACCTATTTTAACCTATTTATTACCCTATTCTTCTGCTATCTGCTCATATCACACTTGAAATGGTTGCTTTTGCCTGAAATTTTGCATTTTTGACTGAGGGGGGAGGGGTGGGGAGAAGCAAATTGGGATTTGAACTGAAAACTAAAAAATCAGTTGAAAACAGCCATGCTATAGCTAATGAAGCTTTTTAGGGTAAATTATGGATAAATAGTTAAGTAAGAACAATCCAAGGTGCCAGATCTACCTTAAATACTTCTGAAATATGCCGAAGACCCCCCTAAAAGTTAACGTAGTGCCGATTTCTACTTGAGTCATATATTTTCCAATCACTCAACTATTACTCTATTCAAATATGGTATAGTTGGCCTCAGATTATTTGTTTTCATTTTCATTTTCATATGGAATTGCCCATAAATATATATAAAAAGTATCATACAAAACGTAAATACATCATTGTAAAACAATCAGGTTTGAAGTAAAAAAAAAAAAATACTATACTATTGTAAAAACGCTCTTGTAAAAAAAGGTTTTTATGTATTGTAAAATGATTATTTCTAAAAAAGCAGTTTTTTTGTTCTTTTTACGTTGTGTAATTTCTAGCTTATTATTGTTTGTAAATTTGAATTAAAAAAATATTAAAAAAATAGAAATAGAAAGGAACATAAAATGGGATATTTTCTATTTTCTGAAGGTTTGCTCTGCAGTTTTATTTTCATATACGAATCCTTAGAAAATACCCCATTTTATGTTTTTTTGCATTTTATATGTATTTAGAATCAAGAGCTGAAATTTCAACTTTTTGCTAATGTCAGCATGCTCTTTCCATTTCTGGACATCATTTTGGTACAGCTGATGGATTTAAGGCAGGTGGGTCACGTGACCTCTAGCTGCAAAGGGCTATTGAAACAATTCAAGTGCAACAAAATGAATCTATGATTATGACTGAAGAAAACTGTTTTGATGCAAAAAACATGTACAGCTGATTCAAAATATGCTGTCACTGAACAAACATGTATCATAGATCTTATGAATCTTCACGTTTGTTATTAACTTGTAAACAAGTGATCTGTTTTAATGAGATATTGTACTTGCTTAACAATGGTTGTTTTATCGTTTTATGGGTCAGATCCAGTGGATGGACTCCCTTTGTCCAAGTGGTAGGGGTGATCGGCAGTCGGTTTTAAAAAAGACCCCTAAAAGGTACGCACAGATTAAAAGAGTTATGTTACGTAATTGACTTTTTGAGTCAGAACCCTAAAAGGACCCTAAAAGGTTTGCACAGGGAATATTTTCGACCCTAAAAGGAGTGCCGATCACCCCTACCACTTGGACAATTCGGATCAAATATTCTTTTTCGGTGACATCATTTTGAATCAGCTACATGTACAAGACCATGCAGCAAACAATAATATATAATAAATGTGTCTATAACAGTGTGTTCTTATGTTATCACCTAATAATACACAAAGTCCCTTCGTTAATAAACATACTAATTATTACAAGCAAATAAACTATATATGTATTTTGTTTCTAAATATTTTGAAATAATTAAAAGTTTAAAATGACAAGTTCTTTTTTCGTTGATGTTTCAAAGTGTAAACAATACTCCAGTTTCACGTTATCTATCACCGCTGTACTATTTGAAAAAGGGCAAACTTGTACAGGCTAAGCCTTTGATTTGTTGTCAAAATATTCACAAATTCTCAGCCAGCAAAGCACGAAAAAATTGTAATCACTTAACAATAGAAAACACATTTGAATTTACTCTGAATTGAGGCTATCCCTGTGCAAATGCGCCTTTTGATAAATAGTACAGCAGCAATAGATTACACGAAACATGTCTATTGTAGTAATAATAATAACAAATTTATTGGACAGGGTGACACCATTACCATTCCTGATAATTTTCAGGTGGCCCTCTATAGTGATGTAGAAATATATACGGTTGGAAATTTACACCAGTGAATGTTGAAATATCGACGAAAAAAGAGCTTGTTGTTTAATTTATACTATTTGGACAGGACAGAACTATTCCATGGTGAGGTACTTGCAATTCAAGGGTTAACTGCAATAATAACTAAGTCTGTAATAATAATAACAACATTAAAATATAACAACAATAATATTAATAATAATAACAACAACATTAAAATAACAATAATAATATCAACAATGGCAATAATAACATTACTTAGTATTAATAATTGCTATTATGCTATTATTGATAACAATCATATTTAATAACAACATTGAGGATAATAATTATAGCCTGATTTTCAGAAAGGGCCTGGTTCCTAAGTTAAGTGATAGCGTAGGACCCCTGTCTGGAAATAAGGCTTTAAAGATTTTAATAGGATGATTAATAATAATGATACTGATAATAATAATAATTATGATTTTGTGTGAGATCAAAGTTAAGAGTAGTAGTATACACATATAAATAAGACAAATAATACAAAATAATCTATCGACTGTGAGCAGTCTTTTCTCTCCCTTCCTCCCCACCCTTCTCAATCTCTGCACGCACGCCTTTTACAAAAAGCTAATCTTCCGAATCCTGAGGGAAAAGTAGGGACTGTTCGCAGTCTAAATAATGTATTACTCCTTTAACAGACACCATTGTTCACCATCGGCTAACACTGCTGTGTGGAATAGAATACCAATGCAATTGAATGAATTGAATAAAAGCAAAGAAAAGGTGAAATGGGTTTAGTAGAAAGAAGATTGTTAAGTACTGTAAGTGCAGAGTTGACGTTGATAGCAAAGGTGTAAGCCACAGATTGGATTACCCTGTAGTTTATCTATCTATTTATCTATCTACAGCATGCAGCTATATTCTTGAACAAAAACCTAAAACACGTGGCTTTAGATATCCCTCTTCCCTCCCACTCGTACCCTAAATCAATGTTGCAGGAAGGCAACCAACATTGCACTGGGTAAGGGAGATGGGGGCATGAGAAGTTTGATCGTTTGGATGCAAATGATGATCACTTTAAAAAAATTCTTAATCCTTTTTGTCCAGGATTGTAACAACCAATGTGAAAGACAGGGGGAAGAAGCGACCAAAAAGATAAAAAGGCAATGGCAAATAGTCTATAAAAGGAAACAAAACAAATTAGTTAGAATGAAAAGACATTGTAAAAGGATGTACTTACATAGGAAAATAGCAGCTATGTTAATATCTTGGTCGTTTGCTTGCATTATAGTACACACCATACATATCCCCTGATGTCTGGTAAGAAGTGCTGGTCTTGACAGCTTGCTCACTGTCAAGTTGTTGTTTACTTCCCTAAAACATTATTGTAATACTATTGAAATTTGATATCCGAGTCCAGCGTTCTAACTCTGAACATGGTTATTTAGCATTTTCGATGTTCTGAAACAATTAGTTAAAATGTGTCTCAATAGATCTTTTCATGGTTCACATCCACAGCCTTGATAGCATGTAATATATTCTTTACAATTTGACTATACATTGTAGGTTGTGGTTATTTAAGGAATGTACACATTATCAAACAATTAAAGATAATTGAAACACTTCAAAATTCAATGGGCTGTAGTTAAATTGTAAAGAATATACTACATGCTATCAAGGCTGAGGTTGTTTGGATCAAACGTATCCTTCAAATATACATGAATAATTGAAAAGGTAATCAAACACATGCACAGATTTCAGCAAAGTGATGACCCTTAAAACCCACAGAAAGTACAACAGAGAGTACTTTGAAATCATGTTCAAGTCCAAGGAATTCAAAGATACAGTTCTTGGACTGAAAAATTAAAGAAATTGTGATTTTGTCCATTGAATCATTATACAAATATTGATAAAACTATATATTTAAACAATGGTATTTGGTAAGCATCACTTTATTTTCATTGGTATTTATTTATTGCTATTATAAGTACCTGAGTGCCAGTGAAGGTATATGGAGTAGATGTTTGAGGTTGTGCACAATAAGTCTGGCTGTTTGCTGAGCCACCAAGAGCTGATGTATTGTACTATAACAGAAAAGCAAACTAGTCATATAGGGTGTTCTTTTACAATGCAGGTTAGTGAGTGTAGTGTGGAGACACAAAGTCTAACAATTTGTCAGTATTAAAATCAGTACATTCTCAATTATTTTAAGACCCTGAGTGTCCAAAAGTCTCTTTATCTGTGAAAATCAAAATAATAAGTTTTGCACAAATGTTCAAACAACAGACTTTAACATGATGTACTGTATAACAAAGGAGTATGTAAATTTGAAAAGAGAAGAAAAATAAAAAAATAATATATCAATTAATGATTATAGATAGGTAGAATGGAATCTATTAAACCTACAGTCACTGTCAAGACATTGTTAAAGCTACAATGCTATTGTACTATGGTGCAGTGCAAAAAGTGTGGTGACTTCAATGGTACATGTACTATTATTGATGATAGTTGTCAAGGTATCTGCTCAATGTGGTCTAACTACAGGGTTTTTTACAGATTTTTTCAACAAAAAATTGATTGTGGTTTGGATAAATCACAACATCATGAAATTCTAATATTATTACTCATACTTACTTAACTTATTTAAATCTTTCATGTACTATTTAGTTTTTTTACTAATGAATTGTAGTCCTTGAAACATTCTTGGTACCTTCATCTAAGTCTCCAGGTGTTACATATAAAGAAATTGTAGTGCCCCCCCCCCCCTGCCCCCCCCCCCCCCCTGCCCCCTGCTGAACTATATAATAATATATCATAATCATATGATGATGATCTTCACTCAGTTCATGGTAGAGCATTGCACTGGTACTGCAAAGGTTCAGATCCTGAAGCCCCCTGAAAAATCTGCATCCAGATGGGTGTGAACCCACAATCTTCCATTAAATCTAGTCAGATGCTCTAATACATAGCTTAATTAATTGCTTAGTTTACTTCATTGTGATCAGTTGGTCTAATATGATTTCAACTGTTGAACAAACTCAAACCTGCTGTTGTTGTGTGTACAATGATGGCCATTCCTGTTGAGATTGTCCTGCTGACGATGACTAAGTAAATAATTAAGTTCAATTAATTTTTTTTCCTTTCATAAAATTTCTATTAGCATACAAAGACACATAGATGTCTTTACGGCAGCACTACAAACTGAAGTCTCCACCCAGGCCTGTCTAAACTAAAACTCATACTCAATTATTGTAATTCAAGTAAAGGATGCATAGTGTGGAATTAACAAATGGTGAGGCACAGTCTAAATATTGTATATCATTTATGAAATACCTAAAGTACTGAAATTCAAGTTAAAACTTGTGTAAATCAGGATAATTTGGTTATCAAATATACAACCTTATTCACAGTTATGATTTTGCATTGTTTATGAACTTAGTATTAAATAATATATATATAAATATATAAATAATGAATCGATGCGTTTTTTAAGTCACAAAAAGTTATGCTACATAGTGCCTCTAATTGTGGAAATATCAGTTTTGTATTGTTGCTTTAAGGTACTTGATATACCTGGGTGTATACTTGTTTACTATTATAAGCTGTGCTGTATCCATCACTTTGTCCTGTAGGCTGGTAACCAGGATATGGCTGGACTACTTGTGAGGCACTTTGAGGATTGCTGTTGGAATATCCTGGGACTTGTTGTCTACCTAAATATTATAAAATCCATGAATAATTAATGAGAATTTTACAAAAGAAATCCTGTCTGTGACGAAGATTGTATTTTAGATTATACAATTATATATTAAGACGATTTCAATAGATTGAAATAGAATTTTCAGGACTTACAGAAAAACTTATTACGTAAAAGATGTTGTCCGCGATTTTTGATTAACGCAAATGTGAATTTAAAACAAGTTATGATCTGTTTTGTGTCGAACAACACTCAAAAAGTCATCTAAGGCAGATATAATAAAACGCAGACGCTGTTTTTAAGCCTGTTATCTCCTGAATGTGTAGATGTAATTTTAAGTGTCATAGAGTGCATACTTCTTGACATCAAACATTTTGAATAAGGTACGGTCAAATTTCATTTCTTGGCTAATAATGTCTGAAATTTTAAAAATCATTAAAATCAAATTTCACTACCGAAAACTACATTTATTCAGCTTTCAGAAAATATATACTTTTACTGAGTTAAGACGAAAAGAGTAATGCTTAATTTAAATTTGCGCACATAGGGGTCCATTTTGTATCCTGATACCTTAAGGGATCCTCCACTAAAAATGAACTTGAACTTATATGGTGATAAAAATTATATAATTTTCAAATATATATCAAAAATTTTCATCAGAAGATTTTTCGCGCGGAAAAAATGGTTTAAAATGTGAGAAAAAATATTTTTGGGATCCCTGTGGCACCTTCTGATGATGTCATGTTGCTCCCAATGATCCAAAAAGAAAGCTTTCTTTTCGCTGTAAAGTTAGAAAATGAAATAAAAACTTTTGTTCTTTGCTCAACTTTGTAAAGTCTCCAGACTTTCGGACAGAAAAAATTCAAACTGATTGAAAGACAAAAGTTTGGAGTAATTTTCATTTGTCATTTAATCATTTTATCTAAAAAAAGTGGGTAAAATAGCATCGTACTTCGAAATACTTCGAAAGGTATTTTTTTGAAGAACCTATATTCATTCTTTGGGGAATTCTTGCACAATAGGATTAGGCAGAACCATTTTCGCACGATATTTATAGTTATATTCATATATATTTCCCATCGTTGGGAGCAACATGATGTCATGAGAAGGTGCCACAGGGATCCCAACAATATTTTTTCTCAAATTTTAAACCGTTTTTTGAGCAAAAAAATTGGCTGATGAAACTTTTTGATATATATTTGAAATCAGCATAATTTTTATCATCATATAAGTTCAAGTTCATTTTTAGTGGAGGATCCCTTTAAGGTGAAAACAGGTAAAGGTGAAAACAGGTAAAGGTGAAAACAGGTAAAGGTGAAAACATGTAAAAGTGAAAACAGGTAAAGGTGAAAACAGGTAAAGGTGAAAACAGGTAAAGGTGAAAACAGGTAAAGGTGAAAACAGGTAAAAGTAAAAACAGGTAAAGGTGAAAACAGGTAAAACAAAATGTGCAATTAAGTGGTCCGAATAGTGCTGATGTTCTTACCCAATGTACTATTATTAATTACAGACATCAGTGGTGTTGGGCCGTTAGTCCCAAGCCTAGTACCATTTCCAGATACATGTTGTCCATGGTAACCAATACCACTTCCAGACATGACTGAACCAACAGCTTGCTGAGGAGCATTTGGATGTAACTTTGTCTGGAATGTGGGTTGCACATCTTGCAAAGCATTATGCTGTGGTTGTTGTTGATTGGGTGATTGTATAAGTGGTTGCGGTGAGTATTGATTTGAGGTTTGGGTCTGTAATAATGAGTTGGATGCCATGGTGTTTCCACCAAACTAAAACATAAATACAATTTCATTAGATTTTCAAGGTTGTAGTTGTGTCTATTTATCATGGGGTTACTTCATATTTCATATTTCAAGTTGCACATATCTATACTATTAAGTTTATTACTGTATCAAAAGTATTAGCAATAGTTGTAGGGTAAAGAACTCCTTGTTGTCTAAATTATAAAACAATAACAATCTTTAATGATACCAATTGCCAGGTTTTCTTCTCATTATAAGCATCAAACAGGGATTCTGGCATTATGCAGAGGAAAAATCAAAATTATGCAATATTTTTTGGAAGATTATGCGGAAGAAACGATAGATTATGCGGAAATTTATGTGGGATGACGCAATCGGTTAAAACCTAAAATAATATTTTCCCACTTACTTAAGCTCTCCTATTTTGGTTCTTTTTTACACTTAAATGTCATATCACTCTTTTTTATCAATAACTTAAACTAATTTTAATACATCCAAAAGAACTAAGGATTTCCATTAAACGTTCCACCATCTTGGAAAACCGCCAAACATTGGGCCTGGGCCGGATACAGTAAGCCCAATACTATAGAAATTAAAACCTACGTTTCTGCAGAGTTTTATTTTCCTGCTAAAATTGATATCGCCTTAAATGTTTATTTAAAGCCAATTCCAATTGGCTTACAGTTTTTACTTTTTAACCAATCAGAAAACGTGTTTTATTGATAAATCTAGGCTCTAGTCCCTTATCGGATATTGTATGAACCCCTAGTCGTTTTCATAAAAACAAAATGGTGCTACTTCGACAGCTGGTTTGTAAGCCATGAAAATGAACAATTTGTACATTGTACGACCGTAACAAAAAAAGCTAAAAACTATTCAAGTAAGCAAGGGAGATAAGAAATATATATTTATTGTTTTATTTGGCAAATTATGCAGGATTATGCGGAAAGTAGTCATTTATGCAGGTCCGCACTTCCGTATAATGCCAGAATTCCTGATCAAACTATTATTTACAGATTGTTCATAAAATAAAAATTAAGTAACGTAAAACAAATATAATACAAAAATGTAAATATATAAAAACATATATATACAGCCAAACCTACAGAAGCGTTCCTATCAAGGTTGGAAGGCTCGATTTATTCTTCCAAACTTGATTTGAAATTTGTTTAATGAATCGAAACTTGTAAGTTTCAAAAACCGCCTCAAATCAAAACATTACTTTCAATGTTTTTTTGGACAACAGAAACTTGCTAAACCTGGTCTGCTTACAGAAATATTGTTATAAATACTTACTAAAGTATTCTATTACAATAGCATTATCAGTTATTGACCACAGATCGTGATTTCGGGACCATTATCGGTTGACGGTTGAAGTCTGCAATTTGAAACTAACAAGATTCGATTCATTTATGCAAATTTCAAACCAAATTTAAAATCAAGTTTGGAAGAATAAATCGAGCCTTCCAACCTCGATAGGAACGCTTCTGTAGGTTTGGCTGTAAATAGATAATTCATTTATGTGTTAAAATTGTAAAAAAGTACATTCAAGCTTACTATCAACAAAACACAAATTTGAAAGTTTATCTTATTCCAAAGTTAAGTGATTCCATAATGTTCATAAAGTTTGATTACATACATTTCTATCATTTGTTATTTTGTAAGCATACCTGATCCAATAGGGAATCATGTTTAGGGTCCATCAATGGTCTAGCAAGTCCGCTTTGTTGTGATCCTAGTATGGCTGCAGGGGGATGCCCTCTTGGACCAATTGGTCTCTGTGCCCTTACATCAGTCATTAAGGGATGAGGTCCTCTTGGCATGGGTAACCTTGGACCACTACCTGGGTACACACCAGCTGGCCTTGGCGGGAAATGTGGCCTTGGACCCCAAAGCTACAGCACAAAAATATGAATACAACTATTAAATTGAAAAACCTTGTTATGATCGATACATAGATTGTAGATTATCAATCGTAGGTACAATACACTTTCAATACCACTAGAAACAGTCTCTGGATATAACTTGCGGGAACCAGCAGAAGTTATTTTGCTTGTTGCTCTAAGGGTAAGAGAAAATAACCTCAGCTTGCAGGGTATCTCGGTCTCCATGTTGAAAGCAACAGAATGGTACTCATTCACTTCGTAATATTACAAGTAAGCCAGGAGTAAAACATTACCTGTGATGGTACAGGACCTCTCATTAAGTGTACTGATGGATCAGGACATATCATTGGTGCAGCCATTAATGGTCTGGGGTTTAGTTGTGGTCCTGGTGGTGCTCTTATCAATGTATTTGGTAGAGTTGTAGACATCAGTGATGCTGGTTTAGAATTCTAATTTCAAGAACAGAAATCAGAACAATGAAGAAACAAAGATATTAAATTGAAATTAAAAATAATTTCTATATTCTTAGTACAATTATTTAAATTTAATTCTTACCTGGCCTATATTGCCAGGAAGACGGGATCCTAGAACACTGGCACCTAAGCGTCCAGGAGTTCCATATGATGTTCGTATATTACAGTTACCAATTTTAGCATCATTATGGGCAATCTGTCCTTTTTCTGCCTCTTCACTAGTTTCATAGTCAACAAAAGCAAAGCCTCTAGAAGTTCCTAATTGAGAATTGATTGCAACCTAAAACGTAAAAGATGTTAACATTATATCGGCATGCATTGTCTTGTTTATTTTGCTTTGAGTGTCATAGTCAATTTGCAGTCAGTAGGGTTACGAGAAAACAAATAAAACAAAATACTAAAAGATTTTAATAAAAAAGCAACATAAAACTCTCTCACATTTCCAGATGAAAATAAAATATGTATTGCATATGTATATATAATATGAATGGGTAGTTCCAGAAAATAACCATACCCTACGACGGGCGGCATCGATTTTTGAAATTCCAAAATCAGTTACCCCCTCCTCCCAGGAATTCCAAAATTGTCTGTTTATATATTTCACTGTTTTAACCAATGATGCAAGGACAACTAAACTCATTGTTTTTCCCAGGTCGTTTTTACGAACTTAATTATCTCTTCCTCGGTTTATCTTATGCTTCAGAAATCAAATGAAAATCACTGTTCTTGTTATAACTTATCTTTAATCTTGCGCTTTTACCTCAATTTACAAGTTATGTGCGAACAAAGAAGACCGATGAGAAGCAAACAAGCACTTCACTAGCTCTACGAAGCAAACAAGCACTTCACTAGCTCTACGACGCCATCTTTAATATGCAGAAAAACGGTTCTTGGTCGAATCGATGATTTAAACTGAGTTAAACTTAGGCCTTCAAAAGAAGCTAAATGTCTTATAATGTATGTATTTATACATTCAAATTATAGTTTTAAATGCCTTTGATAGTTTGTTAATCATTTGAGAAATAATTATTTGTGATAAAGCGTTCAAATCTATGTACGGTCAAAGTTTAACTACACAGTTCATTTGTTGTGTTTTCCAGAAATTCTCGAAGCAGCACCAGACTTGTTTCTCAAAGAACTAGTAACAAAATGTGTGCATTTACAAGGGATTTTTATTGTTTTACAACAATTCTGTCAGTAACAAGTCCAATCAGCATCGCGTACACACTTTCTCACATGTGAGAAATATAACCAATCAGATTTGAGAACTGAGAGTCCCAGCCAATCAGGGAACGAGAAAAACAATTGATGGGCTTTCCTGGCCAAAGAGTGAAAAGTGTTTTGAATCAGTGTTACTTACTTTTACCTTCATGATGCCAAACATTTGAATTTAAGTTGAGAAAAATGTTTATGTTATACTGATGTAGTTTTTCTAAGAAAAGATATCATTTTACATTAATTTTTTAACATTGAAGTTTTGGTTTTATCAATGACATTCCTGTGCTTTCTAAAACACTTTCTGAATGAAATGTAAAAGAAATGCTTATAGACAAAGGCAAAAGTAAAATATATCTGTTTGATAGAATTGCAATTAGAATTATCCTTCTAGATGTCAAAAGTTCATTGCATTTAGCAAAAATTTTATATAATGCAACCAGCATTAAATCCGGCTATAATATTTTGAACTTTAAAGTTCAATGATTCACTTTGTATACATCTCACAACAAATTGCACATTTACTGTTCCATCAATTGTTAGTATTTGAATTATTGTGTAATCTTGATAGAAAATACAACATGCATATGCAATAGCTGTTATTACAGTTATATGCAAATGATTTCAAACAATGGATTCAAATCGAGGCTTTCGGGGCAAACCTATTGTTTTCGCCCGAAAGCCTCGACTTCAACCCATTGTTTAAAATCATTTGCATATAACTGTAATAACAGCTATTGGGTCCTTTTTTACTTTTGTCTGACACATTGGCAATTCAGTGCGACCATAATCTGACAAACCAAAATTTGTTAACAAAATTTGTTGGGAAATTTGTCATGACAAAACTGAAATTGTTTGCTAGTGCCGGGCCTAACTCTAACAGTAATCATTACACAGTAATACGTACCTGGGCATAGGAGACTTTGCCTGATTCACTAAACAGCTTTCTTAGTACTTCACCATCAATGAAATCCCTTGGCAACTTATCAATGAACAATGTTCTGGATTGTAAGTCTTTGTAGGTACGCAAGTTTGGTTCTGCAAAGTCAACTCTTAAAATCCTTCCTGAGATATACTTTGCTCCACTCTTTAACAATTGTTGTTTTGCTTCTCCTGCAGTCTTTTTATCAGCATATTCTGCAAAGCCATATCCTTTGCTTTCTCCTGTGACTTCACTTCTTACAAGGAATACTCTTTCTAGTGGTCCATATTGACTCATGAGTTCCCCTAGCTGGTCTCCATTGAACTCTAAAGGCAGGTTACCAACAAAGAGAAGGCTATCCGGTTCAGGAAAGTTTACATTAATCCCTTTGTCTTTAAAGTCAGAGTTGAGGCTTTTTAATGTTTCCACTCCTGTTTCTGCTTGCTTGACATTCTTGAATAATATGAGTACTGTGGATATGAAAACTTTGATTTAGCACAATTCTTGCAAGGAACAATAAATATAGACATAAAGATACACCTAATTCAAAAAAGGTTGACGGGGCGAACGGCGATTGGCGATTGCATGACCGAAAGAGACTGTGGATAATACAAATTTCGTCTTATTCCATTCAAAATTACCCAAACACCGTTCAGCGATGACCTTAGATGGGTTTCTCGAAGGTTTCGCTGAACGGTGGAGGCATTGTTTGGGTAATTTAGAAAGGAATAAGAAGAAATTCGTATTACAATCGCCAATCGCCAATCACCAATCGCCCCGTCAACCTTTTTTGAATTAGGTGTATACAATTGTACTGTAAAGAAACACAAGGAACTAGGAGAGACTGTGAAAGAGGAACTTCTGAAAAATGTTTCTTAAAACTTCATACACAAAAGATTTATACAAACCTTATATACAGCTATTTCAAAAAATCTAGAATACTGAATAGTACATTCCAAGACCAAAATGCATTCTGGGGCATTTAATATTGTTTAAAGTAAAATAAAAAATAATTAGTTATTTTATCCTAAATGCATTCTATTAAAAATAAAATACAAGCTAGTTATGAGAAGTAAATATCACTGTACAATTAAATTTTTTATTTCAAATCAATGAGACCCACAATGCCCTTTGGTCTTGGAGTGTTCAGTGCTGGTAATTAACATTTTTTTTTAAATAGAGTACCGAAGTGTGACGTGATGAATTTATGAATTTTACAATTTAGTTCTAAAACCTAAATAGTTGAATGGAAGACACCACTGTCTACATTTGTGCAAAATTTCAGGTTGCTGCAAGTTTAAGATGTAGAGATCTATAACGAGCGTTTAATTTCAAAATACCTCCATACATTTTCACTTAATTTTGCACTGGATCATGAAAGTATGATCCAGCGCTAAAATAAGAGAAAATGTATGGCAACATTTTTACATTCAACTGCTCATATCTCAGCCGATTTTCGCTCAATCTTTGTCAAATTATTTTGGATCGTTTCTCCTGGTCTCAAGATTACGGCGTCAAATCTCCCGGATAATCGGGAAAATTGATAAATTTGCTAAGAAAACCATAAAGAACTGGGGCCAGTTGTACGAAGACTGGATAAAGTTATCCACTGGATAAGAGTTATCCAGTGTATAGAATTTGTATAGGTTTTATCTGTTGGATAGGGATTTATCCAGTGGATAGCGCTATTCAAGCTTCATACAACCGGCCCCTGATAAATAAACAAACCTGATTTGTTTTGTATGGTAACTTGCAATGCCTCCAGACCTTCAAGAATTGTGTGCTTTAATTCCTGAAACGTTCATTGGTGTTAGATACACAGTATAATTTATTGAAGAAATAGAAACTCACACACATGCTGTATGAAGTTATAAAACACTTTGGGATAGACTAGTTTATATAGCACCTCTGTACTATTGGACAAAACTTGCATTTGCCCATTCAACAAAATCAAAAGGATGTTGAAGCAAATGTTGAAATCGTTTGCCCTGGCCTTAAGATTCTTCTAAGGTTTCTAATTACAAATGCTTTGAGATCTCCAAGGTACATGTAGTCAGCCATTGACATCTTTTCTCTGCAAAATTTGCAGGTACATACACTTTTATTATTAATTAACTTTTTTTCTGGATCTTTAAAAATAATTGCAATTAGAAATACACCTTTCTGGATCGTTAAATAATATCACTATATTTTTTAGAAAAAAAAGGAGAATTTTCATTAAAAAGTATCAGTAGTACCCATTCTTCTCTCAAAATCCAAGATGGCTGTCAAATTTAAAAAAAAATATTTACTGCATCGATTTGGCTTGATATATATCTTCATAAGTAGAGATAGAACCCCGTTTTTACCTCTAATATAAACCTTTAACTGTTTTAACGCTTTCTACATGTAGCAAGATTTTGAAATAACAAAAATTTGGAGCTTTGTTATTTTTGCCGAATCAAACTTTCAATAACATTTTCATTCAACGCATCCCATAATTTGGCTTGAACGTAATGGCAATATACAGTATCATGCGATTTGTATCGACAAACAATATTTTGCCTAAAATGCAACTGATGTTACCTCTAAATCTACGCCATCAGGAATATCACTGAGCAGAACTTTGCGTCTTCTGGCAAACTCTTGTTTTGATTTTTCAAGTAGTTCGCGTTTCTCTGGCTCCATTCTGTGATTTATATCTTTATCTGTTGATGTATTTTTAACAGCGAACACAACTTAGAAATTTAGATTCATGAATCTTAATAAATATATAGATATTCGACGTCAAAAATGCAAACTAAACAATGACCTCTTTCACACATGTGCTGATTAACATACGGGACAGTGAGTTTATATAGGGGACTGGGACCTCGCAACAGGGATCCCAAGGATCCAGTCACTCATTGTTACTGCTGTTTATAACAGAATGCAATTTAACCTGCTAACCCTTGGAACTACTTCATGAACTGCTATAAAAACTTTATAGCTACATTGACAGCTACATACGTTTTAACAAAGGTTTGACTATAGTAATGGATAGATTAAGGAATAGTGGGAAGTTGTGTAAATGTGTAAATATTTATATTATTGCAAAAATTTAAACTTACATATTTAAACAATAACACTTGTTTGCGTAATTTTATTGACACATTAGTTGGCCTATTAATATATAGAGAGAGAGAGGCTAATTAATGGAATTGCTCAAACACTGCATATTATTCATGCTTCATATACCAATAATACCTACAGGGAGCCGGCTTCAATTCTTAATATTTGTTTTTGCTCTGCTTTTACCACTGATAAAAAGGTATATTACGTCAGTATTGGTATATTCCTGTGGTATGGGATCAAAGCTGTGTAGTGCCGACAATAACTTGATAATGGATTAGTCTAGTGCACTCTATCTAGTAATCAGTATAGTGCACTCTATCTAGTAATCAGTATAGTGCACTCTATCTAGTAAATTATCAGTATAGTGCACTCTATCTATATAGTTAAACTGCCCAATCTTGTTCCCATGCAGAGCCTGTGTTCCTCTTGTTACTCTGGCTTCAAAATTGGATACAATCAAATTAGAGTGTGATACTGATTATATTTAATCCCCCTGTCAAGCGTTTTTTCTTAGTGGGAAAGGAGAGCAAAACAATAAAAAATAAAAAGAAGCAGGATTCCCTGTGTTAAATTCCTTTTCATTTTGCAAATGTGACAATCTAGTTATCATACATTTGTATATATTTTGTCATCAATCATAATACTTAGGCATACAATTATATATATATATATTTATGGTTTTGAAATATATATATACATCTGTTATTTAGCAATTATTAAATAAGGCTGAGTATATGTTCATATGAAGAACTATGATTTATATGCATGGTGTGAAGCTAGGGTGTTATCTTCTGAGGCCTGAAAGCCAAGGCAGATATAAGATCTTCATGATTCTTCATATTGTTTATGCAAAAGTCAAATTTAATAATTGTTTTATAATTTCTTCATTCAAAATATTACTCCAGAATTTAAAGAAAAGAAAAATGTGGCAAAAAGGACACAAAAAAATCCAGCTACCATCATGTTCCACTCACAAACCAAAGCAATTAAAAAGGTAACTAAAGTCATTCTAGCATGTCTCACTCAGTTCAATAATATGCTATGCAGTCATCATGCAAGCTCAAATTATTTAATCATTATGATTGCTCATGGCATGGAATGATACAAAGAAATTTTGCCAGTTGCAGATTTCAACCAATGCAATCAGAAACTATTTAACAGGTATGATCCTTAAAGAGCTAACGGATTTCAAAGAGAACTAAATAGATTGATTCAGGAGGATTTCAAGAGGGTGCATGACTGTTAGCTTGAAAGGAAATCACAATATTATAAGTACTTTTAGTTCTAACTTATATCTTGTCTGTTATTTTTTTATTTTATTTTTCAACTCCAAAGAGGAAGTGATTAGTCAACCAATTCACCTCTCTGGATCTGCCCTTTACATTATAATAGAGAAGATAATAATATTTATTATATAATTGTCAATGAAATACCTATATTTCTGTTTCAAAAATTTGATATCTTCACATGTGAAAATAACATGTCATGTTCACATGTGAATATATCATCACTATGGTTACACAGCTTTACGGAAACTTATTGTGTCCAAAAGTATTGATATATAATTATTGATAATTATACTGATAAACAGAACATTACATGGTCGCTTGGAGATACAAATTTTATCTTCTCGTGTTGGAAATTAATCTCATTTCAACACTCGAAGATAAAATTTGTATCTCTGCACTCCCATGTAATATCCTCTATATCTCAATCAGTGAGTCATAAGCTAGAATTACATTGTGGAAGACTCTTGATTATTTTAACATGACACTGATCACCCACTACTTCATTAAACATCTAATCAATCAACACATACTTTTTAAGTTGTTCAGGGAGGATTGAAAACCAGAAAATCCATTATTGGAAAAGAACAGCATTTCATTAAATATTAAAACTCACATTTAAGCTGGCCAGAGACCAATTGACCAATTGATTTTTGATGAGAATGAGCCACAAATTTTACTGTGCTTAATTTTTTTCCAAATAGTTAAATGCAGTTAGTGACTGGATATTTTTTCATAGACATATTGCTCAATATATTGTTTTCTCTGGAAACGATGTTGCTTGATATTTTGATAGAAAACCTTGCGCAATATTTCTTTAGGTGTTAATTGCCCCCAGTCTCCCAAACACACACACATCAAAAATCAATGATGGTGCATCCCTAACATCTGACATATGCCTGAACAGCTAGGACATCTAAGGCCATCAGCTATGTCATTCCCATAAAATAGAGTGATGGACCTGGTATGATAATTTATTATTTGCTAAAACAGACATGTATATACCTTGAATCAAATGAGACATTTATAATCACATTGAAGTACATAGAACTATTTTTGCAATAATAATTAAAAAACAGAAAGTGTAAATGAAGCTACATTCAATTAACACCAGCATATCAAGTTACTTTCAATTGATATATAAAAAAATAACTATTATTATATAGTTTGTTAATTTCTGCTTTTGTATAATTAGGACCAAATTGGAAGTTTTAAGTCACATTCTGATGACTTCTCTAATTATAATTTCTATAAACATGGTAAATGTTGTCTTGTACAGTTGAGAACCATGCAGCTAAGATTAATTAAGGAACACTTAAATAATAATAATAATAATAATAATGATGATGATGATGATGATGATGATGATAATAATAATAGAGTGCATTTAGTAAAAGCATGAAACTTTACTAATACTAAATTATACTATTTTGTACAAATTAGTAATTAGTAAATATAGTGTGCACTCTGTAATCACTGAACCGCGATTAAAGTGAGAGTGAGTAACACTTATTCTTTAGATGTCTCATGATTTTGCAGCAGCGCGAAGGAATAAAGACCTTAATACCATTTCACTTGCATATTAGATATTTTTTTATTCAAGGCATGTGCGCATTCGCTCTTCACGCTTCAACTAATTTTTAACAAAATAGTACTATTTAGTAATAATATTAGCGTTTCACGTTTTTACTAAATGCACTAATAATAATAGATAATTAATAATATATCATCAAAGATGATTTTCAGGAGGGTCCTCAAAATATCAGCAATTGAACTTTATAGTGTCTCTCACCCTCCTTTGAATAATGTGCTCTATTGATGCATCAAGAAGACCACAGACCCTAATCCACAGGGTTGCCTCCATGACAGTAATTTGAACAACAAAGTTGATATTTCATTATTATTTGTCATGTTTTGCTGAATATAGCAAACACATTAGACAGTCCTCCTCACCCTTCTGTTACGTTTGCCTCACTATCTACCTCTTATCTTAACCCCTTTTTCATTTAATTTATATCCAAAAAGTGACCAACTTCAAAAAAGTAAAATAATTTTATTCTATGTAAAACATATTGCTCAACGATAGTTTTGCATAACATGTATGGTTGATGAGAATTCATTTGAAAGTAATTACAGAAATAAATTATATAATGTGATTTCAGTTTAAATGAGAAATTTTCTGATTAACAAAAAAACTAAATACCATTCATCCTCAAAATATCCTTTCTCACAAGCAATGAGCCACTTCAAAAATACTTTACACTTCAAAGAATAATTGTTTGCTTTTTGTTCATTATTTCTGAAATTCTTTAACAAAAATATAATTTACAATTTCCTCTCATTAGTAAGTGTTATATTCCACCTGGTTGCCTTGGTAATAAATAGATAACTGAAACAAATATGTGTAAATTATGTATATGGTTGACTGAGATTTGACCAAATAATTTTGAAATTACAAAGGGGCAAAAGCCTTCCTTTGAAACCAGTAATTCTTATGCTAATACCATGTAGTGTTTCTGTTCAATTATCAATAGATTACCATGGCAACAAAGTGATCAACACAATTTCTTTCAAATATTAAAAATTCAGTAAAGAAAACAAACCTGAAATTACTAGCAAAATAACCATTTCTTTTGCTTTTTTCTAGATTTTGCCTTTTGCAAATCCCTATGATCAAAAGTGGAGTGATCCACAATAATCATTGCAGTGCAAATATTAAATATTTGATAATATATATATAGTCATGTCAATGTGAGTGCATGAAATTCATAATGTACAAAATTGAGTCATTCTGTAAAAAACTTTTCATGTACAAATTGTCTATGGGAATCCAATAAATAGTTTCAGTAAGAGAATTGTTTTGAGTAGAATTTACAAGAGAACATAGACATATTAGGATAAATAATCCCAAGAGCTTTTTGTGTCAACAAATAAAAGGTATTTGAAGCCAGCTTTAGAATAGTAATGAAGTGTGAAGTAAATTTTCACCAATCCATAGTAAATTCAGTGTTACAATTTTAGGTGTCAAATGGCTGTAGCTATAGAATTATGCAGAATTTCGATTTAGGCTGTTCTCTCTCCTTATCTTCAACGTCTTGTTTTCTGGTGTGTCTTAGATCTTTCGGTCTATTGTTATAATGACTGAATGTAGTCATTGTAGAAGATTTTCTTACAAGTTCTGCCTTTCGTTTTTGTACACGATGTAATATAATTCTATAAGATCCTGTTATACTCTCTCGTCTGTCTTGGCCCTTTGCAATTACTTCCGCCGAAATCCCCAGCTCGTCCAATATTTGCAATGCTTCTTTTTCGTCCTCTGTGCATTTTTGTTCGTTAGTAGGAGGAGAAAGACTGTATTTAGTGTCTGCCTCAGGAAAAACCTCACTTTCTAGCCACTTTGATCTACGTATTTCTTCCATGCTAAAGCGATCCGAAGGCACTGGACGAAGTATGTTTCGTATCAGGTCCCGACAGTGTTCACTTAAAAAGTCTGGTAAATAATACGTACCATCTAAAATACACTTCTTTAGCTTTCCAACAGTTTCAGCTCTAAATGGCATAACTCCAGTAACCATAAAATAGCACATTATTCCCAAAGCCCAAATGTCGACATATATACCAACATAGTTCTCGTCTCGAAACAGTTCTGGAGCAGCGTATGGAGGGGAGCCACAGAATGTATTAAGTGGATTATCTTTTGCTGTCGTAGTACTAAAACCAAAATCACCGACTTTTACAAGATTTGGGCCAGCAATAAAAACATTTTCAGCTTTAAGGTCCCTATGGATGATATTTTTATTGTGCTGCAAAAGAAAGAAAAGTCAACATTACAGAAAATAAGAGCCTTGAAAATTGTATTAAAATTCACTGTTTTGTTAATTAACTGTAGAGGCTCAACTCGAGATCACATTACGTCCATTAATTTTCAGATTTTCTTAGGGGATATATATAAACAGAGCAAATCACATCAAATAGGTCGATCGCGAGGATAATTTTCCAGTATAACGTTTTCTATGACAAATTAAAAATCTCTTCCACATGAAATTTAGGGTTGATTGTAACAATGTCAACACGAGCCATGCGCGAGCTGAGACGAAGAATATCAAAGACTCCAATCTATATACATGATAAACTAAGGCAAAACCTACCATATGCTCGACTGCCGATTGGATTTGAGAAAAAATCTTTTTAGCGGTCTTTTCTGGTAGTTTCCCTTCATTGGAGATCTTGGTAAATAGTTCGCCTCCGCCAGCATACTCCATAACGATATGCAGTTTAGGTAACGTTTCAATAACTTCGTAAATACGAATTATATTTGGATGGTGCAGTCTTTCCATGACAGAAATCTCTCTCGAAAGCAAACGCTGTGTCTTTTGATCTAGTTTGGTTTTGTCCAGGATTTTAATGGCAACTTTTTCTAAATAAGAATGACCAAAATGTTTATTAACATGCGTGTTATGAAGGATGACAACGGCTCGTAGAACGACAAGAGAGCTACAACTTACCCCGGGCAAGAGCATGTATTCCCATTTTAACTTGACAAAAGTTGCCTGTGCCGAGTTCACCTCGAATTCTATAGAATCCTATCCGTTTGCCTAGGGCAACTTCTTGTTTTAACTTTTCACTCGTAGCTAAATCACGAGTGAGTTTTTCGTACGAGCTCATACGAGTGCCATCATCTCTTGTTTCCTCGCTGTTATCGACGGAATTGTGACCCGTCATATTTGGTCTTTTATCATTAGCTACCGTCATTGCTTGTTTGATGCATAGTCTGGCATTTCTGCGCCGCAAAGCAAGAGTGAGCGAACACTACTAGTGTCGCTCATATGAATTTGAAAGTCATCGTCCGTAGACGACTAATGTTGCTATGGCAACTAAGTAATAAAAGGATATAGCCGCGCGCAAAAAGATCGATGCTTTGTGATGTCATAATATGAAGATTTTGGTCTTCGAATAGAATCTTGGAAAGAAATCGTAGCCATCAATCCTAGTGGATAAGTTTTGTTTGATTGGTATCTTCAAATATTGTTTGGGTTTCAATGGTGTACTGTCGTTTGCATTATTACAATTGAAAAAAAAATGTAAAAATTTGTATTTGAGGTCGATTTGGGTCCCGTCACGAATTTAAACAACTCCACTTTCACTCGACCTCGATTAATATCAAAATATTGAATGGTATGTACACGGTGATTACTACTGTTCAAATATCAAAATGTTTATGTAAGAACTTCATTTAAAGCGATCTACAAGACAGCCGGTTTATTTTAATAAAATAGGTCTCCCACAACGAAATGTTTGTGGTTGCTATATATATTGAGTACTACCAAAATCGTGCACGTAAACTTTTGATTTTGATTTTCATTCGGCCGGTACAAACAGAACTCACCGTTAAAGTATCAGAGTAAACTTTGAACAAGAAAATTCTAAGGAATATTGTGTGAATACTACCAAAGAAGTTATCAAAGGTTGTAAATAATTTAATTATATTGCGAAATTGTGGAAAACAGCAACAGCAACAGTAGTCGGCCTATAGAATGCCGCTTTTTCTTCATTAATTGTTTAATACTCCTAGCAAAGTGTTTGAAGTTTGCGTGTATGTTTTTCTTCGCAGTTTTCATATATAAGATTAAGAATTGAGAGCAACTCAATTGTAAAGCGATAGATTACTGATTCATGACATTTTTGCCGTAGGGTGCAAATGGGATAAAAGGTGTAGAAAGTGCGACCATCGATGCCCACGCTAATGAACTCTTTAACTCGCAAAATTAAAGTGCTTTTGTTTATTTTTTTGTATTTGAATACTTCTGAAACTTATGACAAAGCTCTGTGGGCAAAACGTTTTACATATACTGAAAGAACGATTTGGTTCAATGAACCAACTGAACGGAAGTTTGTTTATCACATAAGTACAAGCACCTGCCAGACATGTCTATATTGTAAAACACTAGTCACAGCTAACACTGGCTATCTATTTGTATAAAATAAATATATGCAATAACACGGCTTCTCTTATATTATTACAGTAAACAACAGAATTTCTGAAAATAAAGGATAGGATAAACAAAAAGAAGTGTACTTACTATCTCCTCTGCTCTCAATATTTCACATTCTTGAGCTATTTATCAAAAGCCATCTCTTAATACGGTAAATTAAATTAAGTATAGCATATATATTTTCTTTAAACTTGGTAAAAATAATTCCCTTATTAACTTGGAAAACAACTTAACTTGCAATTGGAAAGAAAATCACTTATTAACTATGTTTTGTGCTAGTCTTAATGTTTTTAGAAATGGTAACGTGACCAGGTCCTGCAAAAGGCCTATTGGAAAATTTCTTGGTATTTTTTTAGAGGGTATCGAAGCAGGAAGAGCACACCGCTTTTTGTATACATAACCGCGCAATTTTGTGATATCTCTGAGGGGTTAAAACAAAGTTCACCACACGCCCTTTTAAGGTAGTACCGGATACTTGGATTTCTTTAATGAATTTTTTTATAAATCCTGTCATTTATAGATCATTGTTAGGCAAGTCAAAAAACGTGAAAAAAAAAATTGGGGTCACCGTATTGGTTATAGAGTTATAAGATATAGTAAAAGTAGGTTTTTGCAATAATTTGCGGTGATTTGCTCAAAAGTACCTATTCAAAGCAGTCAAGAGAATGCGAACGTATTCTGCTAGGAAAAGCATAATATTATATCAAACGATAGATCTAAGGGTTATCTAACATTTCCTGTCATAAAAATCATTGAATCATTTCCAAATATTGGTATAAGTGAGCCATAGAAGCACAAATATACGCCAATTACGCACACTACATGTGTATAGAGTTGTACCATTTGTAAAATTTCAGAAAATCCAATCAATGAATATTTTATTTTTTATTCTAAATCGTAAGAATAGTAAATGCAGTCTTGAATAAAAAGAAAAAAATGGGGGTCCCCGTACTAATAGGCGACCGAATCCATTTTTTTGTTAAAAAAAAACACGGCAACGGTCCGCGCGGGACTGGGTTCTAGTACTTTAAACATCTGCTTGAAACTTGTCAAATTATCCTTGTCATCTCCAGAAACCCTAAAACCTATTTTGTATTAGTTTTACGACTAAAGACGTCAAAATCATATTTTATTTGTTCATTTTTACAAAGTTGTAAATTTGTTGTTTTGAGACAAAACAGCGACCTTGTCAGGTAGTGAAAATCTGAGCATGTTTCGAAAAATGTCCCAATTTACCTCCAAAGTTACATGAAATGACATAATACTTTCTTAAGTTATAGATAAGGATTCAAATTAAAATATTATTAAGATAAATTTTCAAAAAAACGCAAATAAATGATGGAAAACGAGATGCGCCAAATGGATGCGCAGTAGCAAGTATCCGGTACTACCTTAAAATGACTTTCGATATATATTCCCGACAATCATACCAGACACGTTTACTCCTTTTATTCATTCCAAATACTGTTAACATATTCGAAGTATATACCCTTATAAATTAAAGACGCATCACTCGAATCAATTTCATTATTCAATTATTCACTTCATGTGGAATCGATACAGAAAGTATTGCATTATGGGTGCGATGTACCTTAAATATTCACCCTTTTACTGGCAAAAAAAGATAAACGTCCTTAACGTCAGTAAGTTGTCTTAAATAAGGTGTTTAAATAACCTTTTTTATTCACATTGTTACCATCTATAGAAGTCAAATGAAAACCATAAGTATATTAATGGAAACTAGCGAGTAAACTAGTATAGGCCACGTCGGTGTTTGATATAAACGATAGGTAATATAATGAAATTTATAACACCGTAAAAAATGTTGACTTAACTTATACTGACGTTTCGAGCTTTAGCCCTTCGTCGAAGTAAAAGGAATAAAAGGAAAGGAATATTGCTTTTACTCCGACGAAGGGATAAAGCTAGAAACGTCAGTAAAGTTAAGTCAACATTTTTTACGGTGTTACAAATTTCATTATACTTATACCTATCATAATTATATTATGTGAAGTATTGACCAAGAAATCAACACATCCTTTCGTTATTTTTCATCAAGCTCTCTGTGTAAAAAGAGATATATTACAAAAGTATTTTGAAATTTTCTTCTCAGAACATTCCATGCTGGCAACCAAGTATAGAGAACAAATCCTTTTGTGTCCGCATTATGATTTAAGTATAATGAAAAAACTCATAAGTCTTTTTGTCCAATCAAATTTTTGTTTTATATTGATGGATTTTTTAAGCCATCAAGTATTATAAAATATTTAGAATACTACGTGCGCTCTGATTGGCTGGCTAGTGTGTTTATATCAGTATTATATACAATATTTAGAATACAACGTGCGCTCTGATTGGCTGGCTAGCGTGTTTATATCAGTATTATAAAATATTAAGAATACTACGCGCGCTCTGTTTGGCTGGCTAGCGTGTCTATGTCAGGACAGAGACACCTTCAGCAAAAAAGTTCAAACTGAGATATTTTATAAAAACATTATCAAACGTCCACTTGTGTCTATAGACCGTGATATAAACACTCTGGGAGGTGTAGATGTTTATATCATACTTTAAAAAACTCATTAATAATTCATGAGCTATTAGTCCAATCGGGGCATTCCAATTTGGTCACATGCATGACCTTTATACCCCATAAAACACTGCCATAGGTACATTATATAAAAACACATGTGTCTTTATGATAAAGGTACGTGTGTCTTTATGATAAAGGTACGTGTGTCTTTATGTACCTATGACACTTGTAAAGGTCTCAGTTTTAATCTCTCATCATTGACCTTTACTAGAGGCATCACCCGAAACAATGCTATCAAGCTCCTACTATATTATACACGACCTTTCTCAAATGTGGGATGCCAAATGTGGTGCTTAATGGTGCATGGTGTGATATGAGAATGCGCAGTGTACCTTGCAAATAAAGTTTGTCTCCAAATTGGACTTTTCTTCAAGAAACTTTAATAATTTAGTTTTGAATAAGTGTTGGAGTTTTTTAAGCTATATAAAAAACTCGCAGCACGTGTTTTATCAAGGATCAAAAACCCTCGCTGCGCTCGGGTTTTTATCCTTGATAAAACACTGCTGCTCGTTTTTTATATACTACATATAGACACTCGCGCCGTTTCATATTCCTTAATAAAAACACAGCTGCTCGTTTTTAAAATAGCACATACAATTTGTTTTTCACGATATAAATAAAAGAAAATTAAATATCATTTGATGAAAGGAATAATGTTATTAACATAATAACAGCGATTAGATTTCAAATTATAAACTTGATAAAGCAGAATTAGAAATTTCCTTACAAATATTTTGTTTTCATGGAATATAAAACGGTGCGCGAGTCTGCTGAGCGTCTCTGTTCTCTGATTTAAACAAGGTAGCCAGCCAATCAAAGCGCGCGTAGTATCTGAAATATTTTATCAGCAAATGTCTGTATAAATATCATCTCTATGGTAACCATAGTTTACATTAAGACTCTTATTATTGTAGGCGTTTTAGACGGCACCGACCAAGACCTGTGTCTTGAGGATAGCTTGCGTCATATCAAGGGGACAGTTTCGGGAAAGTGTTGTGTCTTGAGGATAGCCTGCGTCATATCAAGGGGACAGTGTCGGGAAAGTATTGTGTCTTGAGGATAGCCTGCGTCATATCAAGGGGACAGTTTCGGGAAAGTATTGTGTCTTGAGGATAGCCTGCGTCATATCAAGGGGACAGTTTCGGGAAAGTGTTGTGTCTTGAGGATAGCCTGCGTCATATCAAGGGGACAGTGTCGGGAAAGTATTGTGTCTTGAGGATAGCCTGCGTCATATCAAGGGGACAGTGTCGGGAAAGTGTTGTGTCTTGAGGATAGCCTGCGTCATATCAAGGGGACAGTGTCGGGAAAGTGTTGTGTCTTGAGGATAGCCTGCGTCATATCAAGGGGACAGTGTCGGGAAAGTGTTGTGTCTTGAGGATAGCCTGCGTCATATCAAGGGGACAGTGTCGGGAAAGTGTTGTGTCTTGAGGATAGCCTGCGTCATATCAAGGGGACAGTGTCGGGAAAGTATTGTGTCTTGAGGATAGCCTGCGTCATATCAAGGGGACAGTGTCGGGAAAGTGTTGTGTCTTGAGGATAGCCTGCGTCATATCAAGGGGACAGTGTCGGGAAAGTGTTGTGTCTTGAGGATAGCCTGCGTCATATCAAGGGGACAGTGTCGGGAAAGTATTGTGTCTTGAGGATAGCCTGCGTCATATCAAGGGGACAGTGTCGGGAAAGTGTTGTGTCTTGAGGATAGCCTGTTTCATATCAAGGGGACAGTGTCGGGAAAGTATTGTGTCTTGAGGATAGCCTGCGTCATATCAAGGGGACAGTGTCGGGAAAGTATTTACACCACTATACACAATGGTCATTAAGGTTGTGCACCATTATCGAATGCGTTTGGCTTTATCCATGGAAGTTTTGTCCACCTTTGCTTCACGGCCTTTTCGCTCGGCTATTTTACGATATCTCTCTAGCTCCTACAGATAAAACAGATCAGTTTCATATGAAAACTTTAATAATGTCAATAATTAGTAATATCAGGCAATATCGGCACAATTGCGAAAAGCCTGCGAACGTAAGAGCAAGAAAGAAACAACAGTACAACAACAGCAGCCTTATTCTCAGGATAATATTTAATCGGGAGCCCATTTTATAATAAAGGATTTTTGCATTGCATCTTTTAGCACGCAACTCTTCTCGCATGTTGTTTGTTACTTTCTTTTGTTACTTGATTGTTACTTTCTTTCTTTCTTTGCGATGGGAGAAAAACCGGATAACCCGAAGAAAAAAAGAGAGAGAGAAAAAACTAGAAATAGTCCTTTTCAGTTCGGTTCAGTGACCACGAATAGTTCCAAGTCGAGGTTCCCCTTGCTGCGCATAGCAAAACTACAATTCATCATGTGCAGCAACGGAAACCTCGACTTGGAACTATCATTCGTGGTCACTGAACAGAACTGTGAATATGACTATTGACATACCTCGTCTTTTTGCTTTCTCATGGCATCAACCGCTGACTCATAAAACTGTGGGTCTTTTGATGGGTCATCCGCTTGATTGCGATGATCATTCTATCGAACAATGTTAGAAATAAATGAGCCAAATTTACAATATGAATTCATAAAACATCATTTAACCTTTTTTTCATTGGACTTCAAGTTTGTTTCAGGCAGAATTCGTTGACCGTTAATAATAGGGGATTTCCCATAGGAAAGGTAGGAGTACAGCACGCATTGCACGCATAACTGAGTGCGGGTATATTCTAGTTTGGCCTATCCCACGTACATTGTATTTTAATAGATAATTTCAATACCAGTACGCCGTGGAAATCTTATGCCATCCGTAGACGGCCCCCATCACATGACTTTTTTGAAAAAAGTGCGCGTGCAGGTGAAAATAAGGCTCATATGATATTAGTACATATATATATGACTCTCAATGTGCCCGTTTGAATACGATATCTGTACAATTCATGAGTTTGATAAATATATCTGTGAGTCACTGTATTTTGATGAGCCTTTAGGCGAGTCAAAATGAAAGCAAACGAGTAAAATATCAAGACATATTACACATTAAACTGTCTAACACGTTTTTTACCACATTTGATAATTTTCTCGCTTTCTGATTGGTCGAGAGCCGTGATAAATAAGTGTACATACCACGGTTGCTATTTTGCTCATATGTTTAATGTGGTAAATAACAAATTCACGATAGTTTCCTGTGGTATAGATATCTTATTTAGACAGTTTGATGTGTAATATGTCCTCTTATTTCCCACTGCACGGTTAGTGCCATCTCATCGTCTAAACTGTCGTGGATCCACAGCAATTTAGACGATTCGATGACGCCAACCGTGGTAAATAAGAGGACATACCACGCGAAACTATCGTAAATTTGTTAAATATATTATCAAACTATCATAAAAATTGTGTTTTGTTCATTTTTTTTGAAAGGCGCGCGTTTACCAGCATAGGGAAGCCAATTTAGTGTCTCTCTTAAGGTGTTTTCCAGTAGTTTTTTTATTGACCACACTTGCCATTTTCATTTAGCGAGATGATCATCTTTCCCTGGTCTGATCAATATATGTTTTTTGCACCAGATACAAAACATAGATGCAATTTTTGATTGATGTAAATTTCAATTCAATTGGTGTTGCTATAGCAACATAAAACAAAGATGGCGGAAATAAGTTTTTCTAAAATATCTCGCATTTTCGATGAGCCTCAGAAAAATGACTATATAGGTATTAAAGTCATATTCACTGTTAATCAGACATTAATTAGTATGTTTGATTAAAGCGATTTTGAATAATTTGCAAAAACATTCTTTTTGCGATTTATTTGAAATCACTCTAATCAAATATCCTAGCTATGGTCTGAAATAGCGCATAAATGTGAAGTTTATCACCTGTATAGTCATTTTTCTAGAGCTCATCGAAAATGCGAGATATTTTAGAAAAAACTATTTCCGCAATCTTTGTTTTTCATAGCAACACCAATTGAGTTGAAATTGACATCAATCGAAACTTCAATCTATGCTTTGTATCTGGTGCAAAATACATCTTGATCAGATCAAGGAAAGTTGATCAATTCGCTAAATGAAAATTGGAAGTGTGGTCATTAGGAAACTACTGGGAAACACCTTAAACCTGTCAAACCGGTATAGCGGAGTTGAAATGTCGCTAGATATTTTTACTCGATCCAGTCTTACTCATGCGATATTTTTACTCGTCTATGACTAGTTAGATAATAAACATCATTTGCATTACCTCTGGTGGGAAGAAAGTTGCGTACGAAGCTTTCCATAAGTCGTATGGACTTCTAGAAGAAAAACAATTAAGCAACAGCAAGTTAGTTTTAATAAAATAGGCGGATAACACCCTCCGAGGTTTGCATAATTTTCATATCATGCGAAAGCCGAATTCAATCATTGTTTTATTATCCATTCAAAATATTATTACAGCTCCAGTTATATATATCCAAAACAGCGCTTCTTCAATGATAGTTTAAGACATCAAAACTGACTAAAATCAATATTTTTCTACTCTAAATATTGTCGGAAAAACATATCTCAGCCTTTTGCTGATTTTTGTTTGGTGTTTTTGATATATTTTCCTTGCGAAATTGTTCTTATTTCTTCCTCGCTAAGTGAGGGAAACCGTCCTGAGTTGGAGGCAGCCATTTCCTATTCTCTGCGTGTGACGTAAGCCGTCCAATAATTTTTTTCAATAATTGGACGATTGACGCACGTCTTCAAAATTTGAGCATGTTATGAAAAATTAACCGGGCGAAATAGACCAATCAAAAACAGAGAAATATTTTGAATGAATAATACTACTAATTAACACCACTGACTATTAGCAAACAACACATTGCTCACATGTTGAGTTTTGTGCGGGGGAGAGGAAAACCGGATAACTCGAATAAAAATCCATATCCAGCACAAAAAAAGTCAACTCGCTATCTCATATAATCCATGCTCAAGCGCGGCCGCGTCGATTTTGGCGCGCTTTGGCTCAAACGTGACGTCACGAATTCCACTAGGTTGTGCACATGACGTCACGCAGTTTCCTATCCAGTGTTTTTATCATCCATGCTGTAAGAGAGGTGAGAGAATAGAGATGGATATATCATGAATATCTACTGAGATCAGAATGCGAAGCGGCATGGTTTACAGTCAATTCAAAAAAAAAAGTCATCAACGGACTGGACCGAATGGGTAGAAATCATACCAATCACATCTCATTAGATACATGATGACCGCGGCATAGTGATGTACATACCTTGACTGTAGCTTACCAAGATCTTCACTTGTAACAGGAGGAGCGCCTGGATAGGAACAAATGTATGGCTCTTAAGAAAATGTTTGACAATGTAGAAAAGAATAGATACCGTATTTACTCGAATTAGCGCCGCAGCGCTTATTAAATTTTTCTCGATCTCACTGTCCCCTTCTTGATCAGAACTACGAATATTGGGAAGATAACTTAATGGGCGAGCGACGAAATATAATTACTTTGAACTGAAGAATATAGCTTTTGTTACAAATTTATTTCCAATGCTGTTCTAGAATAACATTATAGCGTTAAAATGCGGCGCTTATTCTAGAGCGGCGCATATTTGGGGGGGGGGGGGGGGGGGGCGGCGCTTATTCGAGTAAATACGGTAATGCTACAATTCTATCAGCACCACCACAACCCCCCTCCCCCTCGTGGTATTACTGTTAGTCAATACATTTCTGTATTTATAGTATACCTATTTGATTGAAAGCATCAAGTCCTGCTGGTACTATGATCGGCTTATTGTGTTCCAGTGAAACAGATTTGCTGCAGGAAATAATAACCACATATTATCTAATTGTCATGTATCAATCTATCAGGTAACCACTACGCCGCCCCCCCCCCCCCTCCCCCCCCCCCTCTCTCTCTCTCTATTGCTACGAGAGTTTTTCTCACGTTTCTCCAGTTTTCCTTCCTACGAAAAATCAACATGTGAGAAGAGATGTGTGTAGTGCAACAGTATTTAATGTAGAGGGGAAAAAACATCAACTTTTGGCGAAAGGGCCTTTTCTGTTTGTGCCCCGAAGCTTTGGAACTCTATGCCAATCGAGATTAAGGAATCTTTAAATATTTAAGAAGAGAACAAAAACATTTTTATTTAACACCTAAATTATAGATTCAATTTATATTTTTTTTTTACTGATATGTACATACAAAGTTTTAAACATTTTTCTTCGTTCGTTTTCATAATTTTTTCATTGTTTTTCCATTTTATATATATATTTTTTTATCATGTAAAAAGCATTGACAGTTTTAAATGCGTTTTTTAAGAAATAAAGTATTATTATTATTATTATTATTAGAGGTAGTAAGTGTGAGTGTCCACAATTAGTAGGAAACTTGCGTCTGGCTAAAAGAATGAGACGATTAAAAAAGTGATTTATATTTATTGATTATTACTTCAGCTTCTTTCTATACCTGAGAGATGTGTGAAATAAAAGGTGTCCCATCAAACCACGTGCACGTCCTGTTAGATTTTCTGATTTTGAGCTGAAAAACTAAAAATAAACGAAATGCACGACAATATGACAAATGAACACAGCAGTAGAATTAAATGATAAATGTGTAAACTGACGGCCAGGAACGAGCCGGAAAGGTGACAAACTCTGAGTTATACACGCTTTTCGAGTAACGAAATCGGACTCGCCTAATTTGCTGAGACCACATCCACTTTGACATATGCGCGTATCTCGAACTTGAAACAGCAAAATAATCATAT
This sequence comes from Metridium senile, assembly GCA_949775045.1. Lineage (NCBI taxonomy): Eukaryota > Metazoa > Cnidaria > Anthozoa > Actiniaria > Metridiidae > Metridium > Metridium senile. The sequence goes on along the minus strand of OX459105.1, from coordinate 7,359,608 downwards.
TTTTCGAGCTACATGTATGTGCTCTTGTCGTAATGCGAACTTGACACAGCAAAACAATATATTCGGGTTACACGCTCCTGTCGTAACTCCACTTGCAATAAAATGACACCACCAAGTCATACACAACCAAGTCATGACACCAACATTTTGACACCATAAAGTCATGACACCACCAACTCATGACACCACCAACTCATGACACCACCAACTCATGACACCACCAACTCACCACCAAGTCATACACAACCAAGTCATGACATCAACATCTTGACACCACAAAGTCATGACACCACCAACTCATGACACCACTAACTCATGACACCACCCACTCATTACACCACCAACGTGTGACACCACCAACTCATTGCACCACCAAGTCATGACACCACCAACTCATGACACCACCAACTTGTGACACCACCAACTCATGACATCACCAACTTGTGACACCACCAACTCATGACACCACCAAGTCATGACACCACCAAGTCATGACACCACCAACTCATGACACCACCAACTCATGACACCACCAAGTCATGACACCACCAAGTCATGACACCACCAAGTCATGACACCACCAAGTCATGACACCACCAACTCATGACACCACCAACTCATGACACCACCAACTCATGACACCACCAACTCATGACACCACCAACTCATGACACCAACAACTCATGACACCACCAACTCATGACACCACCAACTCATGACACCACCAAGTCATGACACCACCAACTCATGACACCACCAACTCATGACACCACCAACTCATGACACCCAACCAACTGATGGCACATTTAACTGGCGACACTACCAAGGAAGAGCATACACCCAGACTGCAACGTAATTTAGAAGACCAATACCTGTAGATGTGCACCATTACTGTGAGCAACAAAACGTAAGGCTTTACTGATCATTTTGCGTTTTTCTGGATCCAGGTCCTGTATAAATAGGTGAAATAGATCAATTAGTTAGGACCCTATTTGTCAAGGCAGCAATGGACACCAATTGTAAATCCAGAAAATATGTAAGGAAATGAAAAGGAAACAATCAAATATTATATATAAATTTAACGCTTGGTTTAAAATTGGGTTTAATATAATTTATAGTTTCTCATTTGATGTATGTTATTTTACAAGACTTTAATTATACCAAGCTTCCAGGTCATTAACCCAGGGGAAAGCTTGGGAATTACAGACTTGAAACAACTTATATATAAATTTAACGCTTGGTTTAAAATTGGGTTTAATATAATTTATAGTTTCTCATTTGATGTATGTTATTTTACAAGACTTTAATTATACCAAGCTTCCAGGTCATTAACCCAGGGGAAAGCTTGGGAATTACAGACTTGAAACATATCATACATTAAAGAAATGGGCTACATATACTATAAATAATAGATTTATATAATTATTGTCAAGTTGAGATTCTTGTTGTAATGTACAGAGAGAAGGCTCTTGGAGAAGACTGGTGGTATGATTTTAAAACAGAAAAAATCCACTTAAACCTATTTTCCATTGAAAGTGTTTGAATGAGTTTTTACCTGATAGATGTCGTATTTACCACCAATAATAGCCAATGGAATAGGAAAAGGCTCTACCAAAGACTTATCCTAAATAAACAACATATACACATTAAAACGTTTCAAAATAATAATAAAATAAAGTTAACAGTGAGGACACTCAAACCGTGAACACTTTGAGGTTTTTTGTTACTTTTTTTAACCATGCACATCCCTTGAGCGAAAAGATTAGAAATATGATTTATTATGAACACTTAGTGTATTTGAACTCACTGCTTCATTTTTAGAGGTTTTGAAACAGTAGAAGGTTCAGAAAATATTAACAACAGGTTCCCATTTAAATCTGTACTTTCCCATTTAAATCTGTACTTATGCAAATTGTGTTGATTTGTGCTAAACACACAGATCAACCAATCAGAGAAGTTCACTTCAGAAATAATATACTCTGATTGGTTGATCTGTGTGTTTAGCACACATCAACACAATTTGCATAAGTACAGATATAAATGGGAAAGTACAGATTTAAATGGGAATCTGTTTAACATGAAAACTAAGAAGTGTTCACGGCTCGAGTACTATCCTCACTGTAAATACATTAAGTTTTAATAAATTAAGTTTAAATAATGGACCCCACACAGTTGCTCTATACTACGTTGTCCGGCTGCGTAACCAGAGTGGTTGGTCCTTGTTGTGTATAGTGGTAACACATCGGACTAGAAAGCCGAAACACTGGGGTTCAATTCCCACCAAGGGCATATGATATTTTTCTCATGATCTTTATTTCACTTATACACTGAACGCATTTCAACTCATTAAGTTTACAAATGTAAATAATGGTGATAATAATAAAGTTATTATTTTAATATTAAAAAGTTTGTCATTTGAAACATAAAATAGAAATCAAGTGAATAATCATATTCTACTCACTGGATGGTCTTTCCCAAACTTCTTCCATGCATTCCTTTTCATTTCATCCACAGCACTAATGACATAGAATTATTAGCAAACACTTTGAATACATTCTAAATAGACATTTATTACAAAACCATGACAACAGCAAATGGTGGATTTATTGAAAAACAATTTCACTGTCAAATTCGTCATATCAATAATTATAGTAAAACTACAAATTTTCACACAGAATGCCCTTCAAATGTTGATGAACTTGTAAAACTAAAGTTGTTTTACAAAGAAATATATGGCATCACATGCTGGTGTTCATGTTGGTCTCTGTCATTTGAGTGCCAAAATATGAAATCTTATTTTAAAATTTATTTAGAAATTTGAATCTGATGAAAATTGGTAAGGGCTAAAGCTTGAAACGGCAGAAAAGTTAAGTCAACATTTGTATGGTCATATTATAAATTTCATTCTTACCATTACCTATCATTTAAATCAAACACCAGTTGATGTAGCCTATACTAGTTTACTTACTAGTAAACTATTCATCATTAGTATAAATACGCAGGTGATTATAGAAAATCGAGTGCGCTGATTGGTTTGCTATCTCGGATTATCAGCCGATAATCACCTTTTCGGACAAAATGGCTGCCAGTAGTAGTCGTTTTGTCACTGTTAGCGAAGATGAAATTGAAAACTTTAAAGAAAATGCTGTCCCAAAATCGACTAAAGAAGCTACAAAGTTTCGTGTCAAGCTATTTAAAGGTATCATAGTAAATTTTCACATTTTTTTTTTTGTCATTAAGCGAGACAATGCGAGCCGGACACTTTCGCGTGACGGTCGCACTTTTAAAAAATAAAATATTTTCACTTTCAATGCTGTTTCCTTCTTTCTTTTTTGAAATAATCACCTTTGTATTTATACTAAAACGATTATTCACCTCAGGCGAAGTGATTATCGGTGAATATTTACCTCGCAGCTCGAAGACTCACCGCTCGGTAAATATTCACCGGTAATCACTTCGCCTTCGGCGAATACTTGTTAAATAAAAAAAAAACTAGTTAGTATTTACTAAGGTCATCTGTTGTCACTCCTATAATATAGAGTTAAGTATTTAATTTAATTAACACATTCAAACCTTGGATCATTTTTGGACAATTCCTCAAGTACTTTTTTGACTCTTGATTTAATCTTTGTGAAAACATAAAAAATGATAAATTAATGTATACCGGTAGTAATAATAATCAGTTATAAGTACTTATTGACAGAGTGGGAGGGCCATACAGGAAAATATTTGGCTCGTGGTCATGACGTACGGACCGAGCCAAGTAAGCTAAGGTCCGTACAAATGACCAAGAGTCAAATATTTTCCCGTACGGCCCAACCTAACTCAGTCAATAAGTTTTTTTATCATGTGACCCACTCTTTTTAATTTAAAGGACATTTTTTTGTGATGTTTCGAGTAGCGGGTCCGTACATGTTTGTATGGACCAGGTGAAAAAATCCATTAGGACCTGGCCTATCACATGACTTTTTTGAAGTTTTCTTAAGAGCAAACCACTGTTTGTTGATATTGAGGTCAAATTCCACTCATATGACAAGGTTGCAAGGATACTGAAGCGCATGAGCTACAAAGAAAATGTCCTGGATTGGAAGAGTCCATTATTTTCTTGTCAGAATCACAATGTAAAAGACTGCTAGCAGGGAATGTACACCAATTATCTGACACACTGACAATTACTATTAACCCAGATCTTCTATTTTCAAAGTTTCAATCAAATCAACAAACCTCATTCAAAAGTGTTTCCATGGTAACCCACAGTTCATTTGGCAAAGAGAGATCCAGTACAATCACAATTGCCAGAGATCTACACAACAATATTAAACATGACTCTTAGCTAGTTAGAATAATTACAAGCTACAAATGTATCAAATTGTACATGTACATTATGTACATGTATGTGTACATGCAAGTTTCTCTCCGAAATATTAATGTTCAACAAAAACTACTGCAATGATCATTTAAAAAACAACTATTAGAAAGTGTGTATTCTGATTGGTTGAGACATGTGCTTTATGAGAGCACACAGCGAGTGCATTTGCATTTTAAACAAATATGTAAACATTTTGTATTTTATAGAAGAAATAGAAAACCTGCTTTCTGTGCTGTACACAGTTATGGAGCATGATGCTTCTCTTAACACTTCTTCTGTGTTCTGTTCAAGATTGCATGCTAAAATAACTGCACACAGTACGTACATGTAATCTATGCATTTTCTATTTCTTTAAATTAAAGTCATTATTAATTAACATATACTTCTACACATAATATTACAGTAAATAGAAACTATCTATTGTAATAACAGTAGCAATTTGACTTTATTTAATTGATAAAACTAGCATTCTATTTCCCACAAAGCTCTAGATCTGTACCTTATAGATTCAACAGTAATTGGGATATCAACTAGCTTGGATAGGGATGCTCCACCACCTAGCTCCCATAAATGACCAATATCTTTAGCCTATAATAGAATATTAAATAACATGAGTACAAAAACAACTGTGTTAAATAAGAATATTTTACTGGATAATTAAAAGCTACAAACTTGGACAAAAATGCTGACAAAATGTGATTTTTGAGTAAAAATATATTTGTACAAAAACATATTTTGGTCTATAAAATCGTCCCCCTCCCCCCTTAAAATCAATGTTGCATGCATGGCGGGTCAAGCATTATCAAACCCAACAATATTGACATTGAGCAGGGGGGACGGGAGGACAGGGGGGGGGGGGTGTTGTGTAAAAAAAATGTCAACTATTTTTATCCAAGATTGTAGGTTGTTAAACTTCTGCAAATCAGTTGATTTTGTAATTAAAATACAACCTTTGAATATTACACATAGAACTTCAATATAAATTTATACTTACAATATTGTGGCCTCTTGCTTTTCTACCAAATGTGTAATCCAATCCTGTTGTTGGTTTTGGTGTTTCATCTCTGTTTACAAAATAAGCCAATAAATTAATTGAAGCAACAATCATTTCAAAGACATATTCAACAAAGATTGAGCACAGGGACCCCTAATCAATCAATAATTATGAATAAAATAGATGAAAAACGCGTGCATGCAATTGTTCGTCGCTTGGGCTTGCTGTGTCGACTACTGCTCGCGATATCTGTTGGGCTTCCTGTGGCCGCCGTTGCTTGGTGACGAATGGCTGACGAATGGCAAAATTCAAAAACTTTTCTGGCGTTGCTTTTCTCGGCAAATCTCTCTAGTTTAGTAATTATCACAAGGGGTGGACAAGTCACCAAGCAACGGCGGCCACAGGAAGCCCAATAGATATCATGAGCAGTAGTCGACACAGCAAGCCCAAGCGACGAACAATTGCATGCACGCGTTTTTCATCTATTTTATTCATAATTATTGATTGATTAGGGGTCCCTGTGGATTGAGTATGAAACTTATTGAATAGAATTCAAACAATTGTTTTGCCCATCCACTGTTTTTCAACAACAATTTTTTTGTGTTTATTTCATGAATAGGTTCTGTTAAACAATCAAAAACAGTGTTCTCCAGGAGCCGGTTGTACGAAAGCTGATTAAAATTAACCTAGGATTAGTGTTAATCTATGGTTAAAATCCCTGACCCAGGATTAGTAAATCCTAGGTTAAAAATGCGTTGCTCGAACGGGAAACTAACCCTGGATTTACTAATCCTGGATTAATCTTGCGAAAACCCGGTTTTTACCAGTTTTGTACACGTCATCATCTTGTTTTATCACAATAAAGAAGACAAAAACTACTCACATGTATCTTTTAATCCCAAATATATAATCGTTTGAGTAGTAATAAAGAATTTACAGTCTTTTTTGACATTTTTCGCTCGATTTTCTTCGCTATTTGAACTGGAAGTGCTTAGTGACTGTATCACCCGTAAATGTAATAACAACCGTAAATGTAATACCCACCGCAAATGTAATAAAAATCAACCGTAAATGTAATACCCACCGTAAATGTAATAACTATCAACCGTAAATGTAATAACCGACCCCACCGTAAATGTAATAAAATTTAACCATAAATGTAATAATCCAAACCCACCGTAAATGTAATAACATTCAACCGTAAATGTAACAAGTGTTTACACTGTAATTTAACTGAGCTTCAATACAGCATTGCAATACAGCATTGTGACGTCATGACGTCATCAACCAAAGGGAAAATGCATAGTGCATAATTGGAAGAATTAAAGATCTGTAAAATATGTATAATATTTTCCGCGACATGCACGTGAGTATGATTGGCTCTAGACCGGCACTCCGTGACACCTAATTGAAAGACGTCCTACATAATATGTGACAATTGATGTGAGCTCTGTGGACTTCAAGAATATTTCTACAGCCTCTTATGCAATTTCAATTTAAAAAAAATATTTTGTAAGGGTTCTTGTATATATTATTACAGGTGACTCGGCAGGTAACTCGGCAGCCTTTCATAACTGAAGATTCTCAAATTTCAAGAAGGTAATCCAGTTAGATATTTACAAGCATGGCCGAGACACTGGATTTAAACTAAAAGGAATCAGGAAAAAATAAAGCCTTAAATCAGGGCAGGATTCGAATCCGAAAACTCCCCAAGTGCAAAAATAAAAACCGTTCTGATCACTGACTCTATCTGGTCTGTGTTTCTTTTTCCTATCTTGTCGTTGCACATTTCTACTGAGAGTCCCATTTTCAGTTTCCCATTATTCATCCTAATGATAGTTCGGCTACTCGCGTGTTCCATTCGCATTTTAATTTGCATTCGTACTTGAAAATTATGTAAAAATATCATTTTATGTAGATGCTAATTAAAAGTACAAGCCTTATATTGTTTACCAATATAACAGGGTACAGGGTACTCACAATCACTACAGTACATTCAGCATTCACATTCAGCATTTATAACAAACAGAAGTTCAAGATCACTTTGGAAGAAAAAAAGAGATATTCCCTTTAGTTCCTGACGTCATAATGTCACGTGTTCATTTACAGTAAAAGAGGGAATACTAATTGTTATGCAATGCTGTATTGAAGTTCAGTTAAATGACAATATAAACACTTGTTACATTTACGGTTGAATGTTATTACATTTACGGTGGGTTTCGATTATTACATTTATGGTTAAATTTTATTACATTTACGGTGGGGTCGGTTATTACATTTACGGTTGATAGTTATTACATTTACGGTGGGTATTACATTTACGGTTGATTTTTATTACATTTACGGTGGGTATTACATTTACGGTTGTTATTACATTTACGGGTGATACAGTGACCACTCAAATTTTGACTACAGCGCGTATTAGAAACATTCTAAAGAACATATTACACACTATTGAGGTTGATCGATGAGAATTAACTGTGAAAAGATCTACTGGCAGCTCTAAAATCTCTGGAGAATACTGACAAATGTAATTAAAAATACTTTAAAAAATCAAAAATACTTTATGAGTTTATACACTTGGAATATTTTGCATCAAATAGTTTTCCATAAAATGGCAATTGATTTTATGTAATTAAGAATACTTTATGAGTTTATACACTAGAATATTTTGCCTTTATCCCTGGGATGGTCATGTTAGTCCTAAGTTGAGTCAGGGTTTTTACATATTATATCAATGTTACATCTTACCTATCAAGGAACCTTAGTATTACTGATGTTTTACCCTGAAAAAAATAATTCAATCATATTATCCACATCTTCCTGAAAAGATTAGCGATGAGGAATTATGGGAAAGAACAGGCAAACAATTACCAATAGGTATTATTTTTGGTAGTGAAGGGGGAGGGGGGGGGAGTTGGAGGTGGATTGGCCGTATCATAGAGGGGAACATAAGGGGGGTTGTAAATCGCTCCATATCGCAAGATTTGTAAAACTGCAAAACTGCAGATATAAATGAAAAAGACTGCACCAAAAATAATGTGAAAATGCATCACCACAAACCCTTACTGCCCTTCATCATTCTATAGAGAAAAGAGGGGCATTAATGCCACACCGATTAACGGGTTAGCTCAGTTGGGAGAGCACAGCCTGTTAACCGGGAGGCCGGGGGTTCAAACCCCAGCCGGACCATCACTCAGGGTCTTAAAATAATTGAGGAGAATGTTATAACTTTGTATTTATTTCGGTTTATAATTGTTAGGCTTCGTGTCCTCTCGGATAAGGACGTTAAATCGGAGGTCCCGCCTCGCCACTTACACACTAACCATTAATCGGGGGGACGTAAAAGAACGACTGAGGACGCAGGTTACGACCATCTTCAGTGAAAGGCCTACACTTACACTAATATATACTAATTACTAACAGCTAACTATAATGTGTAAAGCGCATTTGAATATATACACATAGAAATTGCGCTACATAAATGCATTATCATTATCATCATCACACTATAGAGTGGGAGACTATAATTGAGACGAGAAGCTGCTTTTTGCTGCCTTTTTGATAGTAAAATACAGCCTTTCCCCTCTCAAATGTCAAGATTTAAAGTTTAGAATGTTAGTACACTGTAAAGGTCAAGTATGTAATTTGATTTGGGAAGAGATCAAGGTTTGATACAAAAAATGTCTGCTTATAGGTGGACGTACAGTGACATATTTTCTTATGGGTTTGCCAAGGTTCAAACAATTCAATGCCAACACTTGTACAAACACTATGCTCACCTATACTTTTAAAAGATAGGTAATATAATGAGATTTGTAACACAGACTGTAAAAAAATCTTGACTTAACCTTACTGACGTTCCAAGCTTTAGCCCTTCGTCGGAAATAAACAAATTTTGCTGCTATATCACAGAAGCAGAAGGACGAAGTCTTACTTTTGTACAAAACTAAGATAAACTGTTTGGTATAAGTAGACTAAGCAGGTCAGCAGAGTTACTTTTTAAACTCTACTAAAACTCTACATAATATATTAAAGGTCTATAGATTCTATAAGGTCGATAAGGAGTAAATGACCTTGAAAACAGCAAGCTGCATGGCTTTCACTCGCGACTAAAGACACAAGTATCGGATGTATTGTATTACATAGCATCTAAGTTAGTACTTAAGTTTTTACAGACTTTACCGCTTGAAATGATAACGTGCATTGGTGAACGTGTATGTACACGTTTTAAGTATAGTCTATGAATGGCCAAATTTTTATATGACATTGGGTATTTTCTATTTCTATTTGCGGAAATGCAGTATTTTTACATTTTTTTTGCAGTATTGTGGTATTCAGGATGCCCCAATGTCCCCCTCTATACTAGTTTAGTCATGTGTTTCCATTTATGGACTTTTAAAAATCAAACATGTATTGTATCCAGTCTAATAAAAGAACAAAAGCTTATGTCCCAACAATTTAAACATACATATAGACCGAATCGAAATATGGCGTACTTTTATTGTTCTTGACTGTCTAGCCTCGTGTTCACGTTGGAAAACAATAGAGTTTCCACATGTATGCGAGGCTGGGCAGTTAAGAAGAATTGATATTCAAATTGGCCGCCATATTTCAATTCGGTGTATGATTGTTGTTTAAATATTTGATACTTACAGAGCTTTTACTGCCAGTAATCAATACAGTAGATTCAATAGCTTGTGTAGATACAATATCTTGATTCCCTGGTAGTGCTAATTTATCAAGAGGAAAAAATGAAGTTGTCAAAAAACACCGCATCCAGTATTATCTGTCAATCAACCTTGCCGGACTTAATACCAATACCTTGTTTAGCTGCTTCTGCCTCAGCCTGATCCCTTTCTTCAAGGGCTAACTCCCAGATTGATTTGTCAGAGCTACAAAGAGAAAGTATTGAATATTTCACTGAGAACATGGATATAATAACCGGGGATAAAGTTGTAAACTAAAATACAAGTGGCTGTCGTTGTCAGGCAACATTAAAACCTCAATTTCTAACAATGGAAGTAAAAGACTGCAATTATAAGACATAAATACATACCTTTTAGATCCCATGTCATTAAAAGCTTAAAATTGAACCAGAAAATTGCCCAAAACCTTCCAGGTTAATAGCATCTGATCGTCATGACAAAATCATTTCCCCAAAACAATGAGCCAGTAGTGTTTTGACACAGCGGCTTCCCATTTCCTAGTCCTTATCGTCCAACAACTGCAACGCCTGCTTGAATTTGTAAATTTTAGACACGTCTTTATATCATGATATGGAAGCATTGGGCCAAACTAAAAATGTTATTGTTATTGAAGAAGAACTTGAAGCACTTAAGGCCATTTTCTGTGAAGAAGGAGAATTCAACATTCTGTCGAATATAGAAAATGGCTTGTTTATTGGATCGGAGACAATCGATACTATCGTGGATCTCCAAATCAAACGATCAAGTTCAACAAATCCAGAGGCACGTAAAATCAAAATGGCTATTAGTATTTCAAAACAATACCCTAATGAAATCCCTAAAATTTCTCTTTCGTCGACACATTTTCAAAACAAAGAAATAGCTAGATTTCGAGACGATTTATTGGCATACGCAGACACTCTATCTCCTGGCCCAATGATCTTGGACTTGACTCTGTGGCTACAGGAAAATGCTGTTCGTGTTCTTGAAGAAAAGGAAGAAAAAGCAGCTCCATGTGAAGCAATAAATGATTTAGTCGTACTGAAGTTAGACCACATGAGGAATCGGACTAAATACCTAAAAACCTTAACATCGTGGACACAAGATTTAGATCTAAAGACAGTCGTGATCTTCTTGAATAAACAGATACTTCTTGTATGTGAAGGTCTGACAGCGAATGTCCGAGAGTTTTTGAGGAGATTCAAGTCATGTAATATTGATGTTAATTCATCTGGTAAGCCATGTAAGGAAAGGATGATGTCATTCATCGTACAGATGCAACGACATTTTAAGTTGAAGTAGGTTGGCATTTATTATAATTTATCCTTCAGTACAACTTACAGTCTAGTTTTGAAGGCATTCACTAACCACATCAATGCATCATTGTCAACTGTGTGTGGCCATAATGTTATTCTAATTATCTGTAGTCTGAAAAGTCCACATTTTTCAAGTAAAACAGATCTTTATTTCTCAGCTACATGTATGGTGATCCTAAGCCTCCTATGCAGCCGCTCCTTTGTGTCCTTTGTGTCGTCTCTGTGGGGAGACTAGTATTGCGTGACGACACAAAGGAGCGGCTGCATAGGAGGCTATGGTGATCCCTGCTTAGGAAATATCATTGACATTTACTATCAATCAAATATAACAAGGAATATGTCAACCTCCACACTGTACAAACAGAATATTACCATCTGAATATTGGATGTTAATCCTTCAATGACAAGTGAAAACATGGAAACATTCAAACAATAACAGACTGATAACACATGTACAGTAGTGCAGTTATAAGCCCTCTACATATATTTTTATCCCATATCATATAAAATACAGCCAATCAGAATGCTTGAAAGCCATTTTATATTCCGCAGTATCAAACAATATCAGACTGATAACACATGTACAGTAGTGCAGTTATAAGCCCTCTACATATATTTTTATCCCATATCATATAAAATACAGCCAATCAGAATGCTTGAAAGCCATTTTATATTCAGTGGTATTTAATTGCCTCTTCCCATGAGACATTGCGGGTTCTCCTTGATTATATATGATGTGGGATAAAATAGTTATCATACTAACAATGCTTTCTCATGACATACCGTGACATACTTATCACTTTTATTTTCTTTGCATTCTGTGTGTATACTAGAAAATACAAGTGACTCATGGGATATTCCATGCTATGCCCCTCAAAACCACGGTAGAACTATAGCAACACTTTGTCTTGATGAATAATATAATATATATTGCCCCCATAGGAAATTATGGATTGTAGTGTTAGTTTTCAACATCCACATATTGTTGGGAGCTAGCAGTATATCGCTCATAGTAATGTACTATTCATATGTAAAAGCTTACCTTGTTCTTGTGTTTTTTTTCTTATTTCAGGTCTTCTGGGTGTTTTGTAAAGGAGTGTGAATCATTTTTTGAGTTGGAAAAGATATTCAAAGAAATGGAAATGGCTGACATTTATGATAAATTTGTACTTCCTTCTTTGTAGAGGGCAGAAATCATATCAAACTTTGTATACTTGGTCTAGCTAATATATAGTTTTCCATACAATGAATTACACACATTTATAGGAGTGATCATTGTTTATCATCAAGGGGGAGAGGGCTGGTGCAAAAATAGGGTGGGTCAGCAATTCTTATGTCAAGGAAGTTAATTTGTACAGATTATATATGGAAAGTTTATAATTTAGAGCCTGATGTAAAAATTTAGCAGAGCCGACATTCTATTGATACAATTGCATGCATGATACATGATTGTAAAGCAAATATACAAAACTTATACATGATGACTTATGATGACATACCCCTCATCTTGCAAAGTTTGGTAGAGTAAAAAACATTTTAATATATTAGTTTAGCAAAATATAGATAGCCAAGCAAACTAGTAAAATATATTCATTAAGTTATATGTCTTGTGTAGAGAGCAAGGTAACAGCTAGCTAGAAGCATTTATTTCAAGGGGACATTCTCAAATATTTTTTGGTGATCTTGGTAACAAAAGGTAAAAATAATTAGGAAAACTGTGATATTATGTTGAGCAAGGAAAATAAGGCAAAACATTTTGATGGTTCAAGGGAGCATGCACATGTAAGAGGGTCCTGAAAGGGGGGGGGGGGGGGGGGGCGAATCCCATTTCCCAGTTTATATTTGGAACAAATCCCAGTAAAAAATCACGTAATCCCATCAGTGAAATCACATAATCCCATCAGTTTTGCTCAAGTTTTCAATCCCATTCCCATTTTCTATTGTTCTTTTATTTGTAAATCCCAGTCCCAGTGCATCAAAAACCCATTTTCCCAGTCAAAAAAGGCCAATCCCAGCTCCCATTTTACCCCTTCAGGACCTCCATGTAATACCTTACCTGGGAGGGGTATATATAATTATATATATGGATGTTATATTTTCTGTAAAATTTATATATCAAATTTAAAAAAAGGTAAAATGTAATTTAAAAAAAAAACTGAATGTAAATAAAAGAAAATGTATTCTATCTTGTTCTAATTTCCGTTGTTTTATTTTATTAATTTTTTTTCCTTTTTTCATTTTAATACGTCATTTTTAAAATGCGAACATATCCAGTCAGCGGTATTGTCATGCAAATATGCGCCGTTGTTGTTTACGCAGTATGAACGAAATTCGAATTTCAGGATGTTTTGTGCATGTTTGAAAAGGAGGGATTAAATGACGCTTTTAGTTTTTGCCTATTTTCCTAACCGATATTCGCTGTAGTCTCAAGATGAGCTGGGAGGACAAGTTTTCTTCTATTGTTAGAGAAACTGAGAGTAATTTGGCTCGAGTTAGGGTAAGTTAGACCCCAAAAGCTAGAACCCCGCAAGTTGCTCGTGAACGGGCTAAAGCTTTGACAAGACGGTTGCAATCTCTTGTTATCTTGTTTGTGGCACTAAAGTCTGATATTCCGTGAGTCAGGAAAAGCTGTGCGTTCTATTTTAAACAACCATCGCCTCTTCTAGATAATAACGAAATTTGTAAGTTCACAAATTTTGATATCTTTTTTCGGTCACTGGCAACTTCGCATCGTGAATGTCATGTCGATTTACATATTTAAGTCGGTAGCATTACTGTTTTATCCTAAAGCACACAAATATATAGTTTCATGTTCTCCTAAAGTTAATTATCTCAAGCTGTCAGTGCTCAACATTGAGTGAAAGGACCGTCTTGTTGACACAAGTGTTACATGTAATTACATGTTTTGTTTACATGTATGTCGCAGTTTGCTTGGTAAATTAAATTTTTATTAGTGTGATTTCAAAAAGTGTGATTACGGTTTTATTAATTACAAATACGACTTTTCTTAAGTTTTCACAGACAAAACCACAATATTGCCTGACCACTTTAATAACATGTTTTGAAGTTTCAAATTGTTTGTGATGATGTTTACATTTTGCTTTTGTATGTGATACATGTACTGTATATTTTGTTGTTGCATAGATTCTAAAAGGCGCAATGACCTACAATGACCTACTATAAGGCACAATGAGTTACTATAAGGCACAATGAGTTAATTACTATAAGGTACAATGAGTTACTATAATTAAAAGTACAATGAGTTACTATAAGGTACAATCAGCTACTATAATTAAGTTGTAGTTACTACAATCCAGGTACACACATCCATCCGGACAAGCATGAAAACAATGTTATGCCATCACCAACAAAGGCCGTATTTTATTTGAGGCATCCTCTTTCGTGACCATAATAAGAAGCTGGAATTATTTGTTATAGTAAATAAAAGTACAAGAATCTGTTGAAACATTACTTTAAAGTTGAGTCATTTCGATGGAGTTTCAAAGTATTCCATGTGGTACAAATACGTTTCTGGGATTGGATGTATAACTAATTAATTAGTATTAGATGTATTCTTTATGTTTTCTATTTGATTTATTATTATAATTTTTATTAATTATGAATCTTTTATATCTTTAGGATCGCCTTGACTCATCTAACATGTCTAGATCAAGAGCATCTACAGGAAGAGTTAGTTTTACTTCACCAACTAGGGGTAGTTTTACTTCACCAACCAGGGGTAGTTTTACTTCACCAACTAGGGGTATGAAATGACATTTAAGCCTCACTTGACCATAAACTTGATCAGTTTTAGAATTTAGTGATAACATTACTGCTCAATAGCCTCCTCCACAGGCAACTCCTGAGTCCGAGAGAGTGAGTTTTGTGAGTTTGGGGTTCCTGTGTTGAAAGATGAGGTCACATGCAGGAAGCCTGTGTCATTATTTTCTTTTTCTTTGTTTTGTCTTTGAGATGCCTGCGGAGGAGGCTAACTGCTTAGTGAGTGGAATGTCTAAAACAAACTTGTTCAATCATTGCTTTTTTGGTGCAATTTACAGTTCACTTCAAATTTTCGCACTACAGATGATTTGAGTCTCTTCTAAATCTTGGAGTCATTTCGCAGCTATTATTTCCTCTAAAAAAGTCTTCAAATTCCACCATATTGAATGTGATTACTACGGAAAACGGACGTCCAGGAAATGTCGAAAGTTTGATTGACGGAAGCGAAAACTCATAAGACGAGATTGGTATTTTAGCATTGGAGTTTGCATGTATGTGAAAATTGCAGTAAATACCAACAAGTAATTATATTACTTAACCCTAGGGTTTACCAGTTGGTATCCTCTGACAGTTGCTAGACTAGTGACATACTGTTTATGATAAAGTGCACATGAAATTATTCCCACCTCAAGAACTCCAAATAGTTTATAAAGTCTATAAATTTAATACCAACAATCTTTGACAAAAGTATAATTGGCACTGCTAAGACAAAATCATTTTTACACTCATTATGAAACCTACTCCTACTACAAGAACACAATTCAAGTCTTCCTTAAATTCTTTGATGATTGATATTTTTAATTATTCTGTTTTTATTACAGATTCATCACATCTTCAAACCCTGTCTGGTCTTAGTCATTCTATGGATAATCTTCCCAAAACGACCTTTTATTCTTCCCCCATAAAGTCATCCCATTCTACCAGTAAATCCCTTATTGATCTTGGAAACATCCATCGTCTATCAAGTCCACCAAGGACCTCAGCAGTTGGCAGTAATCAGTCTTCACCAGCTTTATTGAATCTACTGTATGAAAGAATGCAACAACAGTCTGAGGTACTACACACATCAATTGATTCATAAGTCTTAAATGTGAACAATCTTGAATACAGTTCTATCACTAAACAAAAAGTAAACAAAAAGTAAAAAAATAATTATTATTATAAAAAATCAAATGAGACAATAATTATAATTGAATAAATAATAATATACACTCAGGTAGTATTTGTTGCAGCAGCTTACTAGATCACATGTAATATATACAATATGAGCAGCCTCTCTGTATCGGATATACAACAACAAGTTGAAGATGAGTCGTTGTATATCGCATACAGATCAGACGTGAATATTGAATAGTACTTATGAAACATACAGATCAGACGTGAATATTGTATAGTACTTTTGAAAGTCAAGCGTTAGTTCTTTGGGTGGCCTAGTGTTGAGAGCGCTGGCCTTTCACCACTGTTACCTGGTTCGATTCTGGGCTCGGGCGACTAGTGAAAAGAGTTTGTTTGATGTGTTGTTCTCTCCCATGCCACAAGGGTGGCAAAATCAACATGTTAGTTGAGTGTATAGAATATTTGAATGTAGTAAGGAGTGTGTATGGAGGAATACAGTCCCACAAGCATCGAGCTTTAAAAATTCTACCGTGTATAAAAAAAAATTATTTTTTAAATTTTATTTTATGATGTTAGATGTTGGAATCATTATATAAAACTGTCAAAACATTGGAAAAGGAAAGAAACCTACAAGCAGAAATGATTTCAAAATTGCAGGGTAAGTGTCCTTAAGATTTCACATTTAAAATATGCATAATATATAATATAAAACATCTAGGGCAGTTTTTTTCATATTTTAATACCAAAATTAAAGTAAATCTTGAATATATTGTTGTTGTTTTTTTACAAGGAAAACTAATTGTTAAAGACAACTTTTCGTTGTCATCTCAACAACATCATTAGGTAAATGAATAACAAGAACTATATGACAACGAGATGACAATGAAACATTGTCTTTACAATTAGTTTTCCTTCTAAATTGTTTGTCAAAAAGTACCTTTATCAAGATATTGTATTGTACTGATTGTATTGAAACTCCAAACTAAGGTAGTTCTTTCATATTTTACTAAAATTGTCAAATTGATAAAAGTAAATCTGGCCAAGAAAATTCAAGTTAAAACTTATGCAAATCAGGATGATTTTGTATCTAATATACAACCTTCTTCACAGCTATGATTTCTTTTGTCAATTTCTCATGAATGTTTAATGAGTTGTATAATGGTCCTATACACTGTAGGTCAGGTCGTCAAACTCAATGACAGATTAAGAGAGCAAGGGGTTGATTTAGAAACTGAAAGAAAACTTGAACAGGTGACTATAAAGATCTTTACACCTATTGCAATAGTTATTGATCACAACAATCCAAGGTTGTAAAGGATGTAGGTATTTTTATTCAATCAACAATCATGTGCAAAATACCTTGGGACATTATCTGTTTTTTACATGAAAAATATTTCAACATCATTTTTCCGTTTCCCCCTCTCCCCCGTATCAATGTTGAGTTTTGGGAATGTGAAAGGGTTGTCATTTGAAAGACCAATCAAAATGGCTAAGGGGGGAAGGGGGTTTGCAAATCAAATTGATATAGTGAGCAAGTCATTCAAAAAACTAGCAGCACATGTTTTATCTGATAAAACACTGCTGCTCATTTTTTAAATAGTATGTATAGTATTGTCTCATTGTTAAATGGAATTTGAATAAAGTTAATATTATGGTACGTAAAAAATATAATAAAATAAAAGAGATATTCACCCAAGAAGCAGACATTACTTCTTTGTATTTTAATATGTAACTTTCTATATAATTATATTTCAGTTTAAAAGGGAGATGTACAGCCATCTACAGTCAATTCAAACACAATATCGCTTGAATGATAGAGGTGACTGTGTCCATGGGGACACAGATTCATTAGCAAGAGACATACAAGAAATGTAAGTCAAACATTTACAATACATTGTGTTGATATCAATCATTGATGTTGTTGGTTGTGATTGACAGTAAAAGACTAGCCCATGAGGATTGTGAATCTTTGAGAAGAGAGATTGACCACACCAAGACTAGAATTAGTGAGTACATTAATGTTGTACTTTAATTAGAAATTTCTTTTTACATTTATTTATTGGCTTTTCTTTTCCTGTTCCTTTCCTTTTCTTTCTTCCTATATTTCCCAGCTGTGACATTTACTAGTCTCCCTCGCAGTCAATTTTAGTGGCAGGCTTCCTGTGTTTGTTGGGGAGGGACACAGGAAGCCCGACACTGAAAACGACTGCGAGGGAGACTAGACATTTACCGGTATTTTTCTTCTCTAGATAAGATTGAATTAGAGACACACTCAACCATGGCTGATGCTAAAGATTCAGCCAGACGGCTGGAAAGAATCGATAGGGTTAGTTTGTGCTAAGTAAATTGTGCTATTTGTTTTTTCATTTATATTTTATCTTATTTGATTTGATGGTTTTTTTATTATTTTTGCTTTATGTTACCAAATTTACAGTGTGAATCAAAAAACTGTGGGCATGCAGTAGCCTCCTCCGCAGGCAACTCTTTTCCAATCGATTATTTCCATTTTGGGCTTCCTGTGTTAACTATATGGTAGGACGCGAGGAGACTGGAAGCTAATAAGAGGATTCTTCTCTTCTCCTCATTCCCCCTCGGCCCGCCCGTTGACACAGGAAGCCCAGAAATCCGAAAAATTGAAAAATCCGATAACTTGGGAAGGGATGCCTGCGGAGGAGATTAGGCATGCAGTAATATTTCAGAAATTGTGTATCATTAATTGAGCAACATGAAACAACTCTATAAGGTGTTTGGCTGATTTGTAGACAGATAATCTTTGTGTAGTTGGAGAGTTGTTTCACATTGTTCTCTGAGCAGTAAATGATTACTGAAATATTTCTTCATGTCCACAGTTTTTCGATTCACACTGAAATGTCTTTTTATGTCATTTTATGGTTTATGTAGTTTAATGTAAGTTTAATATATAATTTCAGACAGTATCACTTCTCTCTGAGAACCAGCGATCACAGTCCCATAGTCTTGAAAGCATGGTTGATGACAAAGATATGAAATCTTTTGAGCTTGTTGGTTTAAGGTAATACTGATTTAAAACTAAAAGTGGTTTCTATCAAAAGCGAATTGCTGCAAGCTGTTTACATAATATTCCACAGGCCCAGCTGCCAAATCTTATATATTAATCAACTTGGTTATCACTTAAGATTACTTGTTCAAAATGCTGCCTTCTTATCTTCCTTTTCTCAAGAATGCACAACATTATATTCCCTAAATCTATAAAATTATACGTTTCAATGTTTTTAGTATATTACAATCATGTTATCAAAGTGTTTGAATCTCCAACCAATTGGATAATAATGTTATCAGTTTAGAATCACACTAGAATTTCATATTGTAAGCATTGACTTACATGTTTGCTATAAGTTAGCGTGTTTGCCTCTAGCAAAAAGAAGATCATGAGTAAAGTAAAAAAAAGTAAACAACAGTATTTTACTTCGGAAATCCCTTTAGCCAAAGCTAATCTTTCAGAGAGCTGACAGTGTGCTCATTTTACTTCCCTCTTTCCATCAGTGCTCCGTTTTAATGGTATTTAAAGCTACTTATAGGTACACGGAAAAAAGAGAAGTCGAAACAAATATGTAATGTCATTGGGAATTGAACTCGGGACCTCTCACACCGAAAGCCTTGCACTAGCCAACTGTGCTACCCTTGCCCCTTGAGTCATATAGATATGCATAAATAGGGCATTTTGCAATCTTAGTGATATGTATTTCATGGTTTCAAAAAGCAACAACATGCATCAGATCAGCTTTGTCAGGTATCTGTTCAATAGGGATGTGCTTGCATTCACAAGTTTACAGGATAAACAGATTTAAACATGAGGCTACTTTCAAGACTACTTCCACGAGTGAGCATGATGTTTACAAATCATTGTAAACAGCAAAAATATACAAGTGTCAAATTCATAAAACATGATTGTGTGGCTGTTATTATTATTACGGCTGATTACGCATTAGTAAATGCTAATGAAGTTTTGTAATGTATGTAATGTAGTTTTTTAACTTGTAATATTTAACCTTTTTATTTAGGGATAAAATTAATGAACTATCAAGACATGTATCAGAATGGGAGAGTGATTCTCAAGGACAGAAACTAATGCCACAAAACCGTAGACAATTATCAGGTAAAACATGGCTCACTGGATCATTATCTTATGAAAATATATAATAATCTTTAATGAGAAGACAATCCCCAGGGAGGGAGGGATGGAAATACCACCTGAGGGTTAAAAAAATCCGGTTAGGATGATACTTATACAGATGAATCGCCCTTCTGTCTATCACCAACCAATTCCCCCTTCCACCACCACTAATGGTACCACACCCAAAGACTATTTTCATAAAAATATGATTTTCTAAAAGGACTTATCATTTATAACGAGAAAATTAATAATTAAGAAGATTCTTTTGATTTCCATGTATACAGACAGCAGTAGTAGCAATGCAAAACCATCAAGACAACCACATAAAACCAATACTAAGAGTACACTATTGAATGGCCATGCACCATCAACCACTAAGAAAAAGTCCAAAAGAATGACCACAGACCTGGATATTTCACTGTCTGACAGCGATCTTGATATTAGCTCTGCTTTGCTACCCATTAGCAGTGATTCTGATTCTGATTTGACTTCAATTCAGATGAACACTAATTCATTGAGAGGTAAGCTGTCTCCACGACGAGCAATTGTTGGTATTTGACAATGTTTATTTGTCACACAAAATTCATGCCAGCTTTCCACCAAATATACTTGCCAAATATATCTAACCGATTTACCTCATACACAAGCAAATAATGTCACATAAAAAAATGATAGGTAATATAATGAAATTTGTAAAAACGTAAAAAAGGTTGACTTAACTTTAAGCGAATCGTTCATTCATGCCGAAAGGTTGCTGTGTACCTAAGGAATAAATTAGTCGCATTTCTTTAGATTTTGCGGTTATTGTTAGTTCCAGTAATACGACATAGACCAAAAGCTGTGATGTTGTTAATGTTATGATTAGCAGAATGGCGGGAGACTGGCTTTGTTTTGTCGTTCGTGCCTATTTCACGAACGTGATCGCGGATACGATCACAGTAAAGTTTTAACTTAAGTCAACATTTTTTACGGTGTTACAAATTTCATTCTATAACCTATCGTTTATATCAAACACTGACGCAGCCTATACTAGTTTACTCGCTAGTTTCCATTCACATATGACTTACTGTTGTTGCCATTATACTTGCGATATTTAAGCGTTTTTGTATAACTTTTCAAATAAAAATGAACATACGTGTGAAAAAACATGCTAATGAGGTGTGCGTTTAGCTAATTGCTTTCATTTCTGTTCCCTTGATCCACAAGCCACCATAAAAAATCATTAACAAAACAACGAAAACATTCACAGATTTCCTTGAACCATCTTTTATTTTGATTATTTAAGTGTGACTCACTGAAGCATTTTGCGCACCGAATTAGCATGCTATTTTCAGTTAAACTATATTCTCATTCTAAAAATGGGTTATGCTAAAACGCTATTGTTTCCTTTTTTTTCTTTCAGTGGATACCAACCCAGAAATATCAGATTTGTCAAGTTCCCTCAGCTCATTAAACTCTGATGAACTGCTTGGCTTATGATAATAGTGAACACACCCTACTGGTGCAAACAATAGTGTCAACAAATGAAATTATTTTTATTGCTTTTATCTGCAAATGTTTTTTTAACAAATAGAGTACTAACACTAAAACATCAAATATTTTGTGCTGATGAGTACTACATTCTAACAATACAAACATTAAAAACATGCAACATAAATAGGACTAAATAGTGATATTTGATGCTAATTCTGTTGTTTTCTATTGTTTAATTAGCACTATTTAGTGTTAGTACTACTTGTTTCATGGGTATATTATTTGCACATACAGCATTAATATTTAATTCTCAAGATTGCATGCGCTTAGTGTTAGTACTCTAATGACTTGTTTGTTGGATAACTAAATTCCTATCTCGTCCCCATGACCCTTACTACTCATTGCCTTGCGCTCAAAAAAGTGCAGATTTTGGAGTCTGGGAACTAGATTCGGATAGACGCATGGGTGACAATATTTTTTTAATTTGTATTTTTAACTTCAAGCTGTATAAAGTGTATAAAGTCTGTATTGTTTTACATGTAAAAGAGGACCATTTAATAAAACTAACTTGAGTGTTTAAGTATATGACATCATTTCAAAATAACAAAGCACAGATATCTATAGCGATGTTCATTGGCTGCTAAAATAAAAAGCTGTTTTACAGTAAGCATGGGAAGGATACTTAACTTTGAACACTTGATTTTTTCATGTTATACTCTTGGTATACTGTAACATCGCTATAGTACTATAATTATAGTAATTTTTAGAAACGTTTTCCAAAAAAGGTAAAATTTCGTGTTGTCGAAAAAAAACAAATTTATTGGGAAGGTTTTCAATAGTTTTTTCGTGTAGATTTTGAACAGCAAAGAAAATAACAAGAAATATTGACGATAACATGATAAGCTTGTCAAGACTCGTTCATCATCTACACAAGCCAGGGAAATTAATAAGTAGGGGAAAACTTGCCCAGGAAATATTGCTGGTGCTGGAACAGTTCTGATCTGGAATATTTCCAATCCTTTTTTCTAACGGTGATCAATCATAAATTATTCTACCAGTTCTTTTCGTGTTATAGATATTCGTTTGGACGTGGTTCGAAAGTCTACTGTTTCTTTCAAAATAGGAACTTTTTTTGTTTAATAGTTTTTGTACTTTCCTCTTCCGACTCGATGTTGTTTTTGTTCAGCTTGAACAAAATCTGCGATTGGAACTGCAATAGGTCGTAAATCTGTTGTAACCTGTAATACAATGTCAATTGTGAATAAGTAAAAAGGAAATGCCTCATTAATCAGGTGTAGTTAGCCGACATTTACATCATAAATATAATAGGGTTTTTTTGCCAATACTGGATCAGCAAACATACATAGTCCATTGAAATTGAATAAACTTGTCCTTTCTTACTTGTTTTCCTGTTCCTCAAGTTTTTCTTTCATTTGCTCTATTTTGTTATTATCGGAGTCGTTGACTTCGTCTTCGCCAGGATGCGTGAATCCAAAAATAGCATGATAGATCTATGAAACAACAACAGAATCTCGTTACTGGACGTGGATTTCTATACTCCTCCCGTAGCTAACTAGCTGGTGTTTGGAAATGTGCACCATATTTTCACACCATTCTCATATCACTATAATTGATAGCGGAAGGGTTAGCTTGATTATGTTAAAGTCGTGTATGTATTTTGTTTCTTTGACTGCTTGCGTGCTTGCTTGTTTTTATTTTGTTCTGTATTAGTTTGTCTGTGTTTTTTTTTTATGTTAGTTTTAGTTTGTATGTTTGTTTAATACTGTCAAGCTAATACAGCGAGCTTACCTTGGTCCTTAGTTTAACTGTTCTGTTTGGAAACTCAACATGTTTGTCAAACTTCAATCCACGTCGAACTCTAAATGGTAGTGTATCCTCGGTATCAAGTAACATCTCAATCTAAACACAGTTCAAAATAGACTAATTAACAAACTGATAGAAAAACCTAATGATGAAATCCAAGTTACTTTTGATCCAGTACCTGCATGACGTAACGATCCATGGCGGCGTTTTTCATAATACTATCTATGTCACCAACAGCAAGACCAACCTAAGCATGCACATTACATCATAACTTGTTATCAGGGAAATTTGATAAATAACATGGATGTCTTTAATATATTCAGGGCGCAGTTGCTCAAGAAAAGGAAGGTAGGAAGTATGAAGGAAGGTAGGAAGTATGGAGGAAGGTAGGAAGTATGGAGGAAGGTAGGAAGTATGGAGGAAGGTAGGAAGTATGGAGGAAGGTAGGAAGTATGGAGGAAGGTAGGAAGTATGGAGGAAGGTAGGAAGTATGGAGGAAGGTAGGAAGTATGGAGGAAGGTAGGAAGTATGGAGGAAGGTAGGAAGTATGGAGGAAGGTAGGAAGTATGGAGGAAGGTAGGAAGTATGGAGGAAGGTAGGAAGTATGAAGGAAGGTAGGAAGTATGAAGGAAGGTAGGAAGTATGGAGGAAGGTAGGAAGTATGGAGGAAGGTAGGAAGTATGGAGGAAGGTAGGAAGTATGGAGGAAGGTAGGAAGTATGGAGGAAGGTAGGAAGTATGGAGGAAGGTAGGAAGTATGGAGGAAGGTAGGAAGTATGGAGGAAGGTAGGAAGTATGGAGGAAGGTAGGAAGTATGGAGGAAGGTAGGAAGTATGAAGGAAGGTAGGAAGTATGGAGGAAGGTAGGAAGTATGAAGGAAGGTAGGAAGTATGGAGGAAGGTAGGAAGTATGAAGGAAGGTAGGAAGTATGGAGGAAGGTAGGAAGTATGGAGGAAGGTAGGAAGTATGGAGGAAGGTAGGAAGTATGGAGGAAGGTAGGAAGTATGAAGGAAGGTAGGAAGTATGGAGGAAGGTAGGAAGTATGGAGGAAGGTAGGAAGTATGGAGGAAGGTAGGAAGTATGAAGGAAGGTAGGAAGTATGGAGGAAGGTAGGAAGTATGGAGGAAGGTAGGAAGTATGGAGGAAGGTAGGAAGTATGGAGGAAGGTAGGAAGTATGGAGGAAGGTAGGAAGTATGAAGGAAGGTAGGAAGTATGAAGGAAGGTAGGAAGTATGGAGGAAGGTAGGAAGTATGGAGGAAGGTAGGAAGTATGAAGGAAGTTAGGAGGTTAAAAAGGAAGGAAAGAAAGATATAAAAAGGATGAAAGGACGCGGGAAGAAAGGAAGGAAGTAAGTAAAGGAAAACATGGGCACATGGCTCAGTGTTTGGTTTGTACCAACATCTTACCAGCATATTCATAAGGATGATAGGCATTCCCAGTGCAAATAGGAGGAACAGGATATTAGAAAGAGTAGGGTGGGGTAGCTCTTTCCATGGCATAAACGTGTCGGCATAGTTCATCTCACCAAGTGTCATTACAAACATTGTCATCAGTGAGTTTTCCAACGTTAGGAATGCATCCTATATTACATCAAAGTAATGATGTATTAGTCAAAAGAACTTGTTAACGCCTGCCTGCCTGCCTGCCTGCCTGCCTGCCTGCCTGCCTGCCTGCCTGCCTGCCTGCCTGCCTGCCTGCCTGCCTGCCTGCCTGCCTGCCTGCCTGCCTGCCTGCCTGCCTGCCTGCGATATGAGATACAACGTCTAAACGGGCATGAATTACCTTGTTGTCCAATAGGAAATAGAAGGTTGTCCCAAAAGCCATCACAAACAAGAAAAACAACATCAAAACCTGAACACAAAAACAATCATGCATTTAGGACTATGTCATTTGATATGATATTTTGATGTAAGCACGTATGTCAGTTTTACAAGCAGTTACCAGTGCTCTTTAATTTTCATTTATAGGCTTCATTTCTTAACAGTTTCATATAGTTTAATATTTTACAAAGTGTAAATAAATGAGCCAATGTGAATGCGAAATATTCTAGAATAAAGCATGGTGGGAAACTGCGTCCTTGCACTCAAGTTTACTTTGTATGGCCATTGAAATCTCCAAACCTCCATTTTAGCCGCAAAATGTACAACGTAAAAAAATAGGCCAAATAACCCTTTGAAATAAATCGTTTGAAATTTGGTCAACCACAACTCCCAGATTTCAAGCTTTTGGTCGCATTGTCTAATTATTTATATAGGGTAGCACATCAAAATCTCTCCCAAGCAGGATAGGGTGGAAGGATGGCTTGGGTTGCGACAACGATTCTTGAAATAGATGCATTTGTATCCCCCCACCCCCCGGGATTTATATACCTTGAATAGCGTGACAAACATTGTATACAACATGATGACGTACTGTCCATAGAAAGAAAACCTGAAATAGACATTAACGCAGGTTAGATAGAGATAGATAGATGTGTTTATTCAGGCCTTTTGCGCTGCAGCATTCGCGATGAATTACAGGCTGGGGCAGCACTATATAAATGCATACTTATGGTTGTTTGCAAAATATTTAACGTACGTAGAGGAAGTGAGTGTGTGTCTAAGTCTCCCCAATTAGTAGGGCACACGTGTCCAGCTAGAAGATTTGAGACGTTAAAAACTATATTTCTCCTCAGATTTAATAGCCTGATTTTCAGAGCGGGGCTGGGTCCTACGCTATCGCTTTCTCCCCAAACTCCGTCTGATGGACTTCGCCGGATACCGTGTTCTTGACGTCACTGCCCCTTGTCTTACCAAGGGCCAATGAGATCGCTTGTAAGAACTAAATGCAATGACCCATGAAGGTCATAATAACTGTGAGCGTGAATCTGCGATTTTGAATCAGTGTTTTCAATGGCATTTACACCCCTAAAAAAATTATTAATCAAATTTTATCATCAGATGAAAATCATGAATACCTTTCTATAAACAGTGACATTGAAGTTTTATCTCAAGAGCGGTTATCAACATTTGGACGTCCAAAGTCAGATTTAAATGGCGTGATTTCACAACGTTTAGGAGCTGTTTACTGAAATGAAAGCGAGTCCCTGCAACCAAGAGTATTATATGTTTGCACATGTTTGCATGAAGAAACATATACCGAGATCTAGAGTTAGCATCGGCTGTAAGCTGCAATCAAACTTGTGCCAACTACATGTGAATACAATAAGCTCCATTTACAAATTGGTTGAATTGTGTAATCGTTAGATTACTAACTTGCAGCTTAATTTTCGTGAATTTGATTTACAAATAAGAAAATTAAATGTATAAAGTATATGTTGTCATGAAATTCTTAAATAAAGGAAGAAAAAGAGCGAATTATTGAGCATCCATAGATCGTTTGTAATACGAGTGCCTCCTAAGCCCTTCCTGTTGTTGTGCATTCCTGACATAACTCACTTGGCGAAAAACATAAAGTTCGCTCTGATTGGTCAAAAATCAAACAATGCAGAACACGGTATCAGGCGAAGTCCATCAGACGGAGTTTGGGGAGAAAGCGATAGCGTAGGACCCAGGCCCGCTCTGAAAATCAGGCTACAGATTTAATGAATATCAGTGGAAACGGCGGAAAACCTCCACTTGTCTCGGTTATCATATATATCGATATTGATCAAGGACAAATATTTGTTAAATAACGTACTTTCTGAAGTACAGAATGAGGTTCATCCAGCTAAAGAATAGAGAAACGGCACCATACTTCTGTTGTGGCCATTTACAATCACATGGGAGAATAAGAAACAACCAAGAAGAGATGTACGCTGTCCATTCCATGTAGTTGGACAACGACTTAAAGTATACCATACGCTGAAAAACAAAACACGTCAGGTGTCTAGAGGAAGATGAGGGGGAGGGGTGCGTAAAATAGTAATCATACGCTGAAAAACAAAACACGTCAGGTGTCTAGAGGAGATGAAGGGGAGGGGTGCGTAAAATAGTAATCATACACTGTAAAACAAAACACATCAAGTGTTTGTATATAAGACGAAGAGGGAGAGGGGTGCGTAAAATTATAGTAATCCGTTAATTACCCTGAAAAAACAAAACACATCGGGTGTCTAGAGGAATATAAGGAAGGAAGGAAGGGTGCGTAAAAAGGTTATCATTTGCTGTAAAACAAAACACATCAAGTGTTTATGTATAAGACGAAGAGGGAGAGGGGTGCGTAAAATGGTAACTTACAGTTGTACATATCTGAACGAACTCTCTGAGAACAAGAACTGCTGTCATGGTGATAACGATGAAGTGAAGCAGTTGGGTAGTCTAGAATGAAAAAGACAAGTCAGCAGCATTTCTTATACTATCATTACATCATCATCATGAATGTGTGTAATATAATCTTATCTCCCGGGGTGGGAGTACCCTGCGTGGTGGCTCTAGGGTTTGGGGAGATAGGGAGAGCCTGCAGACAAACCCCACTTTTTTGACTCTACGCCCCTAATAAGCTTCCTTCTCCCCTCCCCTCTCCTCTCCTCCCCTCCCCTCTCCTCTCCTCCCCTCCCCTCCCCTCTCTTTCCCTCCCCTCCCCTAGCCTATTTTAACCCGCACCATACAAAATACAACTGCAATGTCCAATGCATGGGAAGAGTCAGTTGAATACCGGCGACTATACAACGGCTCTCCTGCTTTTTGGTTGGCTGTATTTCTGTATTGATTGGCTGTATTTCTGTATTGATTGGTTGTATTTTCTATGGTATGGGACCAACCACTATATCATACCTTGTCTTTCATAGTACATGGTAAGTCAGCGTATTTATATTCCTGTCAAACAAAGCAACCTTGTTATGAACATGTTTATGACTGCTTTCTCTACAGCTAATTATAGTCACTTTTATTAGACCTACTCTATTTTTTTTAACTTTACATTTTCGCTATAATCTCCCCTCCCCCTCAATGCAATGCTGGTTTTCAGTTAAGTTCCTTGATGACTGCCAGGCCAACATTGTGTAGTGTGTGTGTGTGGGGGGGGGGGGGGGGGAGAGATTGCTGAGATTGCAGTTCCATTTGTTTCGTGTGTTGTTCTCTCCCTTGTCACAAGGGTATTTTAGGTCTCCCATTCTCATCCCTCCATGCATTAATATCCACATGTGAATAGTGTTGTGCACTATACGCATCATACATTTGATGAGTAACAGTTGTTTTTTCGTACACCATTTGTGTACGGTTACAGTTCATTTGTTGCTGCACCTGAACTTTGGAACTCTCTTCCTTCAAGCATCCGTTCTTCTTCTAGTTTACAAACTTTTAAATCAAATCTTAAAACAAATGTATTTATATCTGCCTCATCATTATTGTAAAGCGCCTAGAGACAGACTAGGTGCTATATAAATTGCATATTATTATTATCATTATTATTATTATTAAATGATCATGAACTGAGGATTATATACCAGTTTGGGTATCGATGCATTGAAATGACACAATTCATTCTCATTTTGCTTGACGTGGACGGCAAGGTAGGTCAGCGGTAGCAAGTAGCAGAGGTACAAAAACATACTCAATGAAAGGGAAAGCCAACCAAATGTCAACCTGAAAACAAATGTAAATATCAAATACATCTACTCTATTTAACCAAATCTTTTTTCTTGACACACACACATTAATCAATCAAACAATCAATCAAAAATGAATCAATCAATCAATCAAAAATTATTCATATTAGTAATCAATAATATGCATATATCAATTCATATCTTACCATTTCATGTTCATCAATTTAAAGGTAACGGCATGCACCATGCAACGATCACGTCGCTTACCAGCCATTGTCTACAATAAAACGATCATATCATATCATATATCATATCATATCACATCAAATCACATTACATCACATCACATCACATCACATCACATCACATCACATCACATCACATCACATCACATCACATCACATCACATCACATCACATCACATCATATCATATCATATCGGGCTGTCTTTATCACGCTATTTTGAAGTCCCCTTCATAGTTCCCTGCTCTGGGTTTACATACACTGGGGGACTTTATGGACTGCAATTGAAGGCAGTTTTGTAAAGACATGTTTAGTAGTTATATGCATCGATTTATGATACCAATAGGAATGTCAGTTGTCAGAGTTGCCTCTGGATTGAATTTGCTTATAGAGTTTGTGGTCTTCTCATTGTCAGTTCAATCGCAGTCTATTGTCAACCTTCATCTATCTCCCGTAGGTGATAATCATGCATCAAGCCCAACACTACCAAGAAGAGGATGAAGTTTTGCCACATGTACAAGTATCATTATTCGCGCCAATTTTTATAAAGTCCTCAGTTAGTCACAACCAATAGGTGACAAAATCGAAGGTTGATCAATTAGTGATAGATAAATAAATGTGTTTATTCAGGCCTCTTTGCAGCAGTCGCTGAATTACAGGCTGGGTCAGCACTACACATAAAATATATATAAAATATATATAAATATATGTAAATTTAAATATATTGGGAAGAAAGCGTTTATACTTGTACCTGCATGCATTGAAAAAAAGGAGGAAGTAATCAAATGATTGTATAGCGTACCCTTAAAACAAGTAATGGATCTTGTTTTGACCTGATAGCCTTTCCTTGAAGAAAGCTAAAGTCATATGTGACCTATATAAATAAATAATAAATAAGTATATACATAAATAAATATCATTGGGTATATCGATATGATATCCGTGAGTACTTGCCCGGTAGTCTTCTTTTAAAGAGTCTCCTTCTTTGATTATACAACGGTCAAGAATTCGCTGTGAAAGTAGAAAACAACACATTGTTATTATAGATGATGTGCTATAGCTATATAATAGCATTCTCATCCAGTTTAAGTCTAGTCTTTGATGGATGGGTTGGGGTTTGTTCATATGTGAACAGGTGAATAGACCTAGCTTTTCACGGTTAAGGTTTACGGCCTCAGCTTCGATAGCGTGTAATATATTCTTTACAATTTGACTGCAGCTCGCGGTAATTTAAGGAATGTACACATTTTCAAACAATTGGAGCTAATTGAAGCACTTCACGGGCTGTAGTCAAATTGTAAATTATATATTACACTGCGCTATCGAGGCCTGAGGTTGTTGGACTTTAGACCGCGTGAGCTCTATTTTTGCATTCGCTCAGTTTACTGTGGCGAGAAAGTCTTTGTACGTTATTGTGTGTTAAAAATTGGGACAACGTATGCTATATACTATTAGAGGATGTAATAAACGACTTGTCAACCTCCGCAACTCAACTAAGTACAATAGATTCCTAACCTCTGCAACATCAGGCATTTTGACCAGCAGTACTTTCATTTGACCCAGTCCCCCAGGGGACGATGTTTCCATCAGCTCTCTCCATCTAAAATAAGAGCATTGGTTGTTGGATGACTTAATACTTGAAATGGCTAAAAATAACTGTTTTGAATCTATATATTTGATGTGATATACTATTTTGCAAAGCCCATGGTAAGGCATGGAATGCAAACACCAACTGTCAAACAATAGAAACACCATAGCTGTTATCTCTGTAACTTCAAACAAGGCTTAGTCTAGTGAGTAACGACGAACTCGAAGCTGGATTATTGCCAAACAACCCCTACTCAGTTTTACGTGAAAATGCCAAAGAAACGAGTACCCTGCAAGCGTCTGCCAGGGACGGATCTAGGGGAGTGTCCCTCTAGGCACCAGACACCCCTTAACACCTTAAGAGCCCCTTTATTTGCAATGGGACAACGCCTGACAAATTTCTGGATCCGCTTCCTGTGTGTCACTTAATCCAGCCTTGTATTTACCTGTCGTGATTAGCTATTGTCATGGCAACATCTTTCTTCTCCTTCTTGATAGCGATATCGAGTGCGTTCTGGTTAAAGTTGTTCAAGAGGATTTCTTGGTTTGTTCTTGATAGAAGTTCCCCGACCATTTCATCATGGCCGTGTAATGCTGCCAGATTGAGGGCAGTATTCTAGATGAATAATAAATATAGCGGTTATAGGCATCTATAATAACATACGATAATTAAGATGCATGGCAAAATATACCAGGGCAAAAATCGTTACTAACTAGAACAACTGCTACAACCTGGAATACAACGAAAACACTTAAACGTAACAAAATACCTCATTACAACTTTACTTATTTTCGATCTAAATGTAATATTATGAACCTCCAATGTTAAAGCTTATGCAAATCAGGACGATGTTTTATCTAATATACATGCAACTTCCTTCACGACATTGATTTCTTTTATCAATTTACACTTTTAACAGGTACGCCGTAGAAATTTGACAAGAAAGACTGTACAGCAGTCCCTACTTTTACACGAAGCTCCAAGTAGCCGGTTGAGATGAAGTTTGATCGATTGCGGTGTTGAGAGAAATAAATAATTCTTGGATTGATATGGTAATGGTTTCTTTATATATGCATGTGAACATGTGAATCTTCTCATATCATCGGAGTTCTGGAGTAAAACTACGGACTGCTTTGCACGCTAATATATGGCTGGTACAAAATTCATTACACTCTCCAAGCCTGGTGAAAATAAATTACCTGGTCATCGTCGACAAAGTTCAGGCAGTCGGGATGTTTATTAAGAATAATGGTAATGCATTTTATGGAACCATTTATAGCAGCGAAGTGCAACGGTGTTCGTTCTGAATCGTCTCTACAAAAGATAAATGGAAAAAGATTTGATTTTACAGATCGTTAAAGCTACCGCACAATAGTCTCCTTCACGTTTCCTTGCACCATCTTAAAAGGTAGCCGGGCCTACCTTGCGGAACAATTATTTACGTGTCTCTATCATTGCAAGCTCAACGTTCGCCTCGCATCTATATTAACAGTATAAGTCTTACATAGTTTGTGCTGTGATTGATAGGTTTCTGACTTTAAAATATAAAAATGTTCAAACGTTTCGATCTGTTACCGCAGATCTTCATCAATTTACTGTTTGTGGTCGATCGTTGCGTTCAGACATTTTGATATATTTTACGATGTGAGTGGGTATTTACGCTCTTATTTAATCGTTTAACTTTTATTTTTCTCGTAATACGACTGACTGCGAATGAATTAGAGCATTCCAATCAAAATAAACAACGCATAGCTGTTGATAAGTAACCATGGGTCTTTAAGATCACGTACGCGCGCACCAAAATCTCTTAGTATAGGTACGTATGTTTCTGCAAACCTGATATTGTGATATTCTGGGCGGATCTAGGGGGCAAGAGGGAGGGGGGTTGGTGATCTAGGGGGGCAAGTGGGGGTTGTCCTATCAGGCACCGGACATAAGAGCCCTTCCTTTGCAATTGGGACCCCCTGACAAATTTCTGGATCCGCCCGTGTTATTTTATATATAGTACGTCGTAATTACCGTTCCACAGTAGCACATCGTTCAATCAGCAGCTCGACAACTTTTTCATGGCCTTCGCCTGCTGCGAAATGTAAGGGTGTCTTGCCTTCGTTGTTTTTAAGGTTAATCATACGTACATTGCGGCCAACCAACAGATCGCTGACTATGTCCAGCCATCCATATCTACAACAAAAACAATGGTCGTCAATGTTGCATTGATTATTGATGGATGCACCCTTCCCAAATTGCCCCTTCACAGTTTCCTGCGCCATTTTGCAAGGTAGCCGGGCCTTTGTATCGAAGCAAGACGAACGTTGAGCTTGCAATTTGCAATGATAGAGACGCGTGAATAATTGTCCCGCAAAATGTTAGGAAGCCTTTATCAATGCAAGCTCAACGTTTGTCTCGCTTCCATGCAAATGCCTGGCTACCTTTCAAGATGGTGCAGGGGACTGTGAATGGGATTATTGATATTGTTCACTTACTTGCATGCGACATGAAGTGCGGTATCCATCGAGTCTGACGTAATACCTGCTGCAGCCTTGTTTTTCGTCATGAACAAATGGATATTCTGAAACACATAGTTGTTGACAGAAACAACGTTAACAATATATAAAAGTGTGGCTAATTTTGAACGAACAAAACTACTAATTGTCACAAATTTTCATGTGATCAGGGTGTTTGACTTCAGTAGTATGACTGACCAAACGATTATTACAGTTCAATTATTATATTTATGGTTAAATTTTATTACATTTACGGTGCAGCCTTCTGATTACCATTCAGACACTCTGACCACCGAACTACTGGTAAACTCTAATGGCAGACAAGGACTTGATGGTTTCAGCATTCTGATTACCATTCAGACACTCTGATCACCGAACTACTGGTAAACTCTAATGGCAAGCAAGGACTAGATGGTTTCAGCCTTCTGATTACCAGTCAGACACTCCGAACTACTGGTAAACTCTAATGGCAAGCAAGGACTAGATGGTTTCAGCATTCTGATTACCAGTCAGACACTCCGAACTACTGGTAAACTCTAGTGGTGAACACTAGACACTGGTATTTAGCGTTTTGATCACTGGTCATTTAAACTATTGAGCAACATTACTAGCTAGTGAGTGATAGTGGCGAGTAAGGACTGGTTGATGTACACTATTTAGACATCGAACCACATTACCTGCAGGTGTCCACCCATGGCAGCTTCGTGGATGGGTGCAAAGCCGTGCTTGTCCTTCTCCGATATTAGATACGATGCTGCTGGACTCTGGAATGACAACGGCAATACAACAATTACAATGATTTATAACTGGGATAATTTTACTACTGCATATATATATTATCAAGGAGATTTAACATTAAAGTATGGGGATTCTTGCCAGTAAAAGGTTGAACATGATGGAGTCCCTCCCAGGGGGATGCATGTTCCTGTGTTCCCTTGATCTTTTTGCATTTTCTCCCTTGTTTCCCATAAGTAAAATAACTGTTTCCCTAAAATGTTTTACCTTATGCTCCCATGATCCCAAAAAAACTATTGTTTTGTCGATTTTTGTTCCCTTGTTCCCTCAAAATAATTTAGCAGTATCTCTTGTTCCTCATATAAAATAAATGCATGCGCTTGTTGCCCTGTTCCCTAAAACCCCTGGGAGGGGCTCATGATACCAAAATTACTGTTAGACTACGACTCCCTGCCTTTAAAGTATTAATTATGAATTTATCAATTCTACCGTTATGTAACGAGCCATTCCCTTAATTGGCAAATATAATATTTACATTAACCTTACTGCACGTTGGGAGTTCTGTTTGGGTTATGTCTCACATATATAAATCCGATGTAATAAGAAGTAAAAGTAAGAGACGAAGTTAAAGTTGTAACAGCTAAAGCAATAAAAGAAATATATACAAGAACTGAAGGTACGTTTTTCACTGCCGCGATGATCCTGTAGTCCAAAAACGGTAGCAAAAAACGTTGAATACTGAATACTGCATACTGAATAGTGCATTCCAAGACCGAAATGCTAATTTTGTCCCATGATACCTTAACTAAAGTAAAATAAATAATAATGATTTATTCTCAGTTAAGTGCATTCTATCCGAAACAACAACTGACTGACTGCTTTTACTACCAGGTGATTTCACGCGCGCACTTCCGGCTTATATATAGGCCAATCAGAAGCATTTTTTGTCGCTTCGCCAACAGTTCAAAAATGGCGTCTTTCGAGAGAGTAGTTCCCCGTGTTAACCCTCTAAAATACGTCCTTAAAATAACTTTACATTCTATGTATCCTGGACAACAAAAAATACATTCTGCTGTTCTATCGGCAAAAGAATAAAAACAAAACGCAAATGCCTGAAAGTAACCGAAATCGTTTTTGTCTCGAGGCACAATTTTGGCAATTTTGGCAATTTTTGTTCGTTTTGACAAATAACCCTTTGCGCGCTTCGAAGCGAGATCAACTGATAATATTCCCATTTGGATTGTTTTGTAGTTGATGCATGGTTGCCTGTGTTAATCCTACCTTTAATATAGCGCTAATAGCCTTTGTTATGGCCCACAGCACTATGCTAGGTTGTGTTCTAGTGGATGGGTTGCCTGTGTTAATCCTACCTTTAATATAGCGCTAATAGCCTTGTTATGGCCCACAGCACTATGCTACAGGTTGTGTTCTAGTTGATGGGTTGCCTGTGTTAATCCTACCTTTAATATAGCGCTAATAGCCTTGTTATGGCCCACAGCACTATGCTACAGGTTGTGTTCTAGTTGATGGGTTGCCTGTGTTAATCCTACCTTTAATATAGCGCTAATTGCCTTGTTATGGCCCACAGCACTATGCTACAGGTTGTGTTCTAGTTGATGGGTTGCCTGTGTTAATCCTACCTTTAATATAGCGCTAATAGCCTTGTTATGGCCCACAGCACTATGCTAGGTTGTATTCTAGTTGATGGGTTGCCTGTGATAATCCTACCTTTAATATAGCGCTAATAGCCTTGTTATGGCCCACAGCACTATGCTAGGTTGTGTTCTAGTTGATGGGTTGCCTGTGTTAATCCTACCTTTAATATAGCGCTAATAGCCTTGTTATGGCCCACAGCGCTATGCTAGGTTGTGTTCTAGTGGATGGGTTGCCTGTGTTATTCCTACCTTTAATATAGCGCTAATAGCCTTGTTATGGCCCACAGCACTATGTAATATAGTCTTCATGCCAACATTCTTTGCTGTTATATTAGCACCTCGTTCAATCAATAGTTCAACTGTCTCAGTAGCTCCACTAGATGCAGCCATAAATAATGGAGTACGACGAGCCTTGTCAGGAAGATCTACTGATGAGCCCTGGTGGTAAAACATATCAACTTATGGAATAATGAACTGAAATGCGTTCGGTGTATAAGTGAAATACAGATACATGAGAAAACTATCAATGAAATAGAAATTTGATTTAGAAAATGGAAGAGGTAATTTACAATTTCTCCAGCGATGTTTTGTGAAATGCAAAGGAAAGAAAAACACGAATCTTTCTAGTATCGTAAGTTAGAAATTGAATTGAAAGCTGGAATAGGTACACGAGCACCGTTTTCTGGAACAAAGCATGATGGGAAACTGAGCCCTTGCACTTTATTATGCTCGCTAAAGAACATCCCGCAATAGATTTCTTACATTTTATTTATCTGTTGCTTATCAAATGTTTCAGTTTATAAAGAGAAAACAGAAAAACTGAATTTATTTTTAATGGAAAATTTCACCGATTTCCAAACCATGCAATCTATGTGTATAATGTATATTTACATATTATGTAAATAAATTTACAAACATTCTACATGCTTTTATATCACTTAATTTGTATAGTATAAAGTATATTAGTATAAAGCGCGACCGTCACGCGATGCCGTAAAACTTGTAAACATTGTAAAACTTGTAAACATTGTCTCGCATAATGACAAAAAAACGTGAAACTTTAAAAAGCTTGACACCAAACATTGTAGCTTCTTTAGTCGGTTTTGGGACAGCATTTTCTTTAAAGTTTTTAATTTTATCTTCGCTAACAGTGACAAAACGACTACTGGCAGCCAGATAGCAAATCCGAGATAGCAAACCAATCAGAGCGCGCGATTTTGTATAATCACCTTTGTATTTATACTAATATGCAATATTTGTAAAATGACATTTACATAGTTGTAATGTAAATGTATTTTAGATGATTTAACGAATTTACATGTACTGATGAGTAAGGAAAGTTTTCCAGGACGAGCTGGCTAATCCCTTGTCTTGGTATATTCAATTGTAACAAGTATTAAACGAGTAATTTGCAAATCAGCGTAACTTCGATTGGTGCCTAATATACCAGTTAAGGCCACAGGCAGCCCAAACAATTCACTTTTACAGTAGAGATATGTCGGAGGAAAAAAATCCGTATTTTTTATTGAAATAAATTTGAACATATTTCAATTTATCAACAACACAGGATTGAAATATGTTCAAATTTATTTTAATAAAAAATACAGATTTTTATCTCATATATCTCTACTGTATAAGTGAATTGCTTGGGCTGCCTGTGGTTAAGCCAGCATTTACATTTATATTTAGCTTTCATCGTAGTTTCTATTTTAACAAAGTGTTTATTTACTCACGTGATCGAGTAGAAAAGCAACGATATCTCGTTGGTTGCTGACAGCAGCACGATGAAGCCCTGACATACCATTCTTATCAATCAAACATATTCGACAGATAGCAGGATCCTTAGCAACCAATAAACGCACCATATCAACAGGGCCTTGAGAACACGCCAAGTGGAATGCTGTAGTTTTGTCTGTTTTCTGACAATAAAGTTACAAACTTTGTATCAATATCAGTAGCAATCATTGAAGCAATCAATCAATCAATCAAACAATCAATCAATCAATCGATAAATAAATCAATAAATCAATAAATTAATCAATCAAACAATCAATCATCCAACCAATCAATCAATCAATCAATCAATCAATCAATCAATCAATCAATCAATCGACCAATCAATCAATCAATCAATCAATCAATTTATCAGTCAGTCAGTCAGTGAGGCAATGTTTTATAAGTCCTTGTTTTACAAGTCCAGTCCAGTCCACTCCATTGTTTACAACATGCCGACGTTTAACACAGATGATTCAGTTTGTTCAAAAGACCGAAACGTGTGGTAATCCATAATGACACAATGACAATTATTATACAGCCGTTCTAGTCGTATTACAGGGATTTTTGTTAGTTAGGTTTTTAAAAACTGACTTCATATATGTTCAAACATATACCTCCGGAGGCCGTTAAAAAAGTTACCGATTAGTAACCGAGTGACATACCATCGCCGATTGAAATAGGAGCTAGACATATGACGAAGGGTTAATGGAATAACAAAAAAGCAAGCAAAATAAGCGACCGTTAGTAACTATACACGGAGATTACCAGCGAATACAAACCTAAATTGATGTAAAACCTGATTATGTAACTGGTTGATTATGTAACACGCGGTGCAACACGTGCCTACCGGGATATGTTTTGACGGCTTTATAGACCTTATGATCCTTTCGATTTGCATAAACAAACTACTTGCGGCCATTGTCTCATTGGTGAATAAACAATGGCAAGTCTAAATCTTATATAAATGTTGTTCACTTCAAGACGTCATGTTCACACCAGGTCTAACTCGCCATGAAACTCAACCGTGTCCTTATGACCTTAATGTAAACCAAAATTATTCATCGAACAGAGACCGTATCGACAGGCAAAATGAAAGCCATCATCGGTGTATTCGCATGTGGTTTTCTAGCACTGTTAATAGCAGTGCAGTGCTAATTCAAGTTATTGTTCCAAAAATCGTGAATTCTGAAGTCACGAAAAACCTGGAAATAAAAGACGATGTATCATCGTTGCATTACAAACAATGGAAATGTCCAAGCATCCCGATAAGAATAGAGTTCTATGTCTTTGATATTCTCAATAAAGACGAGATGAAGCAAGGAAAAAAGCCTTTAGTGCAGCAGCGTGGGCCCTATTCATACAAAGAGTACATGGATAAAATGGATATACACTTCAACAACTCAAAACCATTAGTATCTTACGACCAGAAGAAGTGGTTTATATTTGAACAGGACAAATCCTGTCCAACATGTCATCCTTATAATGACACAGTCACTACCATCAACACTCCTTTTGTT
Source organism: Metridium senile (assembly GCA_949775045.1). Taxonomy (NCBI): domain Eukaryota; kingdom Metazoa; phylum Cnidaria; class Anthozoa; order Actiniaria; family Metridiidae; genus Metridium; species Metridium senile. The sequence continues at coordinate 7,320,350 of OX459105.1, read as the reverse complement.
ATCATGGCCGAGGTAGCAAGTTCGTACCCTGCCATTGCAAAATTCATCATAGATATAATGCTGAAGGCGAATAAAGAAGACTTGCTGATGACAAAAACTGTTCATGAATTGATATGGGGCTATAACGATCCTCTATTCGAACAGTTTGCTCAATTACGTAAAAAATATGACTTGTTTTTTATCCCTGAAATCTCTCCCTTTATGAATTTTCAACCTAATGATACATTCGATGGAGATGTAACGGCCAATACAGGTCGAGAAGATATCAACAAAGTTGGTGTATGGCAGACATGGAAAGGACAACACAGCCTCAATATCTGGAAAACTACATATGCAAACATGTTGAATGGAAGCGACGGGACACAATTTCCCCCAGGCGTCAAACGAGACAAAATGTTATACTTTTTCTCACCTAATCTTTGTCGCTCAATCTATATCAGATATGATTCTGACAAGGAAATAAAAGGGATTAACGTTTTAAGGTTCACAACTCCCAAGGAATTGTTTCAAAATGGTTCACAAAACCCAGACAATGCAGCCTTTTGTCCTCATCGGTGCTATCCCGACGGCATCCTTGCAGGGTCTCAAGACTGTAAAGCAACGACTACAGAATCTCCTATAGTGATATCTACTCCTCATTTTCTAATCGCAGATTCATTTCTACGAGATGGTATTGAAGGTCTACAGCCTGATCGGGAAAAACACGGCCTATTCTTATCCATTGAACCCTTAACAGGAATACCATTACAGGCCCTGATTCGCCTTCAGATTAATTTACATATTCGGCCAGTTCAAGGCATAGTTGGGACTACGGGTATCCGTGAGAGTTATGTCCCAGTGTTATACTTCAGTAATGAAGTAACAGTTGATGACAAGACAGCGAAAATGATGCGAGACGAAATCTTCCTAACCATCAAAATTTGTAATTATTCCAAGATTTGTCTGTTTACTTTAGGTGGCTTATTAATCATTGTTGCCGCAGTAATGTTTGGCTTGCGTAAGACTAAGTCAGTAAGGAAGAGCAAACAGAAACAAATAAATTCCAATAAAAGTGAGCCGACGCTTTCAGAAAAGACACCGCTCATTCCAGACGAGCATTTCAAAAATGTCTGATTAAGACCGCTCCAACAAACCAGAAAATATAAATTTAGAAATTATTATATTAAATTTTTATTAAATGATATAAAAAGGCATCTAAATGCAAAATAGTTTACATGTAGGAATTAGTTAAACAATCAAAACTATCGAGTTTTATCATTTTGTAATATCTGACATTTATTTAGAAATTGTGACTGATTTGTTTAAAAAATATATAAATTTATAAAACTTTATAATTTATGAGAAATTGACAAAAGAATTCACAACCGTGAAGAAGGTTGTATATCCCATACAGATTCGTCCTGATTTGCATAAGTGTTAACTTGAATTTTCTTGGCAAGATTTACTTTTATCTTGACAAGTTTAGTAAAACATTACAGAACTAATGTTGGAATTTCAGGATAAGTACTATACAATATTCGATCTTCAAGTCGCCACTGTATAACCCATACAGACTCATATTGTATATAGTACATATATATAAATAAATACCTGTAGGTCAATATATAGAACTGTCAATCAGCATATAGAAATGTTAATCGATTTATAGAACTGTCAATTAATATATAGAACTGTCAAACAGCATATAGAAATGTTAATCAATATATAGAACTGTCAAACAGCATATAGAAATGTTAATCAATATATAGAACTGTCAAACAGCATATAGAAATGTTAATCAATTTATAGAACTGTCAAACAGCATATAGAAATGTTAATCAATTTATAGAACTGTCAAACAGCATATAGAAATGTTAATCAATTTATAGAACTGTCAAACAGCATATAGAAATGTTAATCAATTTATAGAACTGTCAAACAGCATATAGAAATGTTAATCAATTTATAGAACTGTCAAACAGCATATAGAAATGTTAATCAATTTATAGGACTGTCAATTAATATATAGAATTGTTAATCTGCATATAGAAATGTTAATCAATATGTAGAACTGTCAAACAGCATATAGAAATGTTAATCAATTTATAGGACTGTCAATCAATATATAGAACTGGCAAACAGCATATATAGAAATGTTAATCAATTTATAGGACTGTCAATCAATATATAGAACTGGCAATCAATATATAGAAATGTTAATAATAATAATAATAATAGTAATAATAATAATAATAATAATAATAATATTTATTAATAATAATAATAATATTTATTAATAATAATAATAATAATAATAATAATAATAACTTTATTTTATATAGCGACAATTACAAAAGCTCAACACCGCTTTACAATTTTAGAAGGAAAAAAAAATATGATAAAATAATAAAATAAAATTCTATATACAGTACATGGAATGAAATCTAAGCTAAATCTATATAATTAATAAAAATGTTTTAAAAAGGAAAATAAATATAAATATAAACAAAGTTACTAAATTTCATATTGTTCAGAGATATAAAAATGTATCGATATATGGAAATAATTAAAAACAACAAAATGATAAATAAAAACAACTGTAAAAGTTACTAAATACCCCATGGTTCTCACTTAACTAATTAAACAGGATATGCTTGCTTCAAGAAAAAGGTTTTAAGTAGGCTCTTAAAAGTAGAAAGTTCAGTGCAAGATCGTATATCTTGTGGCATGGAGTTCCACAGCTCAGGGGAAATCAGGTTAATCAATTTATAGGACTGTCAATCAATATATAGAACTGTCAAACAGCATGCATATAGAAATGTTAATCAATTTATTGGACTGTCAATCAATATATAGAACTGTCAAACAGCATGCATATAGAAATGTTAATCAATTTATTGGACTGTCAATCAATATATAGAACTGTCAAACAGCATGCATATAGAAATGTTAATCAATTTATTGGACTGTCAATCAATATATAGAACTGTCAAACAGCATGCATATAGAAATGTTAATCAATTTATTGGACTGTCAATCAATATATAGAACTGTCAAACAGCATGCATTTAGAAATGTTAATCAATTTATTGGACTGTCAATCAATATATAGAACTGTCAAACAGCATGCATATAGAAATGTTAATCAATTTATTGGACTGTCAATCAATATATAGAACTGTCAAACAGCATGCATATAGAAATGTTAATCAATATATAGAACTGTCAATCAATATATAGAACTGTCAAACAGCATGCATTTAGAAATGTTAATCAATTTATTGGACTGTCAATCAATATATAGAACTGTCAAACAGCATGCATATAGAAATGTTAATCAATTTATTGGACTGTCAATTAATATATAGAACTGTCAATGAGCACATAGAAATGTTAATCAATATATAGAACTGTCAATCAGCATATAGAAATGCTAACCAATTTATAGGACTGTCACTGATCAGCATATAGAACTGTCAATCAACATATAGAAATGTTAACCAATTTATAGAACTGTCAATCAAACTGTTTTCGGCTCTACGCGTTAGTCTGTCTGCAGCCAGTGCTTTCAAGACTGAGCTTCTAATCCTCTCCTCTATTAAAGCATAATCCTCAAAAGTCTCTTCCTGTTCTACATTTTGGCTCTGACGTCATCACTCCACCATCCAAAGCACGTAACATTGGTTTTACTTTTGATTCAACTGGGGGGGCTAGGATTTGGGTAGGGGTGTTCCGCTGGGATCCTAAAACGGTGACCCTGTTTATGACAGAAAAAAAACAAATTCGTATACCCTGTTTATGACAAGGGATAAAAATGGGACCCTGTTTAGGACAGTTTAGGACCGTGTTTATGCCGCGAAAACGTGCTGAATTTCACGAAAGAGGAAAGACCGCGCTGCTCATCGTATTACCTAATTAATATACCTAAGGAAATTTGGAAATGGGGTAAAAATATACCCTGTTCATGACAGAAAACTCAAAAACCCATACCCTGTTTATGACAGAAAGCTCGAAAAACCATACCCTTTTCAGCAGATCATCCCCGTGTAGTAAATATATGGGAGTAACCCCCCCCCCCCCCCCCCCCCCCCAATCAAATATCATACTGGATGTCACTTAAGTTATGGTAAAAATGTATTTCCGGTCTTTTGTGGTGTTTTTCCATATACATAACCTGATTGGTTTTTGAAGATTGTATTTGACGGCTTTAAAAACGATTTCGGTATTTTGCGTGATTCGTGAAATGGCCAAATGATTTTACGTGAAACGTGATTACATCGAGTTTGTGAAAAAGATTTCAGTATTTTGCGTGATTCGTGAAATGACCAATGCATTTTGCGAGGTGGTATAGGGGACCCTCTGGTCAGCGTTCCTTCACAGTTGCACCTCCTTCACTTTGGAACTCCTTACCTACTTCTATTACAGACCTTTCAAATTTATCGAATTTTAAATCAAAACTGAAATCATACTTGTTCAAATTAGCTTATAAATTATAATTTTGTATTTTTATGTTATTTCTTTTAGTGTTATTGTTTTTGTGATCTGGAATCTCTGATGCCAGTAATCTGTCTGCATTTTTTACGTTCTGGCACGGGTTTCGTCACCAGTGTCAAGACAACCGTGTTCGGTCGTTAACTCGTTTATTGATTGAATAGCGTAATTACCATAGTAAACGATTTTTTGACCACGCTTGTTGTCTGAAAGGGAAAATATCAGACCTCGATCTTGTTTTGGACGGACCTCGCGCAAGACCTCGGTCTGATATTTTGTCGTACAGACCTCACGCTCGCGGTTAATAACCTCTTAATATACACTTATTTCAGAAAAGGTGCTGATCTTAAATATTGATTTTTTATATCTCTTTTTTACCTGCAAAAGCTTAGAAATTGACAAAACTGTGCTCAGCAATCCAGAAAAACGCTGAGGATATTATATATGCTGAACCACAAATCCTTACGGTCGTCCATGTGCCGTTCGCCGTGTCAGCCTTTTTGAAATAAGTATATAACTGTTTTGCGCATGCCTTGCCTCATGCCTTAGCCTTCCAATCAGCACCAAGCTGAAAGGGTCTCAAATCAGTTGTTACCAGAGGTAATGACGGGAGAGATGAACGACCGAGTTAGTCTGGGTACGAGAATGGCCTTAGCGCAAATCGCCATATGAGCATTGTTGTGTGCTAAAATATTTAATGTAGGGGTAGTGAATGTGAGTGCATGTGTGTCAGATACTTAAACATTAGCCACTGGCGTAAAACCGATTATTTTAGCAGACAAGCAATTTATTTACTATTTACCTTGGGTTCTCTTACTCTTGCGCCATTATTCAGACACATCTCTACAATCTAGGACAAAACAAATAAGGCCTAGGTCAAACGTTGCATCTCACATGTGCCAATGTAAATGAATTCAAACAATAGGTTTTGCTCATTTGTATTAGATTAGGCATATGTGAGACGCGACGTTTACAAGGTCTTAGATTAATTGTATCACAAAAACGGTTCTCGTTTTAGCTATTCACGGGAAGGCCATTAGTTGTCTTATTCATTGTTTTGAAATTGTGATGGTCAGGGCAGTAATATCTAATTTAATTATTAATTAACCTCTGTTACACTGCTGTCCACTGCCATGTGAAGAAGGGAGCTGCCATCTGAATCAGCATCATACAGAAGTAACTCAGCGTCTCCAAGCTGTGATCTAGCTGTAAAACAAACATTGCATGTGCGGGTTATGTTTCCATTTCAAAAGGTTGTCTTTGGTTTGTTGCATACTGCATAAATGAATACATCAAGGCGCAACAGTAAGAAAACCGTTCCCCCGGGGGATATTTTTGCAACCCTAAAGGAGCGCTGATCACCCATAATATTGCATGGGACAAAGGGAGTATCACCCCTCCTCTTCCGTCAGAGGGCAACCTTTTTAAATAGGCCGATCACTCGAAGTACGCCTATATTCAAATGTATAAGAGTGATAGTCAGCAAAAACCAGACATTTTCGCAAATTCGTGGCAAGACTTGAAAATTAGATTTCGCTCATATTTTAACCATAGGTAGGCCCTGATGTAAGAAGAACTGCTATGTATTTAGTTTTGTAAAATACCGCTTAGTTTTTGAGATATTCGAAAAAATAGGTTTTCGGCTAAATTCGCTAATTTTCGACCGATAATTTATACCAGTTTTAAAAGCTTGTCGCAAGCAAACTAAATAATGTATCGTTGTTTAAAGACCACAGAATTATTAAATAGTATTTTAAGTAACATTTTGAAGGCTTTTATGAACTTTCATAAAATCCTTCTATTTTAAATAAATTTATTTTTAGGGGACACTTTTAACCTCTCTAAAAATAGGGTGAATATAATCAAAGTTTTTTCCATGTGCTACGCAAACGTTTTACCAAAAAAACACCTCAAGGGTAAGTTTAAATAATGGCCTTTACGAAACAAGTAAAATTGGTTTGGGGAAATGTACTTTTCGTGTTGTATTACACTCTCGAAGTTGTAGAAAAGTTGTAAATTTCATGTATCGGCATGATTAATGTAATTTGCATATATTAAACTTATTTCGAATTTAAAGCGGCTTCGTGTTAACTTCCAAGAAAGAAAACGATTTTGAAGACTAACAAGAAGTTTATACTGCCATTTTAAAAGAAATGAAACGTATTATTAATAAAACAGGAACCAAGAAGTGATTTTATTCAAATCATATCCGTCCGTCAATTCTCTGCTCTCGAATCACATATTGTTATTTAAAAAAAAAACAGCAGGAAAAATGCTATAAACATTAGGTTTCACTTGTAATTCTAACCTAGATGAAGCTTAGAAGCTGTTGTATTATTTATTATATTAATACTATCATCGATGCTGTCATAATGTATTTTAACAATTGTACATTTTAATAGCGCTTGACCCGTATGAAATTGACAAGTAATTGTTTGCTATTAGCCGCTTTGATTGTGTTCGCATCGTTGCCAACTTTATCGATCATATTTTGATAAAAAACGTGCTTAAAACAACATCATGATGGTCAAAAATCATAACCAGTGGAAAGACAAAAGAATAATCTGTCACATGAAGCAGATGAAGAGGAGTTGAAGTCATTTTCTGCAACTGAACAAGATATGTCGACACACCATCTTCGTCACAAGTAAGAACTAGCAACGGAGAAAATTTTCAAACTGATCATAACAAAATGACATCGGATCTTTGCTGGACATTGAGTTACATGGACATAATTAGTATAAATCAAACTACATGTTTTAATAGTACAAATAAATATTGTACTATTCTTACTCTGTTGTTTTAAGGCCTTTTAATTTTGTATCGGAATTAAACATGCACGGTATTACTCATTGAACTTCTCCTAGATATATTCCTAATTATATTCTGCTATACTTTATGATTCGGACGCTTTCTACACATGTTTTCAGTTGTTTCTAGCGTTTAATTCGTACGAAATACGACTATGTTGAAATCTAATTACGCATGCAAATTCAAAGGTCCCGCAACATCTTGCGTTACTCGTATTTAAAAGATACGCCACAAACGATAGTTTATAAGCTTAGTTTATTCATTTGTCAGAAATATTGCTAGTAAAAACGTTTAAAAACTATATATAGATGTGACAGGAGAAAGAAACAGCTAGAACTTACGTCCCAATTGAATATCCTACTCCTGGTTATATGTAAATATATAATGTATAAAAATACTATCAAATGCAGCAAAATATTTAGCTATTAAATCAAGAAATACTGTAAAAAAAATAAACGATTGGAAAAGATAACGTTTATTTTGGGTTTATTTTTGTGCACTTCGTCTAGATCTTTGAAAGCATTAGCGCGAGTTAATTAAAATTACTTGTCAATTTCATACGGCGTCAAGCGCTATTAAAATGTACAATTGTTAAAATACATTATGACAGCATCGATGATAGTATTAATATAATAAATAATACAACAGCTTCTAAACTTCATCTAGGTTAGAATTACAAGTGAAACCTAATGTTTATAGCATTTTTCCTGCTGTTTTTTTTTTTTTTTTTAAATAACAATATGTGATTCGAGAGCAGAGAATTGACGGACGGATATGATTTGAATAAATTAAATCACTTCTAGGTTCCTGTTTTATTAATAATACGTATCATTTCTTTTAAATGGCAGTATAAACTTCTTGTTAGTCTTCAAAATCGTTTTCTTTCTTGGAAGTTAACACGAAGCCGCTTTAAATTCGAAATAAGTTTAATATATGCAAATTACATTAATCATGCCGATACATGAAATTTACAACTTTTCTACAACTTCGAGAGTGTAATACAACACGAAAAGTACATTTCCCCAAACCAATTTTACTTGTTTCGTAAAGGCCATTATTTAAACTTACCCTTGTGGTGTTTTTTTGGTAAAACTTTTGCGTAGCACATGGAAAAAACTTTGATTATATTCACCCTATTTTTAGAGAGGTTAAAAAAGTCCCCTAAAAATAAATTTATTTAAAATAGAAGGATTTTATGAAAGTTCATAAAAGCCTTCAAAATGTTACTTTAAATACTATTTAATAATTCTGTGGTCTTTAAACATCGATACATTATTTAGTTTGCTTGCGACAAGCTTTTAAAACTGGTATAAATTATCGGTCGAAAATTAGCGAATTTAGCCGAAAACATATTTTTTCGAATATCTCGAAAACTAAGCGGTATTTTACAAAACTAAATACATAGCAGTTCTTCTTACATCAGGGCCTACCTATGGTTAAAATATGAGCGAAATCTAATTTTCAAGTCTTGCCGCGTTATGTTTGATTTTTGCTGACTATCACTCATAATACCTTAATCTGGCAAACAGACAAACTAATAATAATGCTAATCATCATTTACTCACTTATAAAGCGCAAATATCGACTGGTGAATTTTCAAATGCGCTTGTAAAAGACAGAATAGAATAAAACAATATCAATATAAAAAGAGCCTATCTAGATTAAAATTTTATAAAATATTAAGATGATCAATCTTTCAAACTGTAAAAATATATAAAAACATGCATTCAAATTGCTATGAATTAAATTAAGAACCCATTAAAAAATATGCATGCTTTAAAAAGGACAAATATCGACCCTGATGCTTTGCGGGCGGTTGTTTTTGTTTTGAAATAGCGTTATTGTTAAATGGCACTCTCCACGTGAGTTCAAAGTCCATGACCGTACGGAGAGACTAACCATATCACATATCAACATACATGGAAGTAGCGAACTCTTTCGACGAATCTTTGAGTGATTCTTTGCTATTTCTATTAAAAGTACTGGTTCTAAATAACAAGTTTCCAGAAGAATGAAATACTGCGATAAAAATTGTGCATTTTATAGCGGTTTGAATATGCCCAAAAAGTGTTGTTTGGGGTTCCTGTGTAAAAAAAATCGGCGTTTATTGATAGGAGCTGTTGACGATATCGATGACGTAGTATCCGGGATAGCGTCTTGCAAGTTTCAATAGTTTCGTATAGTTCATACATGTGATATTACTGAAAAATGCCAAACAGATGCGTCATTTACGGCTGTTCGAACGAAACAAGCTCGGAGAAGCGTTTATTACTCAGGCTACCCCGCAGGAGAGCCTGAGTCTAGGATTACACATGACGTTATGCCACAGGTAAACCACCTATCAATTACTACTCTATGAAGTAGCCTGAGTAAACGCACTAAGTGCGTCTAGTCTCTCCATAAAATATACGCTATCCCGGAAACTACATCATCGATAGAAAATTATCGTGTAATGGTATGCGTTAAATATAATACAGCATTGGGCATGGTATGTTATGTGTATTTCTGTTGTATTATCAAAGTAACGATATTGATCAACTCGGATTGTCCGCTTTGTTGTTATTAAACAATCGTTGTAGTAAAAATACGTTTAAGAACGTTGAGCTCCAAATATAAAATTATTAATTAAGTATTTTTAATTTCCATAGGATATTATTGTCTGGTCTGAGCAGCTCTATGGAATATTTTAATTGCTAGTCCGTGGATCGGAATGAGATGCCTGCGAAGCGGCCGAGTTGATTGTAATCTACTCAAACATCAAAGCTTGTTATTTACAACTATTTATGGAAAATATACAAAATATTGCGACACAGATATTGTAAAATATATAGCCTAACTTAAATACAGTGAGATGTTTTGAGATATTAGCATGATTACTTAAGATTATTTGGATTGAGAAGGCCTTATGTAACGTAGGTTGAGGCGCGCAAAGCATCAGGGTCGATAGTGGGGCTTTAAATAGGAATCACTTTAAAATCATTTACGATGGTAAAAAGGGATTCTTACCGACTTTAAACATGTACGCAGCAGTTTTCTTAGCTCCCTTTTCTACTGAGTGCCCAAGAGGCGTCATTTGATCTTCATCTTTTGCTTGTATATTGGCATTACAGTCCACCTAGAACAAGACTTACTTCAATATGTATGGTCCCGTTGAATGTAGGTTTGGGACAACATTGGAAGAATAGTTTTAACTACTCGTATTACAAAGGCCCACTCGGATCAATTAATGCCCCATGTTAATTGATATAATTTAGGGGAAATGAATCTGAGTCAGAGACTCCCCAACTAATAGGACACTTGCGTTTAAGACGTGATGCACGCCGAGCTGATGGGCTCAGAATCTCGCCATTTTGACCAGCGTTTTTTCCCTTTTTTTTTCAAATTGGCCGACGGCGGGATTCCTCTCTTATTCATAGTTTTGGTCATGAACAAAACATTCTGATCGATTTTGATGATCGTGGGCATCTTAAACTTAAACTATGATAAATATGTTTGTGTGGGCTAATGTTTTTATAATGAAGTGTATAACCAGAAGTTTAACTATAAAGTTATTTGATAGTCCGATATCCGATACGCTGCTCAACTAATTGTCAATTGGCAAAATCTTTCATTGAAAGCAAAATGCACAATTCTTTTACAAGGTTCTGATGATTTAAGTACTGAAAAGAACAACTCTTTATTTCTCGCAGTTCAAAAGTACATTATTGACACAAATCGTTTTTCTTCCAGCTAAATTTCTTCCTTTCTTTTCCTAACTAGTATATCAATTACACTTTCTAATTTATAACGTATATATCTATTGTATTATTAGTACATATTTATTGTAACATTATCCTAATTTTTTTTTCTCGCCTTGCTTCTCCGTTTTGTATCTATGTAAATTTGTAATAAGTATGTAAGCCCCTAGATGAGCTCTGCTCTTGGGCAAACATATTGTAAAAAAATACGTTTAAATAAAAAATAAATAAATAAATAAAAAAGTTATTTGATATTTCGGATAGCCTCCGCTATCCATCATCAGATTTTATTTTCATTTTGCATAGATTACAATTATAAGAGGCACTTAGGTCCCTAGATACCCTGCGAGCAGAGGTTCCTTTTTTCTCGTCGTTCTAGGTAAGAGAAAGGAACCTCTGCTCGCAGGGTAGTCCCTAGAGGATAACTATAGCGCCGTATATAACATATAGCAGACAAATAAAAAATGGCAATACCTACCACAGGCAGCCCAACTATTGTCTTTGAGGATTTTTTTTAATGACAATAAAGTTATTTTTAACCGCGCGCCGAGCGAAATAAATATTGAGCGCGCGGGTGGGGTTCCTGTGGTGTATTTGTTTGAAAGCTCGCGGATGGGATTCCTGTGGCTTTTTACAAGCAATTTTTCGTCAAAGTCGCGCGGTATCGAAGAGAGAGGTATTTTGACAAGGTATGAAACTCGGACACGTGACAAATCTAGTTTCGCGCGTAGTAAATCAGCCATGGGAGAAAATTTTTATTTTTTTTCGAATATATAAACTTTATGTTGATTTTCAACTACAGTAAAAAGTATGATCATCTCCGGCTTCAGCAAAGGGGTTAAAGGCCCAGTATCGACCGGGATGCTTTGCGCGCCTCGACCTAATTTCGTGTATCACGAAATTATCAAAGTTCATAATGCATTCTCAATCCAAATAATCCTAAGTAATCCTGCTAATATTTCAAAATATTTCACTGTATTTAAGTTCTCTATGTATTTTACAACATCTGTGCCGCAATATTTTGTATATTTTCCGTAAATAGATGTAAATAACAAGCTTTGATGTTTGAGTAGATTACAATCAACTCGGCCGCTTCACAGGCATCTCATTCCGATCCAAAGGACTAGCAGTTAAAATATGCCGCTCAGACGAGACGATAATATACTATGGACATTAAAAATACTTATTAACTTTATATTTGGAGCTCAACGTTCTTAAACGTATTTTTACTACAACGATTGTCTAATAATAACAAAGCGGACAAACCGAGTTGATCAATATCGTTACTTTGATAATACAACAGAAATACACATAACATACCATGCCCAATCCTTTATTATATTCACCGCATACTATTACACGATAGTTTTCTTCTCAGGGATGCATTTAAGGACATTCAGAAACACTCAAAAGCTCAAAGATTCATCGAAAGAGTTCGCTACTTCCATGTATGTTGATATGTGATATTTTTCGTCTCTCCGTGCGGCCATGGACTTTGAACTCATCACGCAGTATTTGGCCAATTAGAGAGCGCCATTTAACAATAACGCTATTTCAAAACAAAAACAAACGGCCGCAAAGCATCCCGGTCGATACTGGGCCTTTAAAATTAATTTTTTAAAAAGGCAGCATGGAACCGAGGTGCGCCCCAGGTTGTGGTGACGGATTTCGGAAATTTTACAATCGTGGAGCAATCGTTGAGCGATCGTGAAAATATCGATCGAGACCACATTCACCGATACAGCCGAAAAAAGGTGTTGATTACAGTCTTGCATTTAACTTTTGCATTGTTAAAATGACTTAAAACTCAAAGAAAGAAAACAAGAGAATGCATTTTATTGTCAAAATCATGCGATGGTGAATCGAGAGTCAAAAAGATCGTGATTTGCTCTGCCGTGGCTGCTACAGTAAGTTTAGTTTTCATTCAAAACACCTGATTCAAGTGAGCACTTGCTTTTGAAGTCAACGATGCTCTTCACTATAACAAAAAAATTAGGGAAAGCTTTTCTAGTAGCCTGGTGTGTACAGGTAATTATTGAAGTTGAAGTTTGTATGTCAAAACGAATAATATTATCTTGTTCAAACCAACTAAAACCCGAACTAAACTTAATTTCGTGAAAACTTTAGTTAGTTTAGCGGTTCAAACAATAATAACATTTGTTATGAAAGTGTGAAGCGTTTATAGCTGTATTTTATAAACTATTTTCGAAAAACTATAAAAGCTAAAACATCTTTACAGATTTGATTAAATACACTTTGAACAAAATATTTTCACATTGTAAAATATATTAACTATATGTTTAGCATTTCAATAAACTTGGAAAGAAATTTCACACACTGGCTGTTTGTTTTTGTTAGAGGTTTACTTAGTGAAAATCCGTATAAGAAAATAAAACTTGTTTTAAAAGAAAAGTTTGAATATAAAAGTTTTTCTTTGGCGAGTGAGTCGATTGCTTCTCGCGTCCTTCTCGGCGCTCGTCGTTGAGTCTTCGCCGTCACCACAAGCTGGGGCGCACATCTATCCATCCACGCCATCGAGTTTCAGACCTTGTATAAATATACTACTTTCTTCAATCTTTTTGTCGTACGTGCGATTCCGCGCGACCGAAAAATTGCTTGCAAAAAGCCACAGGAATCCCATCCGCGAGCTCTCAAACAAACACACCACAGGAACCCCACCCGCGCGCTCAATATTTATTTCGCTCGGCGCGCGGTTAAAAATAACTTTATTGTCATTAAAAAAAATCCTCAAAGACAATAGTTGGGCTGCCTGTGTACCTACCAGAACTTTACAAATAGATAGTTTGTCCATACCACATGCGATATGTAATGGTGAACATAGTCCTCTTCCTTCAGCATTCACATTACATCGCTCGCTACTTAACAGCGTCTAGGAGCAAAGATATATATATATCTATATACATTAAATACATTCACCAATATAGTCAACATTCTGCCCTATATATGATACGTGACAGAATTTTAATAATAAATTGATATGTTGCATGACAAGATATAATAACTAATAGTTATTTCCACACAAGTCTTAACTTGTTGCTTATCCTCTTTAGCTACGATTAGGCTTAAGCTGTGACTTTGTATATGAATTGTACTTAAACTATCCATCAGGACGTGATCATGTAACATCAGGACGTGGTCACGTAAACAGATTAATAAATGGGAGCTTGGAGATATGAAACTTATCTTCTTGTGTTCAGTATTTAATCGAGTATAACGAGTATCAATATGACAGATAACCAATCCATACCGTGACTGACGGTTCATCACCAGACCTCACGGAAGAATGCAGTGGAGTGTCCCCCCGTTGATCCTGTAGTGTGACGTCAGCACCTCGTGCCAGTAATAGCTCGACTATATGATGTTGTTTCCCTGATGTAGCGTGGTGTAGTGGTGACTTGCCATACTCGTCACGGTAGTTCATATCTGTAAACATATAACAATATTAGCCACCTGCACAGCCAACTCTCGCTCGCTTTGGGGAAACTTCGCCCTGAAAAAAGCGAAGGGATAAGGGCTTGGGAACAAGGTTGGTTTTTGGGGTAAATGTGGAAGGCCGAGAAGGACTTGGCACGAATTGGGGCGAGGGAAATAAGATTTTTTTGGACCCAATTCCTCTTATCCACTTTTCCCCTTTATTAAGCCCCATGGGTTGCCTGCATGCGGAGGACGGTTACCTGGGCATTCAGATCAGGTTTATTATATGGGTTCACCAGATCAGAATTCTTGTCTGATTGACATTATTTTATAGTTGGTTCAGTATCGAAATGATAACTATAGCTAAACTGAGTCCATCAATTTGCGTCTTTAAAAAAAGAATAAAACACGAGTGTTTACAGCGTTTAACTTTCTCCCTCGTTGTTTCCATCCTCCTTCCCTCCCCCTTGTGTTCGTTTTTTGTTCATTGAGATCAAATGGTAGCCAAAACAATAAATTAACAACAATTTGCGTCGATCTTTAAAAAATAAAAAAATAGAAACCAATATTGTACGTTGCTTTCTTTCTTTCTTTCCCCTCACCCTCGTGTTGGTTTGTGTCTCTTCGTTCACAGACCCCTATAGAGAGATGCCTGCGGAGGAGACCATTATTGCTGGTCTTACTTACCAACTCCTTTGTCCAGCAGTTTCTCAAGATCCTCCTTGTTCCCAGAATACGCTGCAGCACAAAGCTGTTCTGGCTTCGATACTTTCTTCTGCAAACACAGCGAATTAACACACATATATGCGACTCTAATAGGTCATGTGACTCTAACTGATATAATAGCAACATCAAAATGATAATCAGAAATGCAAAGTCTAAAAAGCTGTTCACTTTTATCACAATAGGCTATGTGCACGAACGCCATTTACAAGAACAAAGCATTATGGGAAACTGAGCCCTTGCAATGTTTTATGCTTGTTAAAGGACATGCATCCAAAATAATTTAATTATGACATTTCATTCATCTGTAGCTATAAATTTTCCTTCCCTTCCCTTCCCTTTCCTTCCCTTTCCTTCCCTTCCCTTCCCTTCCCTTCCCTTCCCTTCCCTTCCCTTCCCTTCCCTTCCCTTCCCTTCCCTTCCCTTCCCTTCCCTTCCCTTCCCTTCCCTTCCCTTCCCTTCCCTTCCCTTCCCTTCCCTTCCCTTCTCTTCCCTTCCCTTCCCTTCCCTTCCCTTTCCTTAATTCGCTTCTCTTCTGCACACCATCTTACAAGAAAAATGTCTTTTTTCTTAATCTTACTTTAGTTTCCAATGTCTTGTCAACTTTTTCTTCTTCCTCGTCGTCCATTCCTTCATTGTCTTTGCCTGCATTACCGTTCACAAGAACAAGAGGGACATCCTCTTTTTTCTTCTTCTTAGTTTGTTTGTTTTCATCCTTTTGTTTGTTCTCCTTTTTACCCATCCTAAAAATCAATTGGAGTTTGATATTCCATAAGGTGTATTACACGTTTTCTTTATCCATTGTGTAAGCCGATTCGATGCTCCGCCTTAATTATAGATTGATACTGATCATTCTCGGATCACTGGAATTCACATACCCCTGGAAAAGATATGACGAGCATTACCGATATTTTTTTACTCGACCGTAAAAGTCCAGTTATGACAAAGGTTTATAGGAGACACAGCTACTCATAAACTACTCTCACCTCCACCCCCCCCCCCCCCCCCCCCCCCAAAAAAACGCAGGCTAATATAACCTGGCAACCAGGGTGTTCGTTTCTGCAATTGTAGTTTCTGCGGAGTTTCTGTCCTTTAAAAATATTAACATTCACGGCTTGTGTATTACAAACCGTCGTCAGATTTACAAACGGTAAGTAAGATAACTTTGGTACCCTGGATAATGTATGTAGTGCACATTAGAGAACGCTCAGTGCCATTTAAACACTGTTTACTTCTACAAATGTAGCTGCATGTCAAGCAAGAACACAGTTGGATTTTCTTGATGTACTTTCAACTGACCAGGCAGAATCAGCCAACTTATAGTTTGTAGGCAATCACAAAGAACAAACGCTATATGTGTGATCATAGTTGTAGTTTTAGTACATTATTGCATATCAAGAAAGAATGTTTGCCAGGTTTCCTACGTTCCATACCGAAACAATCAGTAAATCGCAATACTGGCTAACCGCTTACCTTCCGACCTACTGTCTTATCCTGCTGTGTTATACCAGAATCGACCGAAAAACTTTGTGTAACTAATTGCAGTTAACTGAGTTAACTGTTGAGGTTATTACGAATAACTTGGCGACAACGAAATGTAGAAATCTCTCTTAGATTAAGTCTGCAAATAAAGGTCAAGTATAGCCAATGCTCCCACGCAACATGACAGCTAAGGAATGTTATATATCACCAAACGTATCACAGGCAGCCCAAACAATCCACTTTTACAGTAAATATACGAGACGAAATAATAGTATATCGTATTTTTTTGAACATATTTTAGTCCTGTGTTGTTGTTAGATACATTTAACAACAGTTAAATACATTTAACAACAAAACAGGGCTAAGATATGCTCAAAAACAATTGTAAAAATGAATACGTATTTTCACTATTATTTCGTCTCAATACATTTAGTGTAAAAGTGGATTGTTTGGCCTGTGAACTAATTAATATGCCATTTTGCTGCAAACAATGCAATTCCAATCTAACATGAATCATTGTTAAAATCAGACTCATGTAATATAGTCAAGGAATTATGTTTATTATCATATGACCCGTATTTTGCCCGGCGCGCGCTCTTAAGAAAACCTTTGTAAAAAGTCACGTGATGAGGTCCGTACGGCTTTTTTCACCTGTTCCGTACAAACACGTACGGACCAGCTACTCGAAACATCACAACAAAAATGGCCTTTAAATTAAAAAGAGGGGTCATATGATAAAAAACTTATTGACTGAGTTAGGTCGGGCCGTACGGGAAAATATTTGACTCTTGGTCATTTGTACGGACCTCGCTGCGCTCGTACGTTTACGTCATGACCGCGAGCCAAATATTTTCCCGTCCGGCCCTCCCACTCAGTCAATAAGTACTTATTATTTTGTAATTCTACATTATAAATACTGATAAATTGAGGTGCAAAAAAACTTTCAAGAATGTTTTTTACCAAGATATCGATCAAGTCAATGTCTTTGATGTACCGACCGTCTGCAAAACTCGTTGTCACAATCAAGCTACAGTCACACTCTGAAGCCTGCAAAGGATTTCGGCTTTTTTCTCTCTTAGCTTTAATATTATCGATTTATTAATAACATATTTTTGTTATGCGTGTCTGTGTTATATGACAAGTTGTACAAGTGGTTGGTGGTGGATGAGGAAACATTTTTTTTTTTATATTAGCGTGCAATAAATCAACAAATTATTTTGATTTCAAGTTCCGACATCCGTTGCAGTGCTTGGTCTGCGACAACGATTTTTTGACAGCCATATATTTAATATATCAAGGAATCGCTATCAAATACAATCAGTTTTTTGCCATACCATGATTTCTGGTATTCTTTATATTCAACTTTTCGTCATTTTGAATTGCAAAAACATAAAGTCCTTTTTCTCGATTTTTATTCCATCATTGGTTCACTTGACAACTAATAAATGTCTCATTGCTTTTTATAG
The DNA here is from genome assembly GCA_949775045.1 of Metridium senile. NCBI lineage: Eukaryota > Metazoa > Cnidaria > Anthozoa > Actiniaria > Metridiidae > Metridium > Metridium senile. Next base: position 7,302,226 of record OX459105.1, on the reverse strand, counting down.
GCTTTTTTATACTAACACAATAATTCATAAACTATTTGTGAGTGATGTAGTCGTAAAAAAATACTTTTCTTTATATAAAAGAGCAAAATGTGTAATATGGCTAGATATGTTACTATACTCGTTCACTCGCCTAAATACAAAATACACCATCCCCGGGGGTGTACTTCCTGTGTCCAAGTGGTAGGGGTGATCGGCGGGGGTTTTGAAAACGACCCCTAAAAGGTACGCACAACTGATAAAAATAACTGATAAAGCCTTGTCGATTTCTACCCCCACAAAGCAACAAAACAGAGTAAAAATGACTCTTACAGATACGAAATCATGCTACGTAACTGATTTTTTAATCAGAACCCTAAAAGAACCCTAAAAGTTACGCACAGGAAATATTTTTTTACACTAAAAGGTACGCCGATCACCCCTACCACTTGGACAAAGGGTGTCCCCAGCGCCCAAACTGACTAGCTAATAAGGGAAGGTACGTTAATTATCGGGGGGGGGGGGGAGGGCTGGAGCCTAAGAGGGGAGGGTCAATAGTCAAATTATAAGCTTAAGGGGAGGGCCACACATTTCATTTGAAATTAATCTATGGGAGGGCTATCCTTTTAATTTACTCATTTTAATTTTGATCACATTTTTGTTCTTTTAATTTATTTTGAATATATGAAACAGTAGTATGAGTATGAAACAATATATTATCTCAACCTTGATAAATAAATTGTAATTTCAATATGTTTAGTGTATTTGATATGTATCGATCCATCTACGAGTTTATTAGTCACATGTCAATTTGAGCCCACGGACAAAGTTGTCCCGCATGACTCTGCTTCTTTTGCGTCCATAGCGTGAGGAGGTAGCATCAGTTGGGGCCTCTGTTACTTCATGACAGGAACTGCCAGCTGAGGAGTCTTTTTAATAAATACATATGTAATTCTTAAGTGCTTATGTAGAAGTGTTTGCGTATGTTGTAGGTGGTGTTCTTTTTAAGAAATATATATGTAATTTTTTAAATGCTTATGTACAAGTGTTTCTTTAGGTTGTAGGTGGTGTAAGTCCCGGTTTAATGCGAGAAATATCTGGTGTTATTTTAAGAAATATACATTGAGTTCATAAGTTTTTAATGCAAGAGCGATGTGTATGAACCGACTGTAAGTGTGGAACAAACGGTGGTATGATAAAGTTAAAGGAAATTAATAAAAGAAAAGTACATAAAAATGTGAAAATAAAATGTAAAAACAATGTGAAAATAACAGCAATTATAAACAACGATATGTATAGAAGAAGGCTCAAAGTGAACTCGAGTTCGTGTGGACATACGTGACTGCCTCGAGGGAGGGAGGGGACGCATAAACATTGGTAAAATACTCTATAAAACAAGGGAGTACTATAGATATTACAAATTATTTGTGTATTAAAGTATGAATTTATACACCATTTGCGAGAAAGTTTGACACCCGTGAAAAGCACACAAGCTAGTGGCGCAAAGGATCATTGATCAGTTCAGAAACTAAATGTGCATTCGGAACGCCTTTCTCGTTGTTTGATAAGTCAAAACGGCCATTTCTCAATAACAGATTGACAAGTGTAACAATGTGTCAATGAAATCCCTGTGTCCTAATAAAATTTACATAGGTCACCCATAGTTCCATGCGCTACTAGCTTGTAGGCTTTTCACTCTACGGGTGACAAAGTTTCTCGGAAAGGGTGTATAAGTTTAAACACAATAACATGCGCTCAGACTCAACAAGTTGTGAATTACCCTTCGACGTAGTTTATGTGTTGTATTCGTTCTCAATCAAATACTACTTCAATGACATATAAAATTCAAATGATTTTTGCAGTTTTTGTTTATTTAATAGAAGATGTTACTTATTTTTAATAATAAATTTAATAAACGGCCGAGAGAAAAATTCATTTGTGTAGATATATAAAACCTGAGTGTGACCATGGGGGGAGGGCCATGGGTATTCTAAGTATACTGGATGGGGAGGGTCATGAGTTTAGTTTTGGAGTCGCTGGCCGGGGAGGGTCAAACGTTTTTTTGGAAAAATTACTTTGAATTCTCCAGCCCTCCCATCGTTGATCGTGACTTTTTCAAGTTGAACAAGAACTCTTGATTAAAAAGCACTCAACAAACACTAAGTATAAATAGCTACAAGCCATATAACAACTCATTACTTGACGTGCATATTAATGTATGGGTGGGTATAATCAGTTACAAAACCAGATACCAACTCTCTCATTGGCTTGAAGCTATAGTTTTAAATTCATAATTTCTACTCTGTTTCAACGAGGATATATTTACCTGTAATTTGTAAGAGAGTTACTGACTAACAAATAACCCTCAGGGTATCAGTCTAAATACTAAAAGAATCCCGATTCTTCTATGATAGATACTGTGTTTACATGTTTGTTGGTTTGTTGTGGTTGCTAAGTTTAGTTTTTTTTCGATTGTTGATGTAAATTACGCCATATTTAAAGTTAAAGATAACATCTGATCATTTTTTTAATTACCAATTTCTCATTGCAAGTTTTTAATCCGTTTTTTCGCGATCTTTTTCATTTTCCCCTCTCTATCCTCCTCCTCCTTATTGCTTTTTCTTGGAACGTTAATTTCTACTTCTTCTTCGAAATTCCCTTTTTCTACTTTTTTTAATCTTATTTCCACATCCTCATATACTCCTTGACCTCTCTTCTTCTTCTTCTTCTTCTTCTTCTTCTTCTTCTTCTTCTTCTTCTTCTTCTTCTTTTTTTTTTTGGCTTCTTCTTAATTGTTCTCTTCGGCTTGTTTCGTATTTATTTTGTGTGTGTGTTATAGCACGTATTAATTGTTGATTTGTGTATTTTTAAATCTGTAGCTGTCCTAATAGCTCAAGTGGTTCGAGAGTTTAGGTAAAGATCCGAGTGATGAACATTAGTAAAAGTCTAGAGGGCAACCACATTGGAGAAAACACAATTATATATGATAGTAATAGCTTACTTAATTGAATGTTGTCATCCGTTCATCGGAACTGTAGCATCCAACAAATTCATTCATGGCGGTGTTTTGGATAAACTAACTGTTTATCTAATTTTGAGGCGGCCAAAAAAATACAGTTTGATACAATGATGAAACATAGAAAAACACTATTGCCATCAATATAGAAGCGATATAGTCATGTCAGAAGATCATGGTCTTTTGAATTTGGCGGTGTTTTGGATAAACTAAAGCCACACTAGGCGAATTTCTACCATAGGGCTCGGTCGAGCGAATTTTTACGTCGCCAATCGCAGGCAAATCTGACATGTCAGATATGGGCGATTTCGATCGCTAGCCACGCCGATCAAGATCGCTCAAACAATTCGCCGTCAAAGCAGCTACACTTGACAATTTTCAGGCGGCGATCGAAATTCGTTCCAACGAGCGCCTAATGTGTTGTCCGCTTAACTGTTTATCAGATTTTGAGGTGAACAAAAAATACAGTTAAATACAATAATGAAACATAGAAAAAAGAATCAAAATCTTTTAAATTTGTGGTACATGTATTTGCAGCCTTGAAAGGTCGAGCATTGAATCGGCACGGTTCTCATAACTGGCCGAAAAGAACAAAAATAAACGCAATTTGATATTTTCAAGAAAATTAAAAGCAAATACTGCAAACAAATACACTGATAGCTGTTTGTTTTTGCTTCTATCAGTTCTCAGCTTTAAAGCGATTTTTATTTGTTTACCTTGGTTCAGTTAATTGGTAAAAGAAAAAGTCGTTTAATTTTATTGAATCTCAAGACAGGCTGCCAAGAAAATCTCCCTTCAGTCTGCCTCTTGTTTAAATGCAGTTAACGCATGAAGGTTAGTCTATGATTTCTCGGCCGAGATATCAGCGATTAGCTTGCTAGCGCTAACTCCAAACATCGTGAACTGTATCTAAATAAATAGCTGTTTTAGTCAAGATCTAAATATACAATATCAAAGCGACTAGAGAAACTGACCGATGTAGCATTAGTTTTATTTTTCAAGCAGCGGATAATAATATATACAATTCATATATTCACAATCGTCAAAGCCAATCAATAAACGATTGTTGTGTTTAGTATTTGCGCGGAAACCCCTAGGGGTAGGTGTTTTAAAAACGTAAACATCTTCAAGCAATTATCTTTAGGTTGACTCATGAATGAATAGTGCATAACAAATACTTATATTTTACAAGGATAATCTTCTGACTTTTGTCTTTAGTTCTTTCTTTAATCATATAATTGTGTTTTATTAATTGTGGTGCACTGCTTTTAGTAATTGTTTTTTTCAGTGTTTAGTTTTGTTTATCAATGCCTCGAGCGGGTCAAATGTCTTCAATGATACAGAACTGACAGGGTGTATACAGCTATTGAGCAACTAACATTATTTTAAGTACATTAAAGAAAAATTAAACCTTTCCATCCATAATCGTCAGTTTTTGTCTAAAACAATTTGTTCCAAATTATTTTGGAGGGACAAAACAAATTATTGCCATGGCAATCCAAATTGGGCAACTAAACAATGTTAATGATTGGCTAGCTTGAGAGCCGCCCCAAAAGACATAATAATAAATGACAGAAAACGTCATGTTTTTTTTTGTCGGTAATTCTTTGACTTTACAGTTTCCTGGTTAAATACTACACATCGTATTAGTTAAATAAATAGAAAACTTTTCAATTTACGAAACATATCCTGAAATATATACAAAATCAAACCATGTACTTGCATCAAAGGTGGTCTTGAGTCCGCGTCTTGTTTCCACAATCGTTGATTGTGCCATGAATTAATCATGAACTTTGCTAAAGAGCTACTATAGTGCTTTAAGCAATTGGAATATTAATGAATATTGATTGAAACAGTGAGTGATCGTCAATTACGTAGATCATCGAACCACTATCGTCAGTTATCTAACGCTAGCCGTTAGACCAACATGTATCCACTAGCAATACTGTGTATTCTCTCAAAGGTAGTTACCATTTTAGCCGGTAATTTCTTTTCTACTCAAGTCATACGAAACAAAATGTTAGCAACTTCAATAACACCATCAAAGCATAAATGTCTGCTAAAAGATGTGGATTGGCTAGAGTGCGCTTTACGGTGCAACAGAGATGATCATTGTGTCTCGTATAATTATAATCTTACATTTGAGACTTGTTGGCTTCAAGCGTTTGGTCTTGTCGGTGAATGTGGTGAGAAGAGGTTGATGTACAGCGAAGGGGCTTTGTTTCAGCAGATTCGTGAGGACGAGGTAAGCTTTCAAGAGAATAAAACGTTAACACGCCTACCCTCCTTAAATAAATAGATAAAGTTTTCCATTTGTTCGTTCGGCGTTCATTCACAAACATGTACAACAAAATGGTACGAGTACATGTACGAGTTCACGAGCTCAACGAAACTGAAAAGCTGAAAAAATCGTTATTACCGCTTGTAAACCGAATTTAATTTTTGAAATATTAACTATTTTGAATATAAATACACGAGAAAAATTGAATACAAACGACAGGAGACTATTTAATGAATTTTCATTTTCGCTGCCAGCACCCAGAAATGGAGTTATTAGTAGAAATAACAATATCTTATAACAAAAAAATATATATATCTTGCAGCGATAACAATTTACTTGCAAATCAGCATTTCGATTTTCAACTCGTTTTTTTATTAACATTTTACATCATTTGCCTGGATTTTGTAGAACAAAAATAAGTTTCAAAAATATAAAACTGCATTAACAGAATACCAAATATACTGATTCGGAAGACCCATCAAAACTAATAGTGAAATATTGACACAAGTAATTACAAATATACATGTGATAATGAACTGGGTTTGAATTAAAGTCCTCCATAATGTTCTAAAGGTATAAGCAAATATGAAAATGGACGCGTTCCAGTGGATGGGAAAGGGCTTAAAAGAGCATTTTGACAAATCTTTGCATTCGTTTAATTTAGTATTTGAATACAGTGTGAAATTGGCGTCGCTAATACTGCTAATACTTCTTGGTAGGAGTAGAATATATTGATAGCTAAAGGCTGTCTTGAGAACCCCAGATGGAAATGATTGCGATGTCAAGATAAATGTGTCTCGTACAATTGTTTAAAACATTGTAATCCGAATAAAAGTTAATATTCTGAGAAATGTTGCCAGTATCCGTATATTTCAGAAATTGAATAAAAATGAATCTTTCAAAAGTTGGTCTGTGAATAGTTGCTGCAATTCAAGTTAATGTTCATGCAAACTATTACGCCTGAGTTACTTTTTATAAAAAAGTGAATATTTAATTTTTAATGCTTCCATAAACAGATTTCAATAATATTGTCTAATTTTTCCCAATCTAACCTGAACAATACTTTAGCCGCTGGTAAACATGATGTAATAAAGTGGACTGCGTTTGACAAACCCTTAATAAAAGCCTCTTTTACTTGACAGATTTTTCGATTTTTTTATTTTTCAAGGATCACTTCTAAGTACTTTCAATGAAAAAATAGAATATTCCAAGATCGATGTTTATAAATGCGCTGTCATTTCTTAAATGTTTTCTAGAAAGCTCTTTGTTAAACTGCATTGGTGGGGCTTTTAAGTTTAGCCGGGAGCGTAAAATGTTAAACTTGAAGCTAAGATGATAGCTCCGCGCCGTTCGAATGGGCAGATTGTCACCGTATTGTTAGAAACTCCTTTTAGACTACAATGAGATTTCCTCAGCCAATTCAGGCTTGATTAATGGTAAAAATGCTGTTAAAAGGGTTGTTAAAATAGACTTTAAGGTTTGAAAACAAAGGTCTACAAAGAAAAAATATTCAAAACATGTGATTAGAATTAATGGAAAACGCAGGCAAACAAACAACAACAAAAATGAAAAAACGGATTAAATTGAATGCGAGAAAATAATTATCGGTGAAAACAGCGCTTATTTTGTATTTTCGTGTGTTTCTATAACGATTTTGATCAAAAATGTAATTCCGTCAATTAGCTATGTCGTGCTTTTGGACCAAACATTTGAAGATGGATAGGTTTAAATAACTTCTTTAATTGTATTTATCAGATAATATGCATACGTTCTATATATTCCTTTAATTTATTGACCTCAGGCTATATTAAGAATACCTACCATGAGAGCATAAGTATGCTCTCTTGCTCCTACACATTTATCATGTCAACTCATGAAACCCATTTTCTCTCTTCGCGATACACATGGTTTGTCGGATTAAACTGCCACTGAAAGAAGTCGAATTGTGGTTATATAATACATATTCATTTGTTTCGCTCTTCTTCACAATACAAGAACTGGTGCAGTAAGTGTGTTTTCTGTCACAAAAATGCCTAAATAATCAACATCAGAGATCCATCCCACAGCTCCTTTCGGTCGAGCAATCCTTCTATAGGACTCGCCGTTTAATCCAACAACCGTTTTTGAAATACTTGTATAAGAACCTGGGTTCAATTCCCAACAAGAGAACTCAGAAACGTTTTTTTTATTTCAAAAAACTGCCATTAATATTATTATTTTGTGATAAATTGCGATATTTTCTAATATATAAAGAAATGTTACGAGGCACTAGAAATAGGTTATCGTTATTATTAAAATGACGCTATAAATAGCTCCGGCGGGAAAGAGGAGCGATAGAAGGTCTGTTTTCTCAAGCTAGCCAAGGAACAGCCAACCGTACTTTTTCTTAACGTGTTTATCGGCGAACTGAACTGCCATAAAGCCCCGTCTTTCCGGTAATTAGGCCAAAGTTTGTTTGCCTCTCAGCTGCTTATGTTGATTTTGGTTATTGGATATATAACAATAATATGTTTATTGCTGTAAACAAGGTTCTATTGAATTAGTTTTTGATTGGGTGAACCTTTCTACTTCTCCTGAGGTTCATTACTATTTGATTAAATAAGTCAAATTGACTAAATGAAAACCAAATGGCATATGGGCCTGCCTAGGATCCTAAAGTCGCCGTAATTTAATGCGACTTACGTAATTTAATGCGACTTACGGCGTTTTAAGAAAAAAATATGAGAAAATGGGACACAACATAAGGCAATTTTTAGGTAATTTTTAAGCGACTTAAGGAGGCTCGAAATGATTTCTGTATATATCTATATACCTACTTTATATTGCATTTTATGCAGCATTATTGTGAAGCTACATAGTTAACCTATATATCATTTTAAAGCTTATGGATCTAGGATATCATTTTTTTTTAATTATTGCGTTTGACGTTGTCATAACAACAGAAGGCCGCTGCAAAAAGGACCTGAAATTCCTTTATTAAAGCTGATATCTCCAAATCCTTTAGGTGAAAGTTGTAAATGTCTAGTTTGTACATGTCTGTTCTTGCAACTGAGGAAAAATTAAAAAAATCTGTAATGCGAAACCTTTAAAATATTAAAGAAATGATTTTTTCTAGATATAAATGGTTTTTCATTACAGATTTTTCTTAAAATGGATCTACTAAATCTAAACCTTAATTGGAACAAATTGTTGATATTGTTATTACACTGCATAATTAAGGAAACCTTAGATGATTCAAGCAAGAAAACATGAAAAGAAGACGCGCGCACTTTTGGGCAATTTAATGCGATTTAAGGCGTTCTTAAGCGTTTTTGGGCAACTTTAGTCGTTAATTTTAGGGCGATTTTAGTCGTTTTAGGGCGATTGTAGGCGACTTTACTGTGACTCGATCAAGGCAGGCCTTCTTTTTTTTTAATACGAACTAACAACTAAAAACCTCTCATATATTACAACACATCAAAGTGTGCTATATAGGCTGAGTGCCAATTGACTTTCAAAAAATATAGAAACATAATCTTAAAAAATAAACATCACCATCAGAAAGAGTAAGCAGCAATATGTTTTTTTTTTTAAGTTTTATTCCTGTAAATCAAGTGAAGCTATTTGGAATCAAATGTATGCATTCAGTGAACTTCATTTTTCCTTGCTAGCCTCGTTAAGGTGTTTTTCACACTTTTGAAATTCTCATAACTTCTCAAGAATTGAATAATTTTGCCTCAAACTTTTTAACTTTGTTGATGTCATTCTAATTTATAATTTTGATGTAGCGGTCAATTTAAATATGAATTAAAAAATATGATAATGAAGCCATATTGGCATTCGGTCTGAATCCATATCTTTATTATTGCGAAGGAAGCTAGTCTTATCGCAGTTTTATCCGTTTCTATGGTTCAGTATATGATAAAACGAAGATCTCTTCCAGTGTTTGCTGGGCCAAAGGCTAGTTAATAGAGCTATAAATACAGGCCAAACATAAAGCAGTTAATGAGGAATAATGTTTGTTTTCGCTAGTGATGTTTATGACTTTCCTCTCGTATTTTAATTGACGAAAAATTAAATAAATTATTCATAGATCTATAAAACCCGGTGAAAATTGAACAAAAGTTTTTTTTCTATTTGGTAGATGTATAACTGTAATTATATTGACCGCAGTCAACTGATAATCATTATAGCTAAAAAGTGCTCAAAATGAAGAGCTAATATCAAACTACGAAAAATCCTAAGAACCGTTACAAAACAATTCTGTAAAAGTGACTGTGAGACGTGAAATGCCGTCTATCACTAGTAGAGCAGCAGGATGTACACTTTGTAATCATGTTATTGGGTCTTATTGTGTTGAACAAATTAATTTAAACATCTGTTAGAACTAAGCGACTAGCGACTGCAAGAACAAGATTTTATAATATAGTTCTGACAACATAGTACAATATTAAAACTCGATCCATCAATGTTTGTTTGAAATACATTAGATTGCTTCCGAAGTTATCAATCAAGTAGAGCCATTTAATGGTGTGGGGAATTAAACAATTCGTTCGTTAAATGTAAACTAGTATAGTCGCCCGCAGCCGTTATTAGTGGGGAAGAAGTTTAGTGAGAAGCATTGAGTCCATTTTGAAAAAAAATTGATATCGTTTTCGAGCGCATTCCCGGCCCTAGTAATTCTGACTTTTGTATTTTAATGACCACAAAAAAATGACTCTAGTAATAGGTTGAAATGATCAATAAATAAGTAAATCTTTGGATAAAAGTAGTAAAATACCTATTTTGTGAGAATCTGTCGTAAGATTTAAGTAGATCTATTGTTATTCTCTGTAGTAATTATATTTCCAACGAATTTGATGAGCTTATTTTGGACCCAGATTGGGCAAACACGCGTGCCTTACACCACCCCGCACAGTTCGAAAACGAGTACGGTGGGCCCCTGTTTTATTTCAGTTTTGGTTCTACCTATGTCATCCTTTATGTAGAAAGAATTATATCAATCCATGAGTCCCGAGCTACCTTAACCTATTGGCGAAAGATTTTGGAAAATCTAGCACCAAGTCGAAACATCTCTCCAAACAATTGCCCTAAACCTAACCACACAATAGCGGTACTGTATCTTAGGGGGCCAACCCAAACGCAGCTTTCGGCTGGTGCTGGAGATTTTATCATGCAGTTTTTCATCTCCTCTAGATCTGGAAAAATATGGAGCAAGCCGGATATTTTCATGTGTGGACCTCTCCCCTTTAATATATTACCCCCGGAACCTGCAGTGAACGGGATGTATGTGTATCTATAAGGGAATTTAATGAAAATAAAATAGACCACTTATTTTAACATCTTAACACCCATGAATTTTAATGTCTAAACAAAGAATAACGAGTCACTTGTTTTAGTGTTTTTATAATCTCTCATTATAATGTATATCACATGTTTTTTTTCTGGTTTTCTGTTCCGTTCGTGTTTTCGTGCCAGCATTGACGGTGGTATGCGGATATTACTGCTGTGGCGTCAAGCCTGCATGAAAAAGTCACAAGGACATGTCCATCTGATAAAATAAATAAACCTGGGAAATGAGTGTTTGGTATCTTGATGTGTTGTTATCCTTAAAAATTATTTAAATGAATTAATTAAATAAATGAATTAATGAATGAATAAATGAATTAATGAATGAATAAATGAATTAATGAATGAATAAATGTATAGATAGATGAATGGATGGATGGTAATAATGATACTTCATTGCGACAACTGCTAGGCTATATTATCAATAGTTAGACGTCAGTCATCATGTGATATTGCAATGCGTTATTTCATTTTATAACACCATCGTTTCGCAATATGCATATGGTCTCTGTGAGCGCTTTTCGGATTTGGTCCCACTCCCCACTAACCTGAGTATCAGGTTAACTCCCCACGTCCTACGACTGCGAGAAATTCAAAGACTATCAGCAATCGTGACCGAAGCATTTCATGAATATATAAATATAAACATAACACAAGTGAAAAGAAAAGCGAACTCACATAGTAAAGCTAGGAGTGAAATGAATCCTTCAAATTAAAGGCACAACTGAAAATATAATTTTTTTCGTCCATACCCAATTCTTACGTGTTTTTTTTTTTTTTTTCATTAACAGAACCAATTAAAATGTATGTCAGCTACGACTTGTGGGAACAGCATACAGCAAGGTGAGAGATAATTAACCAACCAACCAACCAACCAACCAACCAACCAACCAACCAACCAACCAACCAACCAACCAGCCATTTCCTGTACACATACCGCTCATTTTGTATATGTTACTTGCAAGTGATAATCTCATCGTAAGCGGTTTATATTTTCTAGTTGGCCAGGAATCGTGTCAAGTCAAGCCAGTAAGATCGTCTTGCAAAGAAATCCTAGACAATGGCGAGTCTCGTGGTGATGGTGAATACACCATTAAACCTGATGGAGTCGAACGTAGTGTACATTGTGATATGACAACTAAAGGCGGTAAGAAGCCTTCCTTTCTAATAATAAATATAAAACAATATTTTATTTTTTTTTGAATTTCAAAGCCACACAGAGGTTTCAACATAATCATTAAATGTTTTCTAGCAATTTATAATGATAACCTATGATTTAGAATTTTACTTTTGTGAATATGAGTCTCGCCAAGAACAAGAAATGCTTATTCAATAGCAGCTGTACACACCATATAAGGGCCGATCCGCTCTAGAGACAACATCCTTGAATAATCCCCTTCACTGTTCCCTGCGCCATCTTGAAAAGTAGCCAGGCCTTTGCATCGAAGCGAGACGAACGAAGAGTTTGGGATGAGTGCGGGAAAATTATTCGCGTGTCTCTATCGTTTCAAGCTCAACGTTCGTCTCGCTTCGGCCAGGCTACCCAATGTAATATATAAGCAAACTCGTTGCAAACTTGTTATGCAAGCCGACGGAACCTTTGAAGTTTGTTCGGCGCAACAAGTTTTTGTTCAGTCGCGAAAATACATCCGCACTGGAGAACCAAGATGGCAGAAAAATTGTGACAATTATCTTGACACCTAGAGCAAACTTTGTTTGAACACAAAATTCTATTTTCTTTTTGCAGGTGGTTGGACGTTGATTAAAATCTATACAATCACGGCTGTACCATTCAGTCCTGGGTCAACGAGCTTCGTGACAAATGTTAATCAAATCCTGGGTTCGTATCGAGATCCAAGAACACTGATTAATGTATCAGGACTGCGATCCGTCCAGGATACCCTGGGCTTCAAGCAGATGAGATGGTTTTGTCATAAACAGTCCGTGGGAAAAAAAGTCCATATCGTAACTAATGATGATAGTGCAGGAGAAAGTGTCATCAAGTATGAACATAATTTATTTTTCCAATAGTCCCCTTCACAGTTCCATGCGCCATCTGTAAAAAAAGCCGGCCTAGTTTGTACCGAAGCGATACGAACGTTGAGCTTGTAATGATAGAGAGCTTTTAACACCTTGATGGACAATTATTCGCGTGTCTCTATCATTGCAAGCTCGACGTTCGTCTCACTTCAATGCAAAGGCCCGGCTACCTTTCAAGATGGAGAAAGGGAACTGTGAAGTTGACTATTGGGTTATTTGTGAGCATAATTTATCTATATTAGCACGCTGTAGCCTCCTCCGCAGGCAACCCTTTCCTCTCCCTCTCATGGGATCCCTTTGTTTGGTCCCCGGCAAGAAATGAAGGGGTTGTCTGCCAAAAATGAACACATTTCCGGCGGTCTGCGCATATTGTTCGCGCCGATGAATTTTTACTGTGAGGGGGAGGGGAAAGGGGGAAATTAAAATTCCTAAAATCGTAGTCCACCCTACAGGGATATATTTTCAAACATAGCTAAACATGGACGAATTGATCATAGAGTTAGAACTTGCAACACAATTACATGTTCCTGGATCGTCTAAATTTGAAGTAACAAGTGGTGATTTAGATGTCGTCTTATTCTGTAAATCATCAATCCAAGCTTCGTTGAAGATGGCTTTCGTGTTTTCCACGGTGACATTGCACGTCCACAGCGCTCGGTTTTTGACAGGCCCTGCCGGTCACTCGAGACGGAGCGGAGACGCCTGCGTAGGAGGCGAAGCACGCAGTACGCGCGTTACATTTTGATTTAGTATGTACTGATATGAAATAGATCGAAAGTGATTTTGCTGCGTATTTCCCCGCACTGCTCACAGAACATGCGCTACTTTTTATGTCTTCCATAATGCATGCTTACCATATAAGTTAGAACACGGTTGTCGCGATTTTATCGAAATTCGTCTTATCGAAATTGAAGCGCGACAATTTAAATCAATTATTGAATAATATTGTTTTCTAAATGAACAACATCATTTAATCAAATTAGCTGATCAATAAAAAAGTAAATGACATTTTTAACTTCTCAATCTTTTATATATAGTCAAATTAACGCAAGGGTCCTGCTCAGTTATTGGGATTTTACTGCCCCTGACTGAGATTTTTGTTAGGGTTGTCAGGGTTTGCACGTTGGCCATACAAACACTCAAGGACTTCAAATACTGAATTGAGGACTGAATGTATTGGCTTTCAATCTGAAGATAGTGAATCTTCTGCCCCTTCTTCCATCTGCTATGGGTGACAGGCCTGCATTCTCGCTTAACACTTCCAACATACATAAAGCTTAATGATCTATGTAACTATTATTTGTTTGTTTTTTGGATAGGTATTTTACTGGTAGCAAAACACCGGCCAAAGCATGTGGTTCGTTTACCAAACTACCAGATGATACGTCGAAATTGAGTGATAGCTGCTCACAGTGGGGCAAAACTCAAGGCCAAGACCAATGGGGAAGTACTGATTACAGTGGCGAACAAAAAATACATGGTAGTATTATGGTATTTAATTCATTCACGGCACACTTTTTTAGTATGATGCCTGGCAGATTCCAGTGTGATGATGAAGACCCTGACAAACTAACTGTGAATGATTCATGGTCACTTTATGTCAGATAGAATACGATCAACCATCATGCATTGGGAGAAATAGCTCAGTTTCCCAACGTAGTCAATTGATCAAATTGATAATTGGTTGATATCAATTAACTAATTGATTATCAATTGATACCAGCAATTGATAGAAATTGATAGCCGAAAAGTGAGTGAGATCAATTAATAAACAATTGATAATTGATTAATTTATTAAAAATTGATAATCAACTTATACTAAAACTGCGGGGTAGCCTGAGTAAAAAAATAGATGAAGTTGATACTAAGATACTAGTTTGGGCCCTCTATAAAAGAACAGCATTGGTGTCCTTTCATGATACAGCGTCATTGACTTTCCCTTGTAGCTGACATTTTATAACCTTTTAGCGCCATGCTACAAGCAGATAAGCTTTGATGTCCGTTTGAAGTTTAGTTGATATTAATTGATAACAATTGATTAATTGAAAAAACTGAGTGAGATAGCAATTATTTTCAATTACTGACATTAATTAATAATCAATTAGTAAATCGTTATCAATTTTTATGACATGACTACGTCGGCGCCGGGCCGTTTACTGGCTGAAAATGTACATAATGAAAACCGAGCTTAAAACACTGTAATCGGATCTTTCAAAAAATAACTGCTAACACTGGTAAATATAGTTTAGAACAATTACAGCGGTTCTCAGTCACACGTGCACCGCACGCATAAAAAGCACCGCTATAAAACGTGAAGTTGGTGGACGTCAATCAAACTGTGTTTACAAGACGCATGGTGTTTTTACTTCAGTCGGTTGCGAAACATGTCTGAATCCGACGAAGAGGTTGTTGTAGGAATTCAGACATGTTTTGCAACCCGATTGAAGTAAAAACACCATGCGTCTTGTAAACACAGTTTGATTGACGTCCACCAACTTCACGTTTTATAGCGGTGCTTTTTATGCGAGCGGTGCACGTGTGACTGAGAACTGCTGTAACTGGGACCGAGGTAGTTCCTTGTGCGATCTATACACCACGACTCTTGTCTAATCAATGCATATACCCTTTCTGAGAAACTATGTAACCCGTGCAGTGAATAGCCTACAAGCAAGTAGCGCAGGGGACTATGGGTAACCGATGTATACTATATACAAGAATACAAGGATTTCGTGGCCAAATCGCCACACTTGTCAATGTGTTATTTAGAAACGAATATTTTAACTCACATTAGCAAGACAGGCATGCCGAATGGACACAGGTGACAAACTTTCTCGGAAAGGGTGAATATATATATACTATAATATAAGACAAATATTCTAAATTAGAATTACACCGACAACATGTGTATTTTAGGAGCATTCAGGAGATTGTCTCCATATACAATTAATAATCTTGTCTAGAGGGTCAACACTTACACACTCATAATAGTCCTTTTCACAGTTCCGTTCAGTGACCACGAATAATAGTTCCAAGTCGAGGTTCAAATTGCTGCACATGATAACTAATAGGTCCTCGTATATATCATAAACTAAGTGTTGATTAGAAGTCCTCTACCCCTCTACCCGAAGCGGTAGGGGTGATCAGCGCTACTTTGGGGGATGAAAGTATTCCCTGTAAGTGTGTAAAATAGACCAGTTTCGAGTTTTTTAGGCAGCATGGTGAAGTGGTCATAGCGTCTCGCTTTGACCACTAGCTGAGATTGTATTTGTCCTGGGCAAATTCAGTCTTTCAATCATGCTCGTAAATAGCCAACTGGTTTGCCTCCTTGTCAGTTTGGATTCTTATCAAAGGGCCATTATCAGCATTACGAAAACTACTGGGTAACCGGTAATCGTTTATCCACTCTCACGAAATATCTTTTTAGTTCTCTGCAGTCTGAGCCTCAAATGTCGATAAGTTAGTGACAGAATATAGAGACATAACCTATGGCAAAGCCGCGGCGCAATGTAGAATTATACTATCTAGGTAGATCGAAACTGAACTATTGGTTCGTCTGTACATAGTTCCTGGTTTCGCTTCTATCGGAAGATTATGTTAATAATATTTTAATTATATCATACACCGAATCAATATATGTCGTTCAATTTTAATAACTATATTGCATGTTCTTGACTGGCTTGCCTCGCATACATGTGAGCTCTATTGTGTTTCAGCGTGAACAGACAAAAACAATAGTTATTAAAAATGGACGCCATATTTCGATTCGGTCTCTATGACATATATTATTATTATTCCATTTTATATTCCTATTTTATTTTCTCACTAAGAAAAGTTTGTATTGGATTGTGATTAGGTTTGCAGGCGTGTACAAATTGGGTTTTCCTAGAATAGAACTAAATCCTTATTTGTACATAATAGCAAATTAAAAGTGGAATAATAGCAAAAGTGCTTGCGTGTTCATTTCCAGGACACATGGACACTTATTGAAACATGCAAAAAAAATATTCCAGTTAGTTAGCTGGTTTGAATTAACCATGCTACACTAGTTGTAAAATGTGAAATAAATATTGTGTGTGCAAATAAAGGCATATATAGGTTGATTGAATGATTGATTGATTCATATGGATATAAGGGGGATAAGCTAGGGTTTGCGGTGATGCGGTTTCGCGTTATTTTTGGTGCGGTTGTGCGGGTTTTTTTCATCTACATCTGCGGTTCTACGGTTTTACAAATCTTGCGGTTGCGATGTTTAGCAAATTTTGGTTGTGACTTTTGCGGTTTTTGTCGATCTTTTTGTGTGAGGTTTTGCGGTTTCAAACAAACTCCCCCCCCCCCCCCCCCCTTCCCCCCATTCCCTAACTCCCCCCTCCCAACATATAACAGTACAGAGCGAAACAGACAGGATCTCCGGTTTTACCCCCAAGCCTATCCGAGAGGACGAGGTTCAATACTGGTAGTGAGAGAGTGAAGTGTTTTTCCCAAGGACACGAATAGAAAAAAGATAAATAAACCGGTATGCCTATAATATACACTTATTCACAATTATTGTCATCCGAGCCCATGCATGATGGCAGAATATTTAAGTCGAGAATTCAATATTGGGCCAGAATAGGAGCAGGTGGAGCCTAATATTAAATCCGAGACTTAAATATCTGCCATAATGGTATAGAATGAATCCTATAGGTGTTTTATTATACCGAACACTGAGTAATTTTTTCAAAATATCTCGAGTCAACAATTCAAAGGTTGCAGTCCAATTGTTGCTGTCCAAAATTGCAAAACTATGGATCGCAACGTGACTAAAATACGAAAATGTGATTGGAGGATTATTTGTGAGGTATACTGAATAATAGATGGATGTCATTATATGGACGACATGCATTGTGACATACATTGTTGCCAAGATATAAAGCAATATTATTTAGTTAAAAAATACTATATAAGTCAAATTGCTACTGTAATTGTGTAATAAATAGGTCTTATTAGTGGCTGTAAAAGGCAAGTAAAGTTATAATTAATGTGTTGTTTCTTTTGTATTTTATGTTATTGATTGAGCGATACTGACTATATATTAAGTGTTTTTACTTTACCATATCACATACCGTACAAATGTCTTAGTAGTTTAGTTCAAAAGTAGTTTTGAAGTTCCGTGAAAACAACAACAGCGTAGGTTTTATTGTACGTATTCATGTTTCTATAATGTCCTGAAACTACCAGACCAACAGAAAATCCCCGCGTGCAAGTGTTTTTGGCGTCGGTTTGTTATACAGCTCTGTACTACATTACGGTTTCTTATAGTTCAGTGCGATTACTTTTCCACGTCCATTTTCCATGTGTAGTCGGTCTAGCAGAAGCCCAATGATGCCCCCCTGTACAAGCTCCAAGCTAAGCTTTAATTAGTTTTCTATGTATCCGCGTTTAAAGTTGATCATTGTCAAGTGAAGGTTTAAAATAGTTTATCATGTGAATCATTTATCCTGTCTGGGTACCATCCAAGTGGCTAAAGCATCGGCAGTAGAGTTAGTATCACGAACACAATTATCATCCCTAACTCTATCACTGCACCAAACCTTGAAGGTCTACGTAACGTTTTCTTCATCGTGGCTTCAAAACAAGAACAGTCAATGCCTCTCTAGCTGTTTTATTTTTTGTATAGGACAGGTTACTTGATAGGTTGAATAAAAGCCAATTCGATAATGACAGATCAGACAACCACCAGTTGAGATTTGTAATTGACCCTTGAGTAGTATTAGAGAATACAGGTGAATGAAGCTTTTAAATGAAGTGCCCCTTATAATTATTTACTATTTATTTGCCATAGTAAGAGCAGCCCCCTCTTCGACGCTTATATGCTCTGGTTTGAGACCTGACTGCTGTGACGGGAGACAATCCCCTTTTCTTTTCGAAGAAAACAGCAGGATATTTTACGTCAACCTTATATGTAATAGATAGCAGGCGAGCCTTTTAAGCCCATAAAGGTCGGACGCGAATATTTTATATCACTTATCAAATCAAAACATTCATTTAAAACTCATTTACTAATTAGTTATTAAAGAAAAGTCCAAGATAAAGGCACATTTCTAGTAATGACGTGTTCATTACATTTTGATCATGCGCACCCTGTCACTCTTGACATCCCACATTTGAAAGAGGTCTTGTAAGGTACAGTAGGAGGCTGCTAGGAAAGTGAGATGGTTTGAAAAACCGCCCAACATCCGCCCCTGATTATAGGATTTGATGGGACGGAACAGGACTGGATGGCTTGAAGGGTGAGATTGGATAGGATGAAACAGGATAGGATATGATGGGATATAGGATAGTACAACTTCTAACAATTATTGTAATAAATGTTTTTATTAGTTTTCATACCTAATAATACTTCATGAATATATAATTATGCAAATTCATGCAGACTAATGCAATACAAACTATCTGCATGCCAATTGTGATTTACAAACAATTCTTATAAAAGTGTCTGAATACCTTGCAAGATATCTATATAGTCCAATCTCTCTATCGAACAGAGAAAGTCTGTAATAATTCCTATTAATTGGATAATTGATGCCCTATATTGTTATGACGTCACGACGTGTTTAAGTAGAGGTTACAATCAGATAAAACAGAGGTAGTTTTGAAGTAAATGTTGATAGGTAATTGCTGTCTTCACGAAATCCAGTTCAACAATGTTGCAGTTGTTGCAAAGGTTCTCATTGAACAACCCTAGCCTCGATAGCGTGTAATATATTCTGTAGAAATTGACTACAGGAATTTTGAAGTGTTTCAATTGTTTGATAATGTGTACATTCCTTAAATTACCGCGGGCTGCAGTCACATTGTAAAGAATACATTACACGATATCGAGGCTGAGGTTGTGGACGAGAACTGTCTAATATAGATTATGACGTCATATTCATATAGGGCTGTCGCCTGCTTATATTTCTAAATTCGTTAATTCAAAATAGATAAATTTCGTAATAGGAAAATCTCATGCACATGTTCACAGACATATAATCATATGCACATCTCACTTTTACGAAACCATCATCGCAGTTCAGTCTCAGCAGCTGAATGATGAGAATTGTGAAATATTCTATTCGATAATGGCTTCCCGGCTAAAGATTGCATATGACCGAAAGTCCAATATCCGCTAAAATGTTGTCAGTTGAGCTCACTAATTGTACAATATAGCGACAATACTTTGTACAATGCAAAACCATACCAGCCAAAGCTAGTATAAATTATTACATCCCCGAATACACGCATGCGCATAACCGGTTCACTTATAGTGTGGAATTGCTTGCTTTTGAACCTACGATTTGAACTAATTATGGACCGAAAATCCCAAAATAGATCATTATTAATAATTATTAGTTATCTATTAGTTATTGTGCATTATATTATGATATTGTGAATTTACTAATAACCGTGAATATGAAAGCACCGCCTTTACCTGCTGACACCCAATGAATTATGGGAAACTAGCTAGCTAGAATACAACTTGTATAGAAAACACGTTATTCCAAAATTGAATAAAAATCACGTTCCACTCACTACAATGATTCATTCTATAACAATTTAATTATTCTATTGGATTAGAGCTGGCGCAAACACTTAAAATAAAATCTATTTTTTACTGTCTAATAGTTCTTATTTAGTGACTATTAGTGACTATTTTAGACAAGTTAAGCTGTAATGAAGTATCGTTTCCTTTGTATTTGCCTTTTCTTATTCTGTTCTGGTTGAGTGATAGCCACTAAATAAGAACTATTTGTTAGTAACAATTTTGATTTTATTTCACGCATTAAGTGTTTGCGCTTTATTCTATTTAGCCAGAAGTGCCCTACACTGCTATAGATTTTTTTTATTTAATCAAGAAAAACTAGTTTAAACAGGACACTCCTGTACATCTCTTTCAATAATGGTTATTGCAATGGAAGCTTAAGTCGACACCCAAAGACTGAAAAGGGTATCGGGTATTTTTCCTCTAGTCTTTCCATAAGTTATGAAACCCCTCACCATCGGACAGAGCAGGGACCAAAATGATTAGAGTGGTTTCGGTTTATCAAGGTTTTATTCGCCACAATGTCCTGTTTACAAAGCCGAATTTCGGTTTTAAGGGTCACGTATAGAGGCTAGGGGTTCCACTTCAATGATATATTAGTATCATGGCAGGCTGCAGTGGCTGGCCGTATTAACTATTTTAATGGAAATTAACTAGGGCGACATTGCCGACCTTCCTGGTCAGGGCTCTTACGCTGGCTATGTCAGTAGTCTTGGAGTGTCGACTGTGGCTTCGTATGCTGGTTTTGAATGGGGTGGGTATGTATATTGAAATTAATTTGGAACATTGATTCTATTCTACTGGGCCTTGCGCATGAAATATATTGGTCGACCTCAGTACTAAATCTATGTACAGGTATATCACAATTCTATTTAGCAAAAATACGAAAAATTACTTGAATTGCCATCCTCCAGATACAGGTTTCTTTTTATCACTATCCTATAAGATTAAAAAGAAACATCGATCATTGTTATACCAATGACCAGGATTGGGTTACCTGCAAGGTCTACTGTTGCATATTCTGCCAATAAGCAATTATTTTAAGTATATGTTACGCCGCATTTCATAATCACGCGACGGTTTACGCTGCCGTCACTAAAAAAACAATCAGTTGGTACCCTTGATATTTTGAATGGCGGCAGTTCAATTAAGCGCCTTTAAATCGTTGTTTGATCTTGTATATACTTGTAATGGACCTCTTGATAACTATCGACACTATATGGATATTTTGTTTCGCCTTTTTACCGGCGCTAAAATGTAATTTCACTATTGTCATACCTTTGTTTTGGATGCTTTTTGCTCTGCCTCTTTCTTCTGTTAAAAGTAAGAAACAAAATATTTTTAAAGCATTTGCCTAATTCTCAGCATACCAAACCGCATCCAGGTGGCCTAATTGAGTGGTAGAACATCAGTTGTTTCGTGCACGATAATATCATAACTGAATGTTCCAAACATTTTTCACATGATTGTGTATAAAAACTGGCCTAGCAAGCTTTGCTAGACTCACTAAGTATAAATATAGGAGGGCTACAAAGCGATTGCTAATGAGACTTAATTCGCGTATATTGCTAATGCAATCAAAACTGTCGTTGATAAAAGCCTAATCTTGAGGACGAAAGAGGACATGCTGTGCCTCATCGTATTTTGTGGTTTTATTTCTGTTTTCCTCCAGCAACACTCGCAAACACACGATGAGTTTCTTATTCGCCACGAGTGTTTAGTCAACTTTGTATAGCTTTTTAGTTAACCCCAGTTGGCTTGCACCTTATGTAAGGATAAATAATAATATATTTAAAATTTTGTTAACACTAAGGTGTAAATAAGAAAATTGCCATTGTCTTATTGGAATATGTCCCATAGTCACTTTTGTTAGTTCGGTCATTAGCCAGCGGCAACGTTTATGGAATAAGCTATTTCAGATTGTACTGAGGTAGTATACACCCATTTCAATAATCGTTGTCGCAATAAAAGCTGCAGTCTACACTGTGAAGCTTGCTAAGGATGTCGGTATTTATTCTCGTGTTATCGATTTATTCATAGGATATTTTGGTTGTACGTGTTTGTGTCGTATGACCATAATAAGTTGTTGCAGTGGTAGATGATAAAACAAATATTTCTTTAATAACCCGGAAAATATTTTCATATTACGGACATCCTTTGTAGGCTTGAGAGTGTCAACTGTAGCTTCGGCTGCGACAACAATTTTTGAAACAGATGTATATCTGTGATCTTACCATTAGAATCATTTCTCTTTCTTTCACTAGTGCTTGTCTTTCTCTTTGAAGCGCCTCTTCTCTTTTTCGCTCTTTTTCTTTTTCCATCTACACAAAGAAACCCCACATTTAGTCAAATACAACATGAACGGGTTCATAATTTACTTAACTATGTCTCTCCGATTTAGGAGGCAGAATATGTGAGGAAACCGAGAAATCAATGGTTACAAAATCAGAAGGTATGTGTGAAGTTTGTTCCCCGCACAGTAGTTAGAGGTTTTTCGTTTTTTGTTTGACGAGTAAATTTGTCATATCTAAATTAGATATCCATGGTGTCTTTGTTAAAACAGATTTACTTTGTATAATTTCTCAATAAATCAGTAAATCAGAAAATATCAATATTTTTTAAATATACTTTATTGTATTTTTTACTCGCACCTTTTTACTCGCACCCGCACCCGCGACCCAAAAGTCAAACTCAAATTTGGCTTTATACGTACATTTGGGTTTACACGGTACCGGACGAATTTTTGTTTTTGACCGGTTAGGCGTCCAAATTATTGCACGTTTAGCGCGGTCCCGTGTGAGCGGAACCCCTAAGCGGATGTTTTTTTGACCGGTCAAAAATTTGTCCGGTACCGTGTAAACGTAGCCTTGGATGATATTAAAATGATTCATGTAAGATTTGAGATGTTGCCTGTCTATATTGCCATGACAACGCCTTTAAATAGGTGTACAAAGAATAGAAAATGAAAGCATGCAAAGATGACAAATTTATTGTACCTCTATAAAACTTTTCTTTACAGTTGGAGTTTTATTTGGTGCTCTACAAAAAGAAAATGGTAAGTTAAGGTTTTGCAAAAGCAGAAATATACAAACAAGCAAGCAGCCAATAAATGTATAAATGAAAACATGGATGAATGAATGAATTGGATGAATGAATGAATAAAGAAATAGATGGATAAATGAATGAATGAATGGATAAATGGATGGATGGGTAAATGAATGAGTGAAAGAATGAATATTTATAAATGAATGAATAGATGGATAAATGAATGAATAGATAGATAAATGAATGAATGGATGAATAAAGAAATAGATGGATAAATGAATGAATAGATAGATAAATGAATGAATGGATGAATAAAGAAATAGATGGATAAATGAATGAATAAATAAATGGATGAATGGACTAATCAACGAATTAAAGTAATGGAGCAATAAATAAACTAGTGAAAACAAGATCAATCAACCAATCGTTCGCTTCACAGATCAAACAAAGCTAATAAACACACTATCCATATACATACGATTTTTGTTGTGGTTCTTGTTTGGAAGCAGGCAGAGTAGGAGCAGTTGCTTTAGCCTAAAAGTATACCAAAACATATCAGCAAAATTATTTGCAAAGGAAGTCTACAACAATTGTTTTCATTAACCTGCATGTTTCAGAAACTTATAAGTGGGTTGAAACGTGCAATCACAAAACATTTCATTTTGGGTGAATTTTTCCCGTTGTTATACTATTCTTCTTAATTAAGAATTAACTCTCAAAACAAAATAAACGAATACAATTCTTCCGTCCCAATATTTGGTCTATTCTCCGAACTCCACCAAATTTAGCAAGAATTTTGAAGCAACCATCTTGATCTGTTGATTCAGCGGCTTCAAATACCAAATATGTTATCAAAATTCCTAATTTGCACATCTGAATATTCCGGTACTTTGTTATAGTGTTACACGTTTCAATCTCCTATACGTTTCAAAATATACATACAGTGGTACCTTTATTAAGCGGTCACCCATTAAGCGGTCACCCTCTATTAGCGGCCACAATAAAATGTCACAAATCTATTCATATACCTATTCTATACCTCTATGGAGCGGAAAGTCCCGAGGGTGACCGCTTAATAGAGGTACCACTGTATACAAAATACATATTTTACAGAGCTTTCGACCTACGCAGTCATCTTCAGGCGTATTAACAAAGCTCCTTTTAAATTACAAGACAAACAAAATATAAATGTTGACTACGACAAGGGAAAGAAGAAGGTTGAAGTGAGAAAGAACGAAAGAGGTTCGATGGAAGGGAGGAAGAGAAAAGAAGGCGAAAAAAGGAAAATGCATCGAGTGGAAGAGAAGAAAGGATGTAAAGAAATTAAATAAGTGAAAAAAGAAAAGAAGAAATAATATACGATAAAGGAGAATAGTAAGCAAGTTGAGCCACACAAACCTGCATTTTACCAGGAAGAGGATTTTTCTTGATGCCATCGACAGAATCCTGCTTAGTTGATGGTGCTCTTGAATAACCGTCCCTTCTCCAACGAAGTTCTTCTTCTTTCCTCTGTACTTCTTGCATTTCTTTTTGGATTATATTACTCGATGACTGACTTTTCTCACCTTCAACTGACTTTTGACTGGTTTCATATTGTTGTCGTTTGGATGTGAGGTTACCTAGAACAAGATGTGAAGGCTTTTCAACGGGAGCGTGTTCGTCTAAGCCAATAATCTGTATTGCATTGGTACGTTTCGATTCTCGGGACACAACGGCATCCGAATAAAATGAAGCTCTGTTAGTAGTTTTGTTGGGTTTGACTACAGTTGCTGTGTCGTCAAGATTGAGTGATTGACGTTTCTGACGCATCACAACTTTTGATTGCTGTTGGGTTGCAGCAGGTCTTTCAAACATGGCCTTAGCATCACGGACGCTTGTTCGCCTTTCAAGCACTTCTTCCTCGTCTGGAGTAGTTGTAGGTGTAGGTGTCGGTGAGGGTTGTCTTTGTGCAGGCCCATTGCTAGTACTCGGTGTTCTTGCTCGTGTTGTGTTTTCGGACACATTTTCCTTCATTGTTCGAATTACTCGTTCTTCCAGTTTAACCTTTTCAGCGGCAAACGTAAGACGTCTTTTTTCTGCGTTCCTCGCTGCTTCCTCATTTCTTTCCTGTTCTTCCTTCTTTATCTTTTCGGTTTCTCTTAAATGCAGCTCCCTTTTTTTGCGCAGTTCTTCTTCACGGATATTCCTCTGTCGGACAAGATCTTCGGCCTCTCGTATGCGACTTTCCTGGCGAATTTTCTCGATTTGTTCAAGTCGTCGCCGTTCTTCTACTTCTTGGATTTTCCTCTCTATTGCAACATCATCTGCCGTCATGGATCCATCAACGTCGTCCCGTAAACTACTCACTGCTTGCATACTAGTGTTAACTACTGGGGCATTTGATGGTGTCCTGCTATTGGGCTTCACGACACCTCTAGGTGGCACCGTCCCAGCAATCTTTGCAGGAGGCTTAGAGAACATTTGTGACGTAGGTTTCGACTCTACAGACTTCAGAGAACTACTTTTAACAACAGGTTCCCCAGACATTTCAATATCACGTTTTATCAGATGAAGCTGTTGATGTCCTTGAGAAAAGCTATTAACTTCTTTTTGTCTTTCTTCCCTTTCTCGTTTCATCTCCTCATCTTTTAACTTTTGCTGTTCAATTTCAAGTTCCACCCAACTTTTACGATTACTTCGATTTCTTGTGGTTTGTTCGGGATTTTGCCTTCGAACAACCGGTGCATTAAAATGAGTTTTTCTCTCTGTCGTTGGACTAGATTCTATATTAAGCTGCTTAGGTTGGACTTTGCCTTGGTCTGAAGGTTTAGGTTGATCTGCTGAAACTCTATGGAATTGTCCCAGTCTCTGACGCGCCTCTTCGTCTCGAATTCTTTGTTCTGCCAGTTCTTGCTCAATAAGACGACCTGCGTCTGTTGTTGGAACAATGTGCTCAGTCTGTGAAATCTGTTTTTCAAGTTTCCCTTTAGCTTCTTGAATGGCGGCCTTTCGCATGAACAGCTGTTGTCTGGTCTCTTCGTCTTGTTTCTTAAGCTCTTCCCTAGCTTGTAGGACCTTCTCTTGGTCTTCCTCACGCTTCTTTCGTCGTTCTTCTTCGGCTTTTCGCTTTTCTTCAATGTACATTGGCAGGAGTTCTTCCTGTGTTGGTTCGCCCCTTGGATGAGGATCTCGCTGAACTCGTTTAATGACTCCAGCTTCAACAAGTTCTTGTTCTTCTTCATGTGAAAGCACTCTTCCAACAGGCAACTTGGGGTTTGATACTATTTGTTTCTGGTATCCCTGGTAATTACCATTCAACGTGCCATGGTCATTACCATTCAACGCGCCATGGCCATCTGATAGCTTATTGAATAAATTGTCGAGACCTTCATTTGATGACTCTAGCCGTTTGACTGATTCCACGGAAACTTCATGTTCAATTGAAGAACTCGAGTTCTGATTAATGTCAACATGATTGCTTGGGTCTTTTTCCAAGAGTTTAAGCTGTTCATCTAAATCAGAAGCAATGGCGCCGCGTTGTTTGTGTTCAACTGAAACAGTCTCCTCAACAATATCCTTCTTTTCTGGCATGTTAAAGACTTCTTCGGTTATAGCTTGTTGAATTATTGGTCTTCTTTGAACGGCAGCCCACGAAAATGATTCGTTTCTTTCGACTTTGTTTCCTTTGGTTTCTTCAGTGTCGTTATTTTCCTACGGACAAATAACAAACGTTTTCACTTGGACGTCAAACACAACGTGTTATTACTATGCAAACAGAGGTCTCTTCTTTTTTGGAATCACGAACTAAATTTAAGATACGATTTGTCCGATGTAAACAACGGAAGAAAACAATTATTAGAAGTACAATACTTTTCATTACGTTGATTTCCTTATATCACAAACTGCGCTTTTCAATACTTATCATTGTTAAAAATAATGGAATTAACAGGAAGGAGTTAGATAATAAGAGATACATTTTAAAATGAAATATTGAAAAAATTATATCCTGTCTAGAGAAGTGAAAATTAATTCTGACAGCACTAAAACTAAAAATCTGTAACAAAAAATTAAATAAATGTAGAAAAACTGAAAAAAAAGATCAAATCGAAACAGACATACCGCTAATACATGCACATGCATACACTTACAAACAACATTTAAAATAAAAAAAGAGTATTTAATTGTGTGATGTTTTTTTAAATTTTGGATGGTAAAAGTGTTTGAAGTCGATTTATAAGAAATTCCCTGAATATATAAGCTTGAAGTTTCATGTACATAACCTTTGTTATATTTTAAAGCTACCATGAGTATATACTTTTGTATTTTTGTTTATATTTTGAGAAAAAAGCGATGAAAGTCGTCAAATCCATCGTTTTTTATAGAGTCCGTGCGAAAATTAAGCCTGGGAACGAGATTGTGGCTGGATCATTTTACTTGTTTTTTCGCGCATGCGTAGTCGTTTGACCGCTGTGTTCCGTGGGTAGAAGAAAACAAACAAAATGGCGGAGCGTTTTGTCGAACTGAGCGAAGAAGAGGGCGAGAGGTCTAATTGTTTTAGTATAAACCAACTAGTAGGTCAAACTTTGCCATAATTTGAAAGAAAAATAACATTTCAATCGTTTTATTTTGACAAAATGACAGATAATCGAAAGTGAAAATACCGAGCGCGCGCTCAATGACGTGTGACGGCAAATCAAAATGTATTCAAAACACATCGAAATTCTCCACTGTTTTTGTCATTTTCTCCCTCAATACTTTTTTTAACGGCTAAAAATAGCATATTTTAGTGTTAAAACTACTATATATTTTAGAACGACGGACGAATTAAGAAAAGTTCAAGAACAGTTTTTTAATCTGGCTTTCTCAATCAAACTGAAGAATCGTGTGATGGCGTCAGTAGCGCGCGCTGTTCAAGTCAAAATTCATTCACAAAATGTTCTAGTTTTTCTAGTTTTAGTAATTTGTTGTTACTATTATTTCCTTTTAAGTTTGACGAGTACGCCTCGTTGGCTATCAGCTCATGTACGACTCGATTTCGTGGAATAACTGTTAAATATAACAGACAAATATGACATTATTATGTGATTTATGCCATCGATATTTATAGCACTAGACCTTAATGATTGGGATTGTATGCAAATAATGCAAACGATATTATAGTTAAAATACATGAATATATATGACATCTTTCACTATATGTTTTTACTATGTTTTTCAATAAAATAGAGTATAACAAATTCTCACTATACTATATTTTGGAAGAAAACGCTAACAATTTTAAGAATCGATTTAGATTTTAAACAAAGGTCTGTTGTGAACAAGAAAAAACAACCAGCGTTCTGGTAAATTCAAGTCGAATGTAAAACTGTTGTCATAGTCACTTAAACGGAATTATGCTAAAAAAATAATTCTAAACTCTTTAGTAAAAATTTAAAATATAAAATACAAAGATGGCGATAAAAATCAATAAATTTATGAAGTATTAGTAATAAATTCAATAAAAACAAACGAAAAACCTTCGGCCTGGTGTTACACTGAGAATAGAATATTTACATATAAGGACTCTAATATATGTGCATGTATTTTAGTCACACTCGGTGACTCAATTTATAATAGAAATGGAAACTAACGAGTAAACTAGTATAGGCTGCGTCGATGTTTGATATAAACGATAGGTATGAGAATAAAATTGTTAACACCGAAAAAAATGTTAACTTGACTTTACTGACGTTTCGAGCTTTATCCCTTCGTCGGAGTCCACATTTTTGACGGTGTTACAAATTTTATTATATTACCTATCATCTTATAATACTTCGTCATAACCGTTTTTCTAGAATTCTCTCTTGTGAGTAATATGGAAATTAAAAAGTCAACATTGGACTGTATTTGAAAGAATGAGTCAACATTTTTGACGGCGTTACAAATTTTATTATATTACCTATCATCTTATAATACTTCGTCATAACCGTTTTTCTAGAATTCTCTCTTGTGAGTAATATGGAAATTAAAAGGTCAACATTGGACTGTATTTGAAAGAATGGCTTACCTTATTTCTTGATTTTAGCTGAATATTTGGGCCGAGTTTATATCCACTGTTGACACTATTATCAACAGAGTCCACACCGTCTATACGTTCTTTGCCGTCTTTTTCCTCTTTATTTTCACGGGTTACTTCAGTGAAAATTATATCTGGAGGCTGGGTTTGTGTAAAGTCGTTACTAAGTCCGTTCACCGCTTTCGACGTGTGATTGTTGTCTTCGTACTTGCTTAATTCACCATCATCTGCCAATATAATAATGAAATTCAATTCTATATTGATCAATCAAGAGAATTTCACTGACTAACGTTAGCAATATCCAACACATGAAACATTTGATGGAATTCTTGGATACTGGCAGTAGAACAGTAAAACGGGCGAAATTAAGGAATATAATTTATGCGTATATATAGCGAATGAGAAATCTTAGAAAAGTGCAGTTTGTTTTGAAAGTATATTCGGACCAGGAGTCAATCTATATCATCTGCGCAGGCTCGTACTGTCACGCAACACAACCTCCTTTAATACACAAGTTGTGTTCTTTCAGTTTCGTAAATGAATGCCGTATTTAACCTTGCCTTAATTTTATTCTCAAGTGTCGCTTAATATGAAAATAATAAAAACGAAACGAAACTTCAAAATACAAAACTTCAAACATATTTTATGAATATTTTAAAAAAACATGTTCAATATGCAATTAAATCAATTGACCATGACTATTTCATCCATTAATAACTTAAATGACAGTTCTTTATAATTATCAAAGAAGGAGCTCGAATTAGAATATTAAAAGATGATAATTTAACAGCATCTAACGGTGTAGTCATGTAAGCACTTGTAGGCATGTAGGCACAAAATTCTAGGATCATTTATGGTAAAAGTTATTTGTACCATTTGGAACAAAGCAATAACTATATATTACATATTCTTTAATATGGTGTTTCAGTAAAGCATAGTACAACAACTCATTTAAGCCATCAATGCATAGTGAACAAAAGACTTTATAACTAATTTCTATGGGATAACTTATGACGTTCTTAACTAGGTATTTTTAATAAATGTTGAGCATGTCTATTTGTAAGATTGGTTATATACGTGTCGTCGTCAGTACAGCCTCGCGTGATATGGTGTGTTATGATGTACAACCATTTTATCCCAATGATTTGCTGGATTAACCATACAAACACGCAAATAAAGATATGTTCGAATTAATGAACTGATGAACGACTATAAGCCTTCATCCTTCTTTCACGATATTTGAGAAACTGAGAAAGATAAGACGCTATGGTTCCAACAATTTGACCAGAGACAAATTGGACTGAAGGTCAAACCGTTTTTATTAGTTCGAAAAGGGAAATGAGACGGAATTTTGTGTAGCGTTGAAAAGTTTCTTTGCAATGTTAAGTGATCTATTGAAGTTATTAAACAGTAATCATAATTTAACATGATAACGAAGTGCATTACAAGCATATTGAATGAGTGACATGTACAATAATCAGTAGTTACGAAAGTGATAACTGTAGCTAGTCATTGCGAAGTTAGTTTGTGAACTTGTCAAATATCATTAAGTATATAATTAGTAAGAGTACTCGTAAGAAAATCCGTAGATCGGCAGATATACATTTGATTTCCTTCTTTCCAAAGCAAGTACTTATTCAATACTGTGGACGATGCGTCGAAACAACGTCTGAAGTTGGTAAGATAGCACAAATTACAATCCATCGGAATACTTACCTAACTGATCGGCTGACCAAAGCTTCTCAAATAAAACACTGTCTTTGCCTAGATGATATTTTCTGCTACCTTTGAACAGGTCTGAACCACAAACGCACTTCTTCAATAAGAAACTACGATCAAACGGCTTGAAGCTTTCCTTCTTAGTCTTGTCTTTCAGGTTCAACAAACTCTGCGATTGAACGGAAACCAAGCTTAGTTACTATGCATGCCTAAAAGTTCAAACAATCAGTCATGCGAAACCGAAAAGCCTGTCAATATTTCGTCCTTTGTACTGTCAAACAAATAAAGTTCTAGAAATAACTAGGAATCACGTAGAAGGCAAACACACGTCAAATGAGCCACTTGTTGCAAGTTCAACTATAAAGCAATTATAATATATTTTTTTTGCAATATTTAGAATAATCAAGGTTGAGGCAACTGTAGTCAGCAGTCGAGGCCAAAGACCTTGCCGAGACCTTAATTATATCCTGATTTCAGAAAAACAGATTTCAATTCAATAATTGTTTATTGTTTTTACATAGTTACGTTAGAGTTTTTTTGGGCAAGAAAACAAGGAAAATATTAGCGAAAAATGTATTAGCGAAAAATAACAGTTCTTTTCGCAGTTTTCGTCAATCAACCTCAGCCTCGATAGCGTGTAATGTATTATTTTAGAATTCGACAACAGCCCTAGGTAATTTAAGGAATGTGCACATTATCAAACAATTGAAACACTTGAAAATCCAACGGGCTGTATATTCAATTTCTAGAATATATTACACGCTATGGAGGTTGTTCGACGAGAACTGTGAAATGCTCTATTGGCTAAAATAAAATGAAAAAAATATATATAGACTCTTGGGTAATGAGATTATAGATAAATAGTGAAATCTAAACAATACAAAACAAAAACGAAAAAATTGAAAAAAGAACAAAATGTGTCGAGGTATACTTACTCTTCTCAGTTCTGTTTCTTCTTTTTCTAAAACCAACAGCTTTTCTTCAACCTTGCTTAATTCAGGACGAATTTTATCATTGACAAGTTTTTCATCCAGGCCATTCGACATCTCCTGGCAAAGCTTTTGCTAATAAATAAACGCAAATCAGTAAGATAATCACTTAAAAATGCACACTAAAATTGCACATTAAACAAGACAATTTAAAACGAAGTTACATTTTTTTAAAGTAAATTTACGGTAAATTTAGTGAATAATTAATGTCGCTCTTGAAAGCCAAAAGCGAACCGGAAATGAAAGAGAAAAAGCGCGGGAAAATCTATGCGCACACGCGTCGTAAGCCCAAAACCCCGCGCTTGCATCAAGGGCCAAGGGCCAAGGGCCGAAAAGGTCCACGAAAGCGAAAAGCTTGTAAATTCTTCTCACAACCAAGAATACAGAAAAATAAAAGAAAGAAAATACATAGCAAGTATCAAGGAAATGTAAGTTTGTTTATTTTTAAGTTTCTATTACTAATTT
The DNA here is from genome assembly GCA_949775045.1 of Metridium senile. Taxonomy (NCBI): domain Eukaryota; kingdom Metazoa; phylum Cnidaria; class Anthozoa; order Actiniaria; family Metridiidae; genus Metridium; species Metridium senile. The sequence goes on along the minus strand of OX459105.1, from coordinate 7,269,772 downwards.
TACCTTCAGTGTCCAGAGCTGTCTTCTTTCCGTTTGAACTTCAGTGTGTCTATTAAATAGCATCAAAAATGACTGTTATTTCTGAGCGTGTTTCCTGATATTCAACCAGTCACACGAGCCACACAAAAACAAAGGGTTACTTCAGAAACATTGTATGCTTTTAGTATTTGTATTCCATTTTTCTACAAAATAATACAATTTATCTGATACAAAGACAACTTGTCACATCAGTTGGATGTGCTTTAAAATACGAATTTCCAAGACTTTAAAATTAATATTAATTCTTAAATTTAAAAACAAATAGTAAAGAATTACCTCTTTTTCTTGGCTTCCCCATCATCTTTGAAGAACTATTATAACAAAAAACGACGTTTAGTTGGAAAATAAGAAAATAAATCATAATATATATATATTTTTTAATAAATATCTATCCTATTCAGTTTTGGTTTATATAAAATCTTAGCAATAAGTTTTTTGGCTATAAAAACTGTTGTCCTCCTTAATATCCAGGAGGATTGAAACAGAAAACATCCAAGCTAGTAAATAAGATATATTATCCTTACGTAATAGTTTAATGTAGGCATAAACTATCATATTCAGTTTGCTTTATTCAGTTTTAAGAGGTTATACTTCAAAATGTTTACCTCGGATGGAAGAGCTGATTTCACATCTATGCTACCTTCAAGTTCATTTCCTAGAAATGAAAGTAATATCATTTAAAAAAACATTCATCCAAATAAACCAACAAACACATACAATATGTTGAGGAGTTGTGATGGTCCAGGTTTGTTTAGTCTTGAGAAAGACCTGGACATTCACAGCTCATTAAATAATAATCGAATACAATTAAATAAATGGATGAATAAATACATAAAAAGATACTTTTTATTAGATAGATAAAGATAGATAGATAGATAAATAAATAGATATCTTAATAAATAAACAATAAACACAAAATAAATAAATAAATAAATAAATATGCAATAGTGTCTTAATTGGAAAAAAAAAATTACCTTTTTTACAATATCTTAGAAGATGTAGCGCAATAGCAAATTCAGTTGCAGAGAGCTTTGTATCACGGTCAATATCAGACAAATCCCTAAAACATATGACACAGCATGAACATGGACTGACATACAAAAAATAAACTCACTATTATATTTATTGCAACATCATTGTAACAGTCATTAAAAAATCCATGAATAATTAATGAGAATTTTACAAAAGAAGTCACATCCGTGACAAGTTCTGTAAATCTCATACAGATTTCATCCTGATTTGCATAAGTTTGAACATGAATTTTCTAGGCCAGATTAACTCTTATCTTGACAATTTTAGTAATATATGAGTACTATAGGAAAATTCATTGGAGGACGAGGGAATTCCACGTTGAATTTCACGAGAGAAATCAATATCGCATGAATCGCGGAGTCCGCGGAGCGATGAATGCGATATTGATTTTTCGAGTGAAATTCAACGTGGAATTCCCGAGTTCAAAAATGAATTTGCCTTGAATCTTATACTTCAATTTAAGCTTCAAAAACCAGACGCTTCGCTGCTCGCTGCTCGTTCCGATGAATTCAGAAACCGGATGAGAGGGTATTCCATGCTAAATACCCTCGCATCCGGTTTCGTTCTCAACCAATCAGCACAGGAGTTTAAATTGAAGTATAAGATTCTATTAGTAAATACAAAAAAACTCAAATAAACTCTCAATAACATTAAAAATTAATAATATACAATTAAGTTTGGAGCAATAAGAGTTTTGAAAAATGTAACAGTTGTTTTCATTTATTAATTAATTTTAATCAATTAAGGTATTGGTACCTATTCTCGGGCAGTCCCTATTCTCGGGCACCACGAAAAAATAATATTAATACACAAATGACAACATTGATATTTTTCCTTCGTGTTTATTTTGTTGATGTTTGCATGTTTTCATTGAAAGTCTTGAAAGTTTGTGTTAAATCTATGTAAAATCACAAGTTTACAATAGAATAACTTACCGGCTTCCATTGCCGTTGATTCGAATATTCGATTATAATTCAGAAAAAAGAAAAAAAAATAGCAGAAAATCCGGTTTGAAAGTCAGAACTTTTCACGCAAATCGTCAAACCGGCCATCTTGAATCCCATGAAACTGTTCAGGTCGCTGTATTCACTCAATTACCGCAAACCATAAGTATTCTCACCACAGCAATCCCGTGAGCCTATTCTCGGGCAACCAAAGATCTGAAAGTTTTCAGCTGCTTATTTTCAATCCGCTTTGGTAAAAGTAGCTCAAGGTGATTTCAAACTCAGTTTTCAATCTCTAAAAATTATCGTATTGTGTTGTCGTTGAACGAAGTACCGAAAAGACGTAGCAAGATAGCAACTCACGGATGAACACAAAACGTTGAAAACGATAGCTTTAAAAACCATGTCACGAAGAATAAAAAGTAAATTGAACATAAAAAGTAAATAGAACGGTCTTTGCGTTAATTGTAAGTATTTTATATGTTATTTCGGGATTTTTTTTTCGGTCGCCCGAGAATAAGTTTCGGTTGCCCGAGAATGGGTTCGGCGCCGTCGGAGAATAAGTACTCCGAGTGCATGAATAAACTTCGCTCAAATGTCTGTTTGCGACATAATATATTTACACCAAAAAACTTATAAAAGTGTCTAATACAGTGAATATTATTAACATGGTAAGTAAAAAAAAAAACCTCAACAGAATCGCATTATTTTCGTGTAATTTTCTTTGGTGCCCGAGAATAGGTACCAACACATTAATTAATTAACTAATTGAAAACAATCATTTGAAACAAAATACAAAATAGAAATTACAACAAAAACAAAATTTCTATAGCTGGGCTTTAAATGACAATTTTTTACCCTGACTTTTTTTTTATACATCTTATAATTTCAATATTATGGGTAATTGAAATGTTTTTGCAGTATATTTACCATATTCTTGCCAACATATGTGATTCTAATCCTGATGACAACATGATACTGCATGGGCTTTAAATGACAATTTTTTACCCTGACTTTTTTTTTATACATCTTATAATTTCAATATTATGGGTAATTGAAATGTTTTTGCAGTATATTTACCATATTCTTGCCAACATATGTGATTCTAATCCTGATGACAACATGATACTGCAAGCAGTTTCAGCTATGAAAATAAAATGATGCACAAACGTCATAATTTATATATAAAAGTCAATAGATTTTTATAGGCTTATAATTAAATTCATTACACTTTTACTTCATCAGTCACAGTAATTTTATTTAATATCAAGGTTTCAAGCTCTTTTTGTGTAGATGGTTGTGACAAATAACTCGGAAATCATGTACATGAGGAGAATGTTTTAACTTTGTATTTATTTTGGTTTGTAATTGTTAGGCTTCGCGTCCTCTCGGATAAGGATGTTAAATCGGAGGTCCCGTCTCACCACTCACACACTAACCATTAATCGGGGGGACGTAAAAGAACGACTGAGGATGCAGGTCACAACCATCCTCAGTGAAAGGCCTACACTTACACTAATATATACTAATTACTAACAGCTAACTATAATATGTAAAGCGCATTTGAATATATACACATAGAAAGTGCGCTATATAAATGCATTATCATCATTATCATCAAATACACTGCACACATTTAAAAAAAATAATCATGCTGTAGGAATTAATATGCATGAGCTTTATAAATCAAAATTATCATGCAATCATATGCTACGATAAATATTTGGTTAAGTCCAGCCATTGTTTCTGTTAAAATGATGTATGATGCTCTTAGCAATTTGCAATGTTCATACAGACACTAACTAGCTCTGGTATCAGACTGTTATAGACTGAATGCCAATATGAAGCTGGTACTTCATTATCATATTTTTTTAATTCATATTCTAATTGACCATTTCATCAAATTATAGATTGGAATGACATCAACAAAGGTAAAAAGTTTGAGAAAAAATAATAAATTATTGTCAAGTTAAGAGAATTTCAAAAGTGTGAAAAACACCACAACAAGACTAGGTAGGAAACAGTTCACTGAACACACAGAATTCTCTGTAATTTTGATTCCAAATATCTTCACTTGAATTATATTTATAGCAATGAAACTTTCCAAAAATACATATTTCTGCTTGCTCGATCTTTCTGATGGTGGTGCTTATTTTTGAATATTAAGTTTTTACTTTTGAAAGTCAATTGGTATCCTGTCTATAATACACTTTCGCCATCTCCATTTAGTGACGCATTTACAAGCAATATTATGTCAAAAAAAGACTGATTTTCTGATATGAAGTATTTGCTATGATCCTCAGCATTCCCAGCTTTGTAGATGTTTGGTGACTAACTTTATTGAATACAACAGTACGAAGATGTCAATACTCACTGTCAATATATCCTGTTTTGCTTTTGTCCTTCCATTCAAATGTCTTTTGATAGATGTCCATTTCTTTTCCTGTTATTTTTGGGATATTGATTATATTTCCATTACTTGGAGTGAGAGATGGAGGAAGCTTTTCTGGGATGTCAAAACCTCTCAGACGTAACTGAATAAGATGCATAGCTGTGGCAAACTCAGAGGCATCTAACATGTTATCTCGGGTTAAATCAGCTAGTTTCCTGCATTTTGGAACAACAAGAAAATAAAATATAATGAACACAATTTTATTATTTATCTGGCATCATTTATAGATTTATGAGGTCGAAGTAAAGTTTATTGATTTTATAATGAAAATTAAAGGGATTAAATTACTAAAGGTAGGTAAAACTAAATTAGGCAAATACATTTTAACATACAATTTAAACTACATTGAAAACAAAAGATATTGTCAAGTTTATTTCACCAAAAAAGAAATTTGTTTAAAAAGAGATTGATAGTCTGACATTTGATTCTGACATTGAGGCAGAATAACCAGTTGCTAGTTTAAATAGACTGAATTAAAGTTGAACAATATGGTTTGTAATAAAATAATTAGAATACAAGTTATGAGTTGGAAGGACACTTTTTATATAAATTTATTAATTAGAAAACTAAACACTTTAGATTCAAATTCACATGTCAATATAATGTCAAATTTAATGGTTGTTGCTAAAATGCCTACAGCCTATCTTGATAGGAAAGGGGTTATGGTAGATCTTTGTAAGACACATAACATGGGTTAATTGCAAGTGTTGTCCAAGGAAACAAAACCACAAAATACAGTTATGCATTTTGGACGAAAACCTCATTTTAAAATAACATAAAGTGATGTTATTGTCTTTGCCAATCTTATTTTAAGGAAGAGGTGTTTTACTGCTGTGCCAAGAAAAATAGCAATCTTGTTTATTTGATTGGGAACTTTATTGCAATAATCACAAAATGTTTTTTGGCAAGTTAAAATGATTTTAAGGTTACGGTCCATGTCTGAGAGGTCCCAGGTTGAACATCTTACCAAGATCCATGTAAGATCATGCAAGATTCTGGCATGATCTTACAAGATCTTGGCATATATAACCCTCAATCTGCAAGAACTAATTGCATAAACTTTTGAGTTTCTACCAAAATTTGATTAAGATCTTCCCAAGTTCCTTCCAAGAAATTTACTTGCCAAGCAAGGTTTTAGTAAGATCTTGGCTGATCTTGATGACAAGATTTTAACAAGATGCTCAACCTGGGTAGGCATTTTTCATTGACAATATTAATGCAATTGGCTATATATGTTACATTGTATTGTTCACTGTAATTAATTAAAGCATTAATTAAAACATAGTGGAGGTTAGGAATTGTCAACATGGTTATGTAGACCCCTATGGATTCATGCTTTCAAAAATGTATAATTGCTGATTACTCACTGCCAAGCAATAAAAACAGATTAGTCACTTTTAATCTTATTATAGATCCAATAGATGATAATTCTATATAATTCAATTTTATTGTATTCCCCAACACTGGGAATGATATAAGAGATAATCTTAAGCTTACTTTGTGGAATGCAAAGCTAAGTGAATTGCATTATTGTAAGATTAGACCCCAATGTTGTTCTAAATTTCCATACATGTAGGTGATAAAGCAGAAAACAATAACTTTTACAGCACTTTTCATTAGCTGGACCATTGAATATCATTTTTTTAAATTTAATACCAACATGTATAATATCAAAGGTCCCAACTGATTTTTTTAATGATGGGAGTATGCTTTCATGTTGGTATTTCATGGCCAGTGGCCATGTAATTATGAAAGGCACAGTAAGAGCCACTTTTTCAAATTGTATTATTAAATTCCAATAAATGTTTTGCAAATTTATTTCAAAAAATATTTTTCTATTAGAAAGTTCTGGACAATTAAAAGTAATGAATAAAAATAAATAAATAAAAATATATAAAAAGCAAAGGCAAAACATAGAAATTAACATACAAAAAGAAAATTAAAAACTATTTTTATGAAAAATGGAAAGAAAAGAGAGGAATACTCCAGTTTCATGTTATCTAGCATCGCTGTACAGTTTGACCAAAGGCGCATTTGCACAGGGATAATCTTGACTTAGAGTAAATTTAAATATGTAGTATATTTTCACATTCTTTGCTTGAATTTGTGAATATTTTTGCAAAAAATCAAGGTTTCGCCTGTGCAAATGCGGTTTTTGTCAAATAGAACAGCAGTACTAGATAAAGTGAAACTGGAAGGAAAATTTTCAAATTCTCACGGTCCCATGTCATTTTAATTAAAACAATTTCAATTTTCCATGCACAGTGGCTGTATGCTTCCCAGGGGTTTTCACAATATAATTAATAATAATAAAAAAACAAAAACTTCCAACCACACATTTCAAAGGATTAATATATATTATCATGGCTATTATATTATCAGGTATTAAAGTGTGATATATTTTTTATGTAGTTTCTAATTATGAACGATAATTGGCATTTTAATTAATTCTATATATAAATATTAAATATTCTTATATTTAAGGCGATGGGTAATTCATTAACTCCAGAAGCAATGATAATTAATTTAATGTATGATTTAGGAAAAATTCCAAATTATATATTTCTGGAAAAATCTTTGGACATTTTGTTTATGCAAATGATCAAGAAATTCAATCAAGAAATTCCATCCCCAATAAGGGGTGTCTTGCTCTGATGAATCACCAAAACAACTTCAGATAAAATAACATACAATGACAATAATACAATGACAACTAAAAAAATATTATTATTTAAACTACAGCCAACAAAAAATGTCAATTGCCAGATTACCAGCTCAATAAGTAAACTTAATGTTTACAATATTTTCAAAGTGGTTTGTTTTTGCATAATTTCGTCGGTCAAGCATGAAATAAATCATTATTAAATTTGGCAGCAAAGAAAATTGTAAAATATCTGTGACAACAGCGCCTATATTCTGGCGCGCAAAACATAAATAGTTGATATCAACTTACGTCTACACTAGAGAAAAACCCGTCCATATATGTATAGTTTATGAATAACTGATTCTAAGTAGCACCTTGATATAAAAGATTTAGAATTATAATGATATCCAATTAATACTCAGAGGAAATTGCTATATAAAATTCGATTATATATAAAAAGTATAACTTCGATCAAGTTTGAAAACAGTACTATATAAACGCTTCATCTAGAAAAGACAAAAAATCGATTCAAATGATTTTTTACACATCTACATACAAGCTTACGTATACATATGTATAAAAGAGGATAATATATAATCTATTTGCAATAACATTCCCTTACCATATTTTGCTGAGTTCTGAAAGAGGGAGTCTTGAGCGTATAAACAAAGATCTTGCTTGCTCTCCTGTGAATAAGCCATATATGAGATCGACATTAGCCGAGAAGAAAACATTGAACATATATCATAAACAAATGTATGACATAGTGAATCCGTACCTGATAAAAGCCCCTTTTTAGGATTTGTGCTATAAAACAATGCATCATGCCTACTTCTTTCCTCCTCTGTTATCACATATTTTAAATCCTCATCCATATTGTCTATAAACGTCCCAAAAAAGAATTAAAACCAAGAATTAGTTAGAAACCGCCGTCGTGAATCGCTTGTGAAATCGCCACAGTAGCTCTCGTTTACAGACAATCAACGGCCACATCCAACATTTGGTGGAAAAATTCACGGCTTTATTACAAGATAAAGCTTGAAGGCAATTACATCAAATGTGCAGTCCTTAGTGAGAATAATGCGAACGTAATTTGCTTCCCAGCTTGCCAAATCAGCCGTATTTGTGCATTCTTTATGTTTGAGTGTAGTCCTCGTCGTCACGGTCTCCTGACGCTCGACCCAGACTCCTATTGTAGTCGTCTCATTAACACCTTCAAAATAGAACATACAAATCCAGCGACTCAAACGACGGATACAACTAATAGAGGATTTTAAATGCATGTTTTCATTATATTTTTTATTAGCAAGTGATTCAAAAAAAATTAGCGGTAATTGTTATAACAATAATTTCTCAAATCACGGCTGTAGTCAAATTTACTTCCATTTATAGACAGTGAAATAGCGGGGAGGCAAACACTGGATCGGAAACACGTGATACCAGGATTCCAGCAGTTCAGTAATTGTTCTGGAAGCCAGTTATTGCTGACATTTTTCAATGTCATTTCTTAAAAACAATAGAAAGATAAGACATTTCTAGCTAGATCCTTTGTGTTTGTCATCAATCTTTCGGTAGGTAGGTACATCTGAGTAAGATGTTTGGTGCCGCTTTAACAAATCAGCCCGAGAGTAAAACAATCCATATCCCAGTAATACAAATCGAAAAATGTACCATATTTTAGTCGTATTCTCGGATAGTAATGGACTTTTGTTACAAATGTTTCTGTTAAAAAATCAACTGTCTGAAAACACACAAATTTAAAAACACGAAGCTCACGATTTTTTTATTCAAAATTCTAGATCCTGTTTAATTTAATTTTAGATCCTGTTTCTTTTAGTTTTTGTTAATAATTCAGTTCTTTAGTTTGTGAAGGGAACTGGGAGTAAATTATTAGAAACAGCCAATAACGACTACAATATTTAACCTGTGACGTCACTTGCTGACAAAATAGAACCCAACTTTTGTTTTTTTGTGTGTGGCGGGGAGGCGTGTATGGCGCTTACCTTCCCTCTCTTTCTACCGTTAAATCATCTGCCCTCGTTTCATGAGGTATTCCATGCCAGCCACCAGGAATAACAAAAAATAACCGCCAACAACGTAGGCTAAGGTCATGAGTGTGGCTCGAAGCAAGAACAGTTTCCATGGCAACAGCGTTAAGCATACAATAACGCTGACTGAAACCCCATGACAACAGCTTAAAATCTGAATTTGAAAAGCCTAGCTAGGTATTTACTTGATAATATTTCAAGATATTCATGATGTTATTGAGTTAAAGTTCTACAAGTCAAATATTTCATGCTTTTTTGTGTACAAATGTGGAAAAAACTCAGAAGAAACTTTTGGAACGAGGCACCCCAATATGCGGGAATACCACAAGGAACCGTTCATTATTTATTGGAAAGGGCGTGGGGAATGGGTGAGAAAATGGAGGACCTGAAATTCGGGAAAACTTAAGATGGGTGTTTTTGAGATGACTGGTGTTAGCCAGGGGGGACTTAAAATACAATAAATATTTAAAACCAATAAATAGATGTAAAATCGTATATTATGTACAGTTACAATGATCTACCTGCTAGATTATCCATTTCTTATTGGACATTGGAAACTTTAAAAAGTATATCTTTCCGAATAGTTTTCAGATATTTTGACAGTTTTGAACGCCATTTTATACCAAGAAAAAGACAATCAATTCTGTATGTGTTGATTTGAAGAACTCGATCGCTAGGATCTCCAAACTAACACATCGCTAGGATCTCCAATTCAACACATCGCTAGGATCTCCAATTCAACACATCGCTAGGATCTCCAAATCAACGCAACGCTAGGATCTCCAAATCAACACATCGCTAGGATCTCCAAATCAACACATCGCAAGGATCGGCAAATCAACACAACGCTAGGATCAGCGGCAAATCAACACATCGCTAGGATCGCCAAATCAACACATCGCTAGGATCGCCAAATCAACACAACGCTAGGATCGGCAAATCAACACATCGCTAGGATCGCCAAATCAACACATCGCTAGGATCGCCAAATCAACACATCGCTAGGTCCAACAACGTGGACCAAACTAAAAACAATTACAGATATTGAAACAGAACAATTACAAAAGACCATGTTTAAAAGAGATGAATTTAACAAGTGGATCAATACAAAATATCCACGGCCAGCAAAATTTGTAATGGCAAATAAGCGCTGAACAATTCGATCGATAGGATCTCCAAATCAACACATCGCTAGGATCGGCAAATGCACAAATGCATTAAAACCAGTTTAGGCCTATTCCGGATCGCCGTAATTTTACTGCAATGTTAGCAAAAAGCTCCTAATCTTGGGCGATATTAGGCGATTTTAGAAAACTTCTCCTAAAATCTAAGGCGATCTTGTGCAATCTTGTGCGATCTTGAGCGATCTTAGGCGATATTATGACCCGGAGTAGGCCTAACCTTTATACAACAACTCAGAAACATGGTGGTTAGACTCAAGCTATCAAATTATAAAGTTTCTGTTCAGTTTTCGTAATTGCTTGTTTTCTAGACCTTAGTTATCACTATTTACATGCAGTATAGCCACATGCAGTCATAGACTGCCTATTTTCCTATATGAAACGGTATGCAACAATGGTTAATTATTTGTAGTATGGAGGGTTCCCTAAAAATTTTCTTTAATTAGAGGGGGGACGCCAAAAATAGGCAAAATTTGCAAAATATCCCCCCCCCCCCCTCTCCAATAAAAAACTGAACGGTCTTTTTAACTATAGAAGACACAGCTTTTCGTTACATATTGACGGCAGCCTCGTTCCCAGGACCCTCTCCCTTCGCTTTTGGGTGGGTTTCCCGCCCCACCGTTGATATTGACGTCTCTGTTTTCACTGGACACATCATAGCAGCGAGTTGTCTTGGAGTAGGGTATGAGATGTTTTCCTCTTTCAGTTTAAAGAGTGTTTCAAATGGTGTCAGGTATTTAGCATATCCTTATTCAAAAGCAGGTCGAGTACCCGGCCCAGCCTCCCCCCCGGAAGAATTCCTGGTAACAAAAATAATTATTATTGTATATATTAAGTAATAAATATTATTATTAGTATATATTGTTGTTCTGAATACACTGAAAAGGCTATTTTTAATACTCATTAATGACTATACAATCCAATGACATATCAATGAAATCAGTCAAGTGAATAATGTAAATCGTCATTCTTAAAGCCAAGGTGCAGATTTGACTTCGGACCCATGTAAGGTTGAATGGCGTATATGATATGTATACAGTTATAGTTTTGTGTCAAACGTGTCACCTTCAAAACCCTTGTTTATTTCCACTTTGTACAAAAGGTTGTCACAGTGCAGCAACTGTAAAGGGAGTTGTATTTCAGTGATGCGATAATTTCCATGGTTATATATAAGTGTAACCTCAGTCCTTGGTGATAGACGGCACTGACGTAGCGTCGTCAATAGCGCTAAAACACTATCTCTATACTCCTTGTTAGCAAAACAGAAAATCCATGGATTGATACAGCTATTTGCCATGGCCAACATTTGATTGGCTTCATGTAATGTGCTGTTTAATTTAACTATGTTAAATCTGCTTAGTATATAAGTTATTTGTATAGGAAGCCAACATAATGTCATGATGCAAGCAGCTGTACCGCAAACTCCCAGAAGCCTCTGCGTTGCTGTTTTCCTTAAATCCCCAGAAGGTCCACTACTCCTGCGAAATTTAGTCCAGATGTGGATAAATGTCGCCCATATTATAAAACTTGGAATAAAAAATGAAACCCAAACGTAGAAAATGGCGACAATTTGGGAAGATTTGTCATTAGAAGAATCAGATTTACAAGAACCATTGTATGGTGCGATGGTAAAGCCTTTTGACATTTGCAGTAATATACTTGCCACCCAAATACAAACTATAGACACTCGAAGCCTGCGATTACTGAATGCAATACGGTACCTAATTGGTTTGATCACTGAATACCAGCGCTCCATGGCCAGAAATGTTGCAGTCAAAATCGAGGCTTTTCCGAGGAGGAACAAAAAAAGCCTGTTGTAAATGACGCGGCAGTAAAACTCCCCAATGTAATTGTCAGGAACGAGAAGCCATTCTTTATCCAAGATGAAGTTAGGAGTAAAGGTGATCAGAACACCTAAAACAAAAACAACAGAATACAAATGATCAGTCAGCCTCCTCACCGGGGCTTCTCAACAGTCTAGACTGGCTGTGGTGAGAGCGAGCAGCAGGCTTAACCTGTATTTTTCAAATTGTCAAGTGGTAACAACCCAAAAAAATATTTCAACTTCCCTAATATCCTCTTCAGCCAGTCCCCAGCCAATCATTTCCTCGAGACTCGATATCACTTTTTGAGCCAGAAATCGATAATGCATTACATCATTATTTCAGACCATCCCCTCCCCTCTTGGACTACCCTTGTGTATAACGTCACATTTTTGGGTTGTTTTGGGATAGCTGTCCTACCGATATGGCCACGGCGGTAGCACAGCTATCCCAAACACCCAAAAGCTTTTCCCGTTCCCCCAAAAAGAAACGCTTGCTTAGCAGGCTATTTGGTCCTGGAAACTCCTCGTCATATAGCCGTAAGCCGGATTCTGTAATTTTGAAAAGTTGCGTTGAATAACCTGATCAAACGTGAAATTTGAGAATGATTATATATACAATATGACCACCAAGATCAACTAATGATAATAATCTCACAAGTATACGATATTAAACTAAGAATTGGAACACAATGTCACATCCAAGTGAGTCAGTTTGCCTGGACTTTCACCACTGCTCATATATTGGCCTTGAATAATGTTTTTTCGTCATGTTCTAAGGAAATTTCTGATTTTTAAACAGTATTTATTGTGAACATTTAATGATGCAAGAAATAAAGCCGTTTCTTTATGTACACACCTGCATGTCTTCTATTGCAAACATATAATAAGACTTCCATATTTGATATCATCTCGCTTTTTGTCATATATTTTCATTTGAAATTCAATTCATTTAAATTGAATTGGCATAGATTTCGTCAACGAAGGGATAATTAAACGTTAAGCGCATATATAACTGTGTTTTTCTTAATACCAAAGAGATATTTTACCCTCCCAAAATTGTAAGGAGATTTGTTATTTATGATATTTTTTTGCAACTTACCGGGAGACAATCATTTTCAATTAGTGATGCGCGCTACCGTTTGTATTGCTAGAAATAGAATTACAACTGCGAAATTGCAAATAAAATTGTGTACTTATTTACTTACCTTTGTTTACATTTTTTGATATGCAAAAACATTGGAAAAGTGTTTTCTCGTAATTAAGGTACACAAAGAAGATCAAAAATAATAATGTAACTTCTTCCAATCGTTCGTCACACGATAGATTATGTCTTTATTGCACTGAATTAAATAAAACTCTACAATGCGAATATTACCGGCTGTAACTTAAGTTGGGTCATGCAATTTGCGTGATCTTTTCATTATGAAATGATTTGAGGGAAATGCAAAAGACAATTAACAAATTATTCTTCAAAGACTAAATAATAAAAACATGTTACAATACTAGTGAAGGTGTTGTTGAAAAGAGCTTTACTGTAACGTACTGACTTGGACTGTAGTTCAAGCCTTCAAATCCTTTAAATTGAAAATACATTGTAAAAGATAAATATGTATATAGGTGTAATAGCAATACGTAAGACTTCAATCTGAATGCATGTTTTTGGAAAAATTGATTCATAATAATTAAATGAGTCTTTAACACTTGCTCATTTGTAGGTAGCTCGGAGTTTCGAATTTTGATTCAGCTTGGTTTACACAAATCTCTTTTTCAGATTTTTAAAATCAAAAGACTCTGGATCTCGAGATCTAAAATTGTTGTCAGTTCGCTGTGTCGAATCTACCATGCATTCGTCACCCTTTTGAGGACGTACTGCTAAGACTGCTAAGTTAACGGATAACTACATAAAATAATTCTTTGATCCGGCAAACTATAGGCAAACAACCAATACTAACGTTTACTCGATCCGCGACATAAATTTACTGAATAAGAAAAGAATGAATGAGATAAATATAGTAACTCACCAGTGAGAAGATCTGTTACTGATAGCGATAGGAGAAGCTTGTTATACGGTCTACGAAGCAATGCTCGTTTTCTTACCAGAACAGCGCAGAACAAACTATTTCCTAGAATAGCTACTATGGCGATCAAACAGAAAACGACTTTCTTATAGAGAAATTGTTCCTCGAACACTTGATTTGAAGATGATATGTTTTGAGGCTCTGAAGTATTTATTTTGGTAAACCTCATCATGTGCATGTGGAAGACGATATACAGCGGGATGTATGGCTTGTAAAACAGCTCAAAGAATATACCATTGACCTGCTGCGCTAGTCAGTAATGATGAACCACACGGCGAAAAACGCTGTTGGCAGTTCACTTGTCTTTGCCTTAATAAACTTTTACTTGATTGATCAGTTGAAATGCACACCAATAAATGAACCAATACACTGTATTGGCTACACTCCAGTCCCTGGCAACACTTGGCCGATCGATATCATATAGAATTGAAATATTTCAGTGACTCGTTTTAACTTGCTTCCGTTTGGATTTTAACCTATATGTTTGCTTTAGGACATACGTATTTTAATATATAAAGTGCCCACCACCATTGCGCATTTAAATCTAACAAACTAAGATGCTGATAATTGTAGTACTTTAAAGAGATATCGCCCCCACATTTGGTAAGTATAAGCTGCATGATAATTATATTTCCCCCTAAAGTTGTCTTCACTCATGTACTTTTAACATAACGGTGCTAAAACCAGTAGACTGGTCCTCATAAAATAATGGGGGATTGGCGCCGTCTAAAATGAGCTAGGGCCAAATTCAAACGTATTGATCCTCCATACAATTTGGGCAACTGAAAAAAAAATTGCCCTGCACAAAACATCAGCCCAAACAATTATGACCGTCCGTGGCTAAAAAAAAAATAGTCCTCGATCGGTCTTTACGAGAGCCGAAGACATCTTAGCCCTCCCACAGAGGTTAATGATCACTCCCAAATAATAATAACTAATAATCAGTTTACATTGTAAATGGTAAATAATTAATAACCTTTTTCAAAAAGAGACTAAGGTGATACTATAGCGAAAAGCTTGCATCGCGACTACCAAACAGTGCCAATTTCAATTTGGAGTTTTTTTCCGATCTGTCAATCAGTTTGGAGCTGCTAGACAGAGCTTGTATGGCTCGTGAAGTCATTGGTTAATATGTCTGAAGCTACGCCTTCAAACAACTCATGACGGATTGGGGGGAGAAAACCTAAAAAATCAAATTGAAATGTATAATTTGCTAGTCGCGATGCCACGATTTTCGCTGTAAACGTCAGATCGATTGACGTCTTTAATTTACTCTTTTTATATGGTGTATTGTTTTTTCCCCGCAAGGCTACATCCATGTTACGCTTCCGGCTAATGCGTGCGTCACTGACATTTTACTGCCAATGAAAACAATTGCGTTTCCAATTTCCTTACGTTAGTCTAGTTTCCTCGTAAACGCTTAGTAAATCCGCTTTTACACGAGCAGTTCTCCACGATACCTTCTCTTGAAAAAATATATGTCTTTATCGTGTAAACGTATTTGTTATAACGGTTTTAACAAATTTTAATTCATTTACACGTTTCATCGCACATTTCGTGACTTCATCAAGGCTCTTTACAAATATAAGGGGGAAAACGAACAGTTAACGAAACCAAGGCTATACAACTCTGCTCTTCTTTTACACAGATTACTTGACTTATCTTCTTCTGCCTCCCATTTACCTCCCTGGCGAGAGGGGTAAGAGAAACCCTTGTAATCAGGGGTGTATAGGTTCAACAGTTTTTAAGACAACAATTTAAAAGTTAACTTTTATTTATTCATTATACATGCTTATCAAAGAAATCATTACATGATCGTTCTAGGCGTTTGATAATAACACATTATTAAAACTATTTTAAACTATTGGTTTTAACATAAATGAATTATATAGTGTAGCTAATTATTCTTAAGTATCAGCAATTCTTGATCAAGAAGCGTTGTACCCTACGAGCAGAGGTTTTTCCTTTTACGCTTAGAGCGACGAAAGAAAATGCCTCTTCTGATAGGGTGGGAGCGTAGGAATAACCGCTAGCTGATACTTTCAAACATCTGGCACCTATGGTATTACCCTGCGAGCAGAGGTTCCTTTCTCTTACCTAGAACGACTTTTCTCGTCGTTCTAGGTAAGAGAAAGGAACCTCTGCTCGCAGGGTACTATGGTATATGTCCATTTCTAATAGGTTGACGTAATAAATTTGAATGTCGAGTAGGAAACTAACAACTACCGAAAGGAATTGTGGGTGTTTCTGGGTTGCTAAGTTCAGTTTCAACAATTAGAAGCTCTTCTTTTTTAACTGATAGGGATGTAAATTAGTTTTGTTCCACAAAAAGGGATAAATAATTAATATCATAGACTCACAGTTTCTTTAGTTCGTAGCTTCAGATTTGGGAAAGTAAGCACAAATCAGATTTTCGATTCAACCGAAGTATCTATGAAAATTTAAAACTATTATTACTGTTGTCAGGGTCCGTGAATCAGGTGTTGCTGGAGTACTGTACTAATGTGCTAAATTTTCTATTTCAACCTTTTTGCTATTACATTATAAAGTTATCTTGGTTTAGAAGCTATTATTCTACATCCACCAACGTGACCAGATTCATTAAACAAGCTATTGATCTTGTTGTAAAAATGAAGAAGTGCTTCATATGTTTCCTGGCCAAGTACGCGTACATGTCGATCTTTTGCAGCAAGAAAAGCTTGGTATCTCTGACTAACGAAGGTCTTCCACGAACCTGTTAAATCCACGAACTGTAGTAATACAAACAGTTATGAAATTAGTGTCTGACCCCAGATTATTTGAAATACTCTTTTGTTGCTGTGTCTGTCTGGCTGCAAAGTTGGTCTGTCTGCCTTTCAGTCTGTGTGGTGTGGCTGTCTGTTTACAATGTTTGTCTATGATGTCCTTATTGCATAACTGTCTGTTTATAATGTGTTTCTGTCTACGATGCTTGTCTGTCTGTCTATCGATCTGTCATGTCAGTATACCTAACTCTCTGTCCACTCATGTCTTTCTTCTAGGATGTATGAATTAATGTCTGTCCAGCAGGTCTGTCTGTTTGACCAGTCTGTCTGTCTGTCTGTTATATTTATATTATGTTTATATTGTATGTCTATGGGTCAATTTAAATTAGATTATCCAAGTAAAAAAACAAATGTTTATCATCCGGATTTCTATAAAAAAGAGAGCGGGCGGCCGGGCGCATTTTTTTGTTGTTATTTTCCGAATTTTTATTATTTCCAGTTGATTTTCTTCTTTTGCTTGTATCCACTTTCGTGGCAATTACATTGCAGAAAGATTTGAAATCTCCCGGTTTTGGAAGGTAAAAGGCCAAAATCTTCACGTTTCGGACATTAAAACAGTGATTAATGTCGCTTATTCAAAAGTTGTTGAGGGCTGAAGATCGGCCTGGGATCGTTTGTTAATGGCGGAAATCGCGAATTCTTCCGATGTTTGGCTATCGCGATCCCTACTTTACAGATTTTTCCATTTCTTCCGAATTGAACTCACTCAAGGTTGGCATGTATGCAGAAGGTGTAGCAATCCCCTCGAATTACTAAATCGACCTGACTTCTACACAAAAACAAACAGAGTGGAACAGTGAATGCAGCATAGCACGGAACCTCCATTCACGCGTCTTATCATTTACAAAAACTAGTTATAGACTGAAAACATTGTTCTTCGTTCCCATTTTTCCAATAATAAATAGTAAAAAAAATAGGCAGCCCAAAGAAATGAAGTGGGCGGGGATGATGAACATTTTTTTTTACTTGGCCTAATACATGATTGATTATATGATGGATAGACACTTATCACTTTGTATCTTTTAGGGTAACGAAAAAGGAAAATTCCATGCTATAGCTTTTCACAGTTTTTTTTTTAAAGTTTTTGTGTGGTATATCTGATCTTAGGGTTAAAAATGTCCGTGCTACGCCCTTTTTAAAGAGCTTACAGCAGTTTGTACTTTTTTAAATTCCCGACATGTATACCCGATACTTTCATCAACGAGCTCCCCTCCCCTCCCCTCCCCTCCCCTCTCCCAGCTTTGTGATTGGCTACCCCTTTATTCATTCATGCTACCAAATTACAGACATGATGTACCATTACCTGTATGTCTGTAAATCCTGCATTCTTCATTTGCTGGATGTATTCCTCTTTTGAAGGAAGATAGGGAATATACACATCTTCTTTCAGCGTTTTATCAACACTGGCATCAAAATCACTCAGCTTGTAGAAATCTTCTGAATAGCTAAAAATAGTAAAAACATTATGTGGTTATAGATTTTGTCTTGGTACCCATACACCTTAAAGCTAGAGAGATTGGTATATTCTACATCATTATTCTTGGGTTGCAACCATTCCAAGGAGAGTGAATTAAAACGGCAGCCATGCTATAGTAGTCAAAAAAATCTCTCACCATGACTTTTGTCCTTTTGTCCAATTCGCTCTCCTGGGAATGGTTGCAAACCATCAATACAACATTCTATAATTACAAACTCTAATTTTTCGGTTGTAATCAAATTTGAAATGCTCATTGTTTAATCGTTTTTTTTTTAAAGATAATTCAATTTTTTAGTACTTACATTTTACCGCCAGGCTTGAGGAGTTTGTAACAATTGGTAAAGAGAGTCTTGCGATCCTCAATGTGAAGAATCACCAACCAGTTAACAAGAAAGTCAAAAGAAGCAGCTTAGAAATATAAAAGAAATATATTATAATATTAATAATAATACATACACATTTAATTATTAGTGTATTTTCACTTAGGTAGTGATTGTGGGGGAGGGAGACAGGGTCATAAACAATGCACATGTCGATCTAGTACTGTGATATAAACACGCTGGGAGAGCAGGAGAGAAGTAGAAAAGGGGCTTTCAATCAATCAATCAATCAATCAATTTATTAAAGTCATAACATGGGATAAGGTCACCCTTACATCCGAGCCAGAGGCTCATGTAAAAAACGTATGACAAAAGTATGGCTTTGCCAAGTGTTTCTTTGACTTCTCGAGTAATCTACCATTCCCAGAGTGTTTATATCATAGTATCTATAGACACAAGCAGATATTTTATTATTGCTTTTATAAAATATTTTTGCTTTTTTTTTTTTGCTAAACATATCTATGTCTTCTGATATAAACATGCAACTAACACTCAGCTAGGGCCCTTAATGATTGTACACTACTGGTTTACAGCAGTCTGATAAGTCCTCTACATTCCAATCATTTCAAATAATTACTTTAGCCCTGATGGTGAATGTGAAGATCAACATCTGTATCACTTCTCATACTTCTCAATTTGCTTTACAATCATTTATATCTATGGACTAATATTTAAAGCTCACTTGCAGCCAGGCAGCTTACAATCATGAGACGACTAGTATTAGTTTTTTGAAATGTTGACTGGAGAGACCTCTGACTTAAAAACCTCATCTGAGCAAAGTTAATAGAGGGGACTGGTTATGAAATCTGGCAAACTTCAAAGGGATAGGTTATTGTTCGAGTTTTTGAAAGGTCATGTGACAATGACTGTGAACACAGCTTGTGCTTAAAGTTTGTTGTGTTTTAGAGTCGTCAGTTCCCAAGTTAAAATATGTAGTTAAAACCTCTTTTAACCTAAAAGTTTCCATGTATTATCGTGTCCAAAATGCCCTTCTATTATCTATGATCTGAGAAGATCCCTTCTATTATCTATGATCTGAGAAGATCCCTTCTATTATCTATGATTTGAGAAGATCCCTTCTATTATCTATGATCTGAGAAGATCCCTTCTATTATCTATGATCTGAGAAGATCCCTTCTATTATCTATGATCTGAGAAGATCCCTTCTATTATCTATGATCTGAGAAGATCCCTTCTATTATCTATGATCTGAGAAAATCCCTTCTATTATCTATGATCTGAGAAGATAGGATAATGTCAATAGGTCATTTGCATTAATTATAGTGTCATATATCAAATCATTCTGGTACTGCTAGTAAAATGACATTATCCTGCAAGTAACTATTAACAGAAGGATTCTTCATCAATGCTCAACCTAACAGCGTAACTGCAATTACTTACGCATGTCAAGTTTCAGTACATCTCCGCATGTATGGGTTAACCTTTTACTAAGACCGCATCTTGCAGTCAAGTCTATAGCTGTTTCATTGAGGTCGGCCTGGAGTTCCATTGCAACTACTTCACATTGTGTCTTGGAAACAAGGAAACGAGCTGGGCCACCTATGCCAGATCCAAAGTCAAGGACTTTATGCGAAGAGCTGAAATACACAATAATTATTACATGTTGGTGAGAATCCTTTACTCATTGATTGTTTGAAAAAGTAAAGAAGGAAAGTTAAACCAAATGAATGCAATTTCTGTCAGTAAAAATTAATTACTATACAGATAGTCGTTGAATTGCAATCTCTCTCTCACCCTCCCCTCCTCAATTATCTAATGGTCTGTCCCAAAAATAAAATTGGTAATACCGTAACGAATCACACTTCACTGACATTTTGAGATTTAGTCCTCATTGGAGTACTCTTTTACTCTGACAAAGAGCTATAGCTTGAAATCTCAGAAAGTTGAGTATTATTTTTTATGGTGTTACAAATTTCATTTTTTGTGTCTATAACCACCTTATTTCAAGATTCTTGATACAATCGGTCACTGCATTTGTGCCATCGTAGTGATAATTATCAAACTTGGACACATCTTCAACTTTTAATTGATCACTTTTACTATAACCAATCTACAAATTAAAACAGTTTTATTAGTTTTACTGTAACACAGAAATGAATACACTGAAGTGCTTGGAATTTCAAAAGTATTAAACAACGAAGAACAGGTTCAGACAATAAAAACGGTTGCCAGGTAACAGGCAATCATGAATTAGAACATTCAGACAATAAGGATGAACCATTTTACAGAATTAAAATCTAACCTTACCCTTCCCCAGGCGGGGGCCTCCCGGGGAAAAGTGTCGGGATGTTCGTCAGAAATTAAAAAAATACCCCTAAAAGATACTGGAAATTTTATACACCGGCATGGTTTTGCGGATTTTTAACTCCTTGAAGATACCACACATAAATACCAAAATAGTAATATTTCAAATATTGTATGGCTGATTTGGCAACAACCCTTCCCTCTAGTCTCCTCCACTGTCTTCAGTTTTAATCAGTCTATCTTGTGGTTCCCTCCCTCACTGATAGACTGTAGTGGAATGTAGTGAAATAAATTGCTGAGAGGGAGAAAATGTTTTTGCAGCAATGTATACACCGAATCGAAATATGGCTACCAATTTGAATAACAATTATTCTTGACTCACTAGCCTCTCATTCATGTGAAAACTCCATTGTATTCCATCATGAACACAAGGCTAGTCAGTCAAGAACAATAGCAGGTCGCCATATTTCGATTCAGTCTATTATGTTGAGGTTTCCAATTAGAAATTCCTGATCATACTACATGTAATTAATTGTAACACTGTTCTATCCAATTGTAATTGTCAATGAAGAAGGCTAGTTGTTATCAGGCCGTCGCTTAAGGGAATGCAAGTTACTTGAAGTTGCAAAAAAAGTATCTAACAAACAAAGAAACAAAAAGCAACTGTCAGAGTATATCGAGCCAAGACCGAAATTAATGCTGGTTTTGTGCTGAGAATGTATTGAAATCTTGATTTCAACAGAATCAAATGCATTATATAATAACAAACACGTGGAAATACCTACTTCTTTAGAAAACAAATCTATTTTCCAAATATTACAAATATAAAACCAGCATTCATTTCTGTTTTGGTTTGATGCATGTTGCTAAAGCTGGGACAACGTTTTTTTGAAATATGTGTATAAAAGGATACTCATTTGATTACCTCTTGCAATTCCTTGTAAATTCTCTCCACATCATAATCTTAGAATACAAAGAACAAACCATGATAAAGATAACATAGCAGTTATAGCAAGTTGAATTAAATCACAGACTTAGTTATTTACAGGTCAGTGATTTATATATTTCAAGTCAAGAACAATAACAGATCACTCAGAATTTTGAGAAATCTAGCTACAACAACAGTTCTTAATAATTTACAACCTCATAAGAACGCGTGCTCTCATTGGTTCGCTATTTCGGGATTGCATCTTGTCACGTTTTGTAATATTACGTAATAAATTTTGATTTTATACAATAATTTTCATTTCTTTATTTTTTTGTTCAGTTGTGAATTGTGTATGTACTAGACTCGCCTTCGGTGAATAATTGTTAATTACCCAGTATGAATGGTTTATATTTATTAGTAACGTACATCTATTTTTTAGTTGGGGTTGACCGTTATATTTGAACCAGTCTATATTTTTTCCAGTTCTTAGATTTCTTTTTCTAAGGACCAATCATATAACTGGAAATATTTGAGTATGCCGGAGACAAGATATTTTGTTGAGCATGCACAATTAACAAGACATAACGACTATAGGAACGAGATTGGGTTAAACTGAAAAAATAATAAAAAACTAAATTTGACAATATCATTTACCTTACCCAATGAAATCAATATACAACTATTAAAAATGTAGAATACTGCTTGCTGCAAGATTGAAATGCATTTTGGGTCATGTAATATTGTTTTTAAAAAGTAAAATAAATGATAATTATTAGTTATCTTATTTCAAAACATTATAAGAGCTAGTTATGGGGAGTAAATATTGCAGCTGTATATTTCAAATTAATGAGACCCACAATGCCCTTTGTTTTGGAATGAACTAGAGTACAAACACTAAAAGTGTGCAACATAAATACCACTAAATACTGCTAAATTATGCAAATTCTTTTGTTCTCTATTTGTTTAATCAACACTATTTAGTGGTAAATAGTACAAAGTATTGCACACTTTTAGTGTTTGTACTCTATTTGGTATTCAACGTTTTTTGAAATTAAAAAAAAATATCATTGAAAAGAATAGCTGTTACGGATGCATACTTATGAGATGCAAATGAGACAACAAGCATTGTACTTGTATGATTCTTAAAACAAAAGAATATTTGATTTGCATGCATCCATAATGACAGCTAGCTATTGTTTAATATCGAGTAATCGATGCGTTCCTAGATATTTGATATGCAGCACTAAATATCATTCAGATTGAGTGAAATTATAAGGAAAACTGACTTACAAAGTTTCATTGTTTTGATCTCTTTCTCTGCCTCCATGGTTTACGTATGCTTGTTATTCTGATTTCTGCAACTGTTTGATATTTTACACAGAAAGAAGTATTTTGATGAATGCCCTCCCGAAAAACAAATAAGGAATGTATCTTACCGCTGAATGGCAATACTGCTGGCTCTTGAGCGTGCGCATTATCATTTCCGCTGAAATTCGCGGGCTCTTACATAAGAATTTTAAAAAACTCTTCAAAAGTCTAACTTTTGTTGAAAGCGAAGAATGGATTGAGTTGTAATTGTTTGTAAGGCCTAAGGCTTTCAGTTTGTAATCACCTCGACATTTACTGACATAATTGAGTGGGTCTGAGTGCATGGTTTGTTCTTGGTGAAGGGACAAAGTTCGATCAAACTATGGTAAGTTTTTATTTTCACATTTTGCTTTTTGGTGTTTATTTGAAATGATTTAAAATTAGATACCTTATATTTGGCTATTTATTCTTCTTTTGTGGGAGGTTTTGATAGGTTTCTTGTATTGACTAGCGAAAAATTGTACACGTTCGTCGTGCACGCTTGACAGTACAAGTTTGTACAAAGCATTAAAATTACGGATCCAAAATTTCCATAACTTTTGTACATTGGTTATTCATAAAACAACCCTTTCTTTCTGTTTTTTAGATATTTAAACATAGAACAAGTCATGTGAAGGTCTGTAAAATGGTCTGGAAGTATGCGAGTTAGGCCTATCACCAAGGTTTCTTAATATTCCCCGGGTAACCGATCGATTATCCAATCGATAAATCGATGTTAGGCCGATGCAATTGGCTAATTGATATTGATTGGTATTGGTCAATCGATGACCAATCGATAGTCACACAGAGATACTCAATCGATGATCATCGATTGGTCAAATGTTATTCAATGGTTGAAATTTTTCTGTTTCTACTGATTGGAGTTGTGATTGTACTACTCTTCCCAGTTGAGCGAGTTAGTTGTGATTTTTTTGACGATCTCTGGGCGTCTGTTATGATAACGGCCGGTGTGTTTCAAATCAACCACGTGATCTCAATGCTGTACCACGTGGACAAGTTTTTTACATCATGTGACTGCTGCGTATCTGAACGCGCGAAATCACACTAAAAGTTACTAGCTACCTAGTGTATACTAGTACTGGTTTACATCATGGCATTTTACCAGCTGAAAGTTAAATATGATGTGGACAAATACGGTGCAGTTTTTATTTCTGGAGATGAAGCTCTACGATTTTCTAAAGATATGCTCTATGAGAAAATTCGTTCTGTTACAAGCAGATTCAACCATGTGAAAGAACTAAAGGTCAAGTACTTGGATGACGAGAAAACCTTCGTAAATCTTCCATCTGATGAGTTTGCATTAAGCGAACTGTTTAGATGTGCCGTACTAGTTGAGAACGCAGATTTCAAAAGAATTACTATCTTGATTGAAGAGTCATTTTCACCTGTCCAAGGTCCGTTAGCTGATAATGAAAGCGATGTGACGAATTTGCCGAGAAAGAGGACAAGCGACCCTAAAAGTGCATTTAGTCCAACAAGTGGACCAAGCGCAGTCAAAAAGGAACATTGCATGCAAAACGTTAGCCGCAGGAGTCTTGATTTTCAGAGCAGTACCATGCGTTACTAGTTCTCATGTCGTCGTTGGCCGGCCAGATACACGACCACTTTTTAAATCTCCTCTTGAAAAGTTCCTTCAAAGTCAAAGGGAAAGGTTGTCCAGTCTTACAGTGAAAGAAAAAGAAATTTCACATTCCATCGCCAATTATCCTAAACCGAAAGCGAATGTTTCTCGAGGTTCAGATGGCGCGGGTCCAACTTGTAGTAATTGTCATCGTCAAGAAGGGCACAACAGATTGAATTGCCCGTACAACAAGTGTGAAACGGTCTTTCACTGTGGAGCAATCAATAAACACCCAGAGGAAAAGTCTAACTTGAAAGAGTACGAAAAGCAGCGACAAGATGTCCTCAAGGAAATTTCTAGAATACAACAGGACATCGATGTCAAAGAAAAAGCGGCAAAATCCATACAAGAACGTTATGTAAATAAGGTGCGACATCGACTCATTGAAAGCATACCTGAACGATACCTAGATGTCGGAAAAGACGGGAACACTGTAGAGAACTGGTTCCAACTTAATCGCGACGCAAAAAAACTTGAAATTAAGCTAAAAGGGAAACTGCCTCCGCCAGATTTAAACTTGAAAGAACTTCTCGATGATGACTCGAGTACTGCTTCAAACAGTCTCTATTCTGTACCTGGTAAAACAGCTGTAAGAAACCCATACAAGAAATTATGGGTGGATAGAGGAGTAGCGTGGCCTACAAGTCCTACAACCATGAATGACGATAGTCTACTCGCTATTGGAATACAGCGAAGTCTCAATGCGTCTTAAGATGTATATAGACATTCAGACCTGTCCACAAACCACTTCATCCACCTCTGTTAATTCATAGCAATTTATCTACAGTCAAACCAGTTCATGCGTTCCTATCTAGGTTAGAACATTCAATTTGTTTATCAAAATTTGATTTCTAATTTGGTTTGAAATTTGCATAAATGAATCGATTCTTAGTTTCAAAAACCGCCTCAAATCAAAACATTACTTTCAATGTCTTTTTGCACAACAGAAACTTGCTAAACCTAGTCGGCTTGCAGAAATATTGTATATAATATATACTTACTAAAGTATTCTATTACAATACCAGTATTATTATCAGTTATTGACCACAGATCGTGATTTCGGGAACATGAATAATCGGTTGATGGTTGAAGTGTACAAGAAATGAAATTTACAAGTTTTGATTCACTTATGCAAATCTATTAAATAGAATTTATAATTAAATTCCAAGAAATAAATCGATTTTCTAGCATTAATAGGAACGCATCAGCTAGTTTGGCTGTAAATAGTTCATATCGTAACCCCTATAGTATTAAAAAGGGTTAGGCTAGTACTCTTCTGTTGTGTTAGCTTCTATAGCTATTTTGGGCTTGTGTTTATAAATTAGATTTCTGTTATAAACTGATATCTATTATTAGATTTTCATGCAGGGTATTGGTGTTAGCTCTGATTGTCTGCCAAAACAAAAGTTGTTTTTCACCTGATTCCAGAGATTTGAGTGTAAAATCGAGCCTCTGTGAACATAGTTAAATTGCGTTTTTTATTTTGTTATGCTTCGATTTAAAAACAAAAAGTCACAGGCTTTTAAATCACAAAGAATCAGTAACTGTCACTTCGTTTATTGTCACTTTTATTTGTTTAAAATATTTTTAAGACAAGCATGTATACTAGTAAATACTGTCGTTAACTTAACTGATTGAAGTTTGTAATAAACTTGCACAATAAAGATTTATTAAACCAATCAAACTGAATTGTTCCCACGACTACACGGAGTGAAATCTACATGGCCTGTCAATTGCAAGCCGCCGTCAGTAGACCCCGCGCGTTTCATACAATAGTATAAAGTAGTGATTTTATCTTGTTTTCATGTATCGATTATATTATATTGTTATTATTAGTATATGTGTACATTTTTTTAATCCAAAATAAGAAAAAGTCTCACAAATACTCTGAAATTTATCTCACGGACTGACGCAACAAAAACTGCCTAAACATTGATATATTGAGCGTGTTTTATAAATCCAACACAGTCGTCCACAGTTATTTCTTCTAGACATGCATAGATGCCATCATGGACACTTCTTGCGAATACTTCTCTGATTTCCTCTCTAACAGCAATCTTTTTTAGTTTGTTGAATGCTAATTCAATTGGGTTGAGTTCAGGGCTGTATGTCGGTAAGTAAACAACTTCAACTCCGATACTATCTAACCACTCTCCAAGTGCGTAACCTGCTTCGTTGTGGTGGATTGGACAGTTATCTAGTATAACATGGTCACCATACTGCAGAATTGGCTCGCCATTAGGCATCAAGTTATTACTTGCCTCCCCGAAGAAGTTTAAAAATGTCATTGCGTCTGACGCACCATTTTCAGTGTTTGCGTACAAGAGCCCCTCCATTCCAATAAGCATATTCAACGTTATATTTGGCGAGGTTAGGAATTTTCCAATCTCCACACAGGTAGTATTTACAGGTGAATGTCCATAATTCGGTTTACCTACTCCACTATGCAGAGCAAAACCTGATTCGTCAAAAAACTTCAGCTTATAAGGGTCGACACCGTGAATATAATTCAAGAAGTCTTGACAGTAGTCAACATTGTCAGGGTGAAATTTCTCACATTTAAAACTTGCCATTCTTTTAAATGTCCATTTTTCTCCATTCAGCCTTGATTGAACTGCGCGACTGATCGCAGAAACCGATGTCCCGGAAGGTATGTTGCAATGAGCGTCTACAGCTTCAAGGATCTTAGAATAAGGCATTGATGGCTTTGCGCTCTTTAAGGCTTCGATAAATTCTAGATCCTGGTTCTGAAGATGGGGAGGATTGTTGCAACCTCTACGTTGTGGCGAAATCGAACCTTCTTTGCAACATTTCTTCCAGAGTTTCGATACAAAAGACTGACTCAATTTGAAGTGATTGCCAACTGCACTCATAGAACCTGGAAAATACCCTGTTAGCAAATCGCCGCCATTTGCCACAATGTGATCAATAATTAGACAGCGTAAAGAATTGTCAACAGCTTGACCTGAAACTAGAGTTCTTCCTTTTTTAGACACAAAACAACTCATTTGGATTCAGTTTCGCTTTATGTAGCGGATGTTTATAAACAGTGTCCATCGACCAAGCAAACCGATCACATGATGTAAAAAACTTGTCCACGTGGTACAGCATTGAGATCACGTGGTTGATTTGAGACACACCGGCCGTTATCATAACAGACGCCTAGAGATCGTCAAAAAAATCACAACTAACTCGCTCAACTGGGAAGAGTAGTATAGACAATCAGGTTGTGTTTCAGCGATTGGTCCTTGTCAACTAGGAGGAGGCGATATAAACCACAGGCAGCCCAAGCTCTGAATTACGTCATTGAATATGCTTGTATATTGGTGAATAAAGACTCGAATTACAACAGTTTCAGTGTCTTCACTTTATTCTTCAGTATGTTCACTTCATAATTTGAATAAAATACAAACTTTGTGGGATGCTGTACTATGAATGTTATATTGTCTATGTGTGTCGTTTTTTTACGCGAAAAACGACTTATTTAGGGGTGAAATTGAAGTATTAGTTTGACCTACTTCACCACTTACTAATAAGAAGACAAGGCTGGACACACGCCACAAGGTCACCCTCGAACTCGGCGCCCAAAACGATACTTTCCCCAATCGAATTCCATCGAAACTTCGGGTATAGACAGAGGGATAATTGAACTAAATCATGCCCAAATTTAATGAGAATACCTTTTGGCATGGCAGAGCAATCATACGATATTTGCCAAATTTCGTCAAGAACTGAGGCTCGGTAAAATGAAGTCGGACACCGGATGTCCAACGGCTCTTGAAGCCTCGACCTGGAGATACGAAACCCATGCCCACGGAGGGACGGTACATTACGATTAAAAGAATTACAATTATTGTTTTGGTCATATATACTAACATTCATATTATTAATTGCTGCAAATATATATTCAAACGATCGAAGGAAAAAGTTTTGACACATAAACAACAAACTTGCAGGGAAAATGACCTCTCCGACACGAATGTACCGTCCCTCCGTGGGCATGGGTTTCGTATCTCCAGGTCGAGGCTTCAAGAGCCGTTGGACATCCGGTGTCCGACTTCATTTTACCGAGCCTCAGTTCTTGACGAAATTTGGCAAATATCGTATGATTGCTCTGCCATGCCAAAAGGTATTCTCATTAAATTTGGGCATGATTTAGTTCAATTATCCCTCTGTCTATACCCGAAGTTTCGATGGAATTCGATTGGGGAAAGTATCGTTTTGGGCGCCGAGTTCGAGGGTGACCTTGTGGCGTGTGTCCAGCCTTGTCTTCTTATTAGTAAGTGGTGAAGTAGGTCAAACTAATACTTCAATTTCACCCCTAAATAAGTCGTTTTTCGCGTAAAAAACGACACACATAGACAATATAACATTCATAGTACAGCATCCCACAAAGTTTGTATTTTATTCAAATTATGAAGTGAACATACTGAAGAATAAAGTGAAGACACTGAAACTGTTGTAATTCGAGTCTTTATTCACCAATATACAAGCATATTCAATGACGTAATTCAGAGCTTGGGCTGCCTGTGTATAAACGTACCAGTTACTCTCTTCATATAGCCAAGACTACCACGTCAAGAGTCCCCAACTGTATTTTGCGTAATTTAAACAAACGTGTGCATGTTAATAGCATATGCTCATTCAAGTCTGTCAATGTGCTAATTATGCATCCTGATCATGTATTTTTTTGTAATTGAAAGTGTTATCAAATAAATATGATTGTTGTAGTCAGGATTCATGATTTTTACAAAAGAATTAGGTTTTCTCTGACTAAATTTGATGATATTTAATAAGACGTTTTGGCTAAGTCTTTAGCCTTCATCAGTTGAATTTGTACAAGTTTGCGTGTGCGAGAGAATTTTTAAAAATAACGATGTACAATACATTTGCGCGCCCTAAGATGTTTAGAGTAACTAGCTCGCACTTTTATTAGTCAAATGAGAATATATAGGTGGAATGTTCATTCTATCATTTCCAGAGTTCTTGTAAAAATAAATAGTTGATTCATTGTTTCAATTGGTTATTCATTGGTGGTTTCTTTGTTCTAATGACATGTATATATATATATGACATAGTGACATTGTAAACATGTAATGCAAAATTATATTCCCTGTTACGGTTCATTTACCCTGTTCCATAGTAGAATCACCGTAAACCATACTCTGTTTAGCGGCACTTCCCCGTGTTGTTTTGCAACAGTTAACCAACAACTTTTGTATGATCAATCACTAAGGGACTGTTCATTATTTATGCCTCAGGGGGGCTTGAGGAAAATGAAAGAAAAGTAGAAAAAAATCGCCATCCCCCTCTCTTTCTTCAATTTTTCATGATCAATGACCATCAGTCAATCGGCTGAGATGATTGACGTTCGCCATGAGTTGAAAAAGATCTTAAATTTCTGAGATGATGATGATATGTTACTGTTTTAGCCTTAGTGCATGTTGAGTTTTATTCAAATAAACTGAGTCAGATCAGTTATATGTATTTGCGTCATGTACACCTACAGTAAGGTTGTCATACAAAATAGAACATTTGTCACAAAGAAAATAGAACATTTGTGATTTAGTGCGAAAGGAATTAATTAAAAGACAAAAGAGAGAGTTCAGCTTGAGTGATCCTCTTATGTCTTTTAATTAATTCCTATCATACTAAATCACAAATGTTCTATTTTCTTTATAACAAAGGTATATTTTTGTATGACAACATTACTGCAAGTAGGTGTATTAAGCATATGGAAAAACAATGCCAATCAATGTCAATCAATGTCAATTGATATTAACGGGGAATGTCATGAAGGGATTTTATACAAGGGTAAGGGGAGACATCAATGTTGAAAAGTGAAACACATCCGGCTGAAGGAAAAACCACAAATAAGTCCGGAATACATTGTGTTTTACCATAACAAGTATTCCTAGAACTGGAGCTTTGTAAACAAGTTACAGAATTTTAACAAAATATTTTCATGTGCGAATGAAGTGAAGAAAAATATTTATTAAAAAAATATAGATAACTACATAACTGCATCATTAAAAACTGGTTGTCAATTAAAGCAAAATATCTTACTTTACAAAATTAAGTAAAAGCTTTGATTTTCCCCCAAGAGCTGTACTGTACATGTCTAACTAACTAATACAATCATATAGCTTTTAAGCCCTGAAGATTTTGTGTAAAAGATCGAATGGAAATCACAGTAAAGAAAACTATGCTCCTGAAACCATTTCAGGGTCCATGAATCAGGAGTTGCTGGTGTAAGGTGCTAATGTACTAAATTTTCTACTTTTTTTTAGCTTTTTGCTATTCCATTATAAAGGTTTAGAAGCTATTATTCTACATCCTCCAACGTGACCAGATTCATTAAACAAGCTATTGATCTTGTTGTAAAAATAAAGAAGTGACTCATATGTATCCTGGCCAAGTACGCGTACATGTCGATCTTTTGCAGCACGAAAGGCTTGAACTCTCTGACTAGCAAAGGTTTTCCATAAACCTGTTAAATCTTCAAACTGTAGTAATACAAACAGTTAGGAAATTAGTGTCTGACCCCAGATTATTTGAAATTGATGCTGTTTTGTTGCTTTGTCTGTCTGGCTGCAAAGTTGGTCTGGAATGTGTGTCTGTCTAGCTATCAGTCTGTGTGGTATGGCTGTCTGTTTGCAATGTTTGTCTTGGATATACTTCTGGCATAACTATCTGTTTACAATGCATGTTTCTGTTTATGATGCGTGTCTGTCCGTCTATCTGTATCTGTCAGTCAGTATACAAACTCTGTCCATTTGGCATGTTTTCCTTCTAGGATGTATGAATAAATGTCTACAGGTTTGTCTGTTTGACCAGGTTTGTCTGTCTGTCTGTCTGTCTGTCTGTCTGTCTGTCTGTCTGTCTGTCTGTCTGTCTGTCTGTCTGTCTGTCTGTTATGTTTACCTTGTATCTCTATGGGTCTATTTCAATTAGATTACCATTCATTCATGCTACCAAATTACAGACATGATGTACCATTACCTGTATGTCTGTAAATCCTGCATTCTTCATTTGCTGGATGTATTCCTCTTTTGAAGGAAGATAGGAAATATACACATCTTCTTTCAGCGTTTTATCAACACTGGTATCAAAATCACTCAGCTTGTAGAAATCTTCAGAATAGCTAAAAATGGGGAAAACATTATGTGGTTATAGATTTTGTCTTGGTACCCATACACCTCAAAGCTAGAGAGATTGGTACATTATTCAAAGGATAACATACTGATTTTTGTTTGGCACTTCATATTTTCTAGCTCATTATTCAAAATTCTGATTTGAATTACAAACTCTAATTTTTCTGTTGTAATCATTTTTGAAATGCTCATTGAGGAGGACATGGGGGATTGTGGTGTTGATGAATATTTCTTGCTGTCACAGTGAAAAAATTCTCAACATGCAGTGTGCGGTGAATTTTTAAAGCAGTGGTGTTTGTAGTGTTTGGTGGGAGATACTGTGATGTGGTGTTGTCGATTTTTTTTTTGGCGGTGTTGCAGATCCCCCCACATCCCCCTCATTGTTTAATCATTTGATTTTTTAAAAGATAATTCAATTTTTTAGTACTTACATTTTACCGCCAGGCTTGAGGAGTTTGTAACAATTGGTGAAGAGAGTCTTGCGATCCTCAATGTGAAGAATCACCAACCAGTTAACAAGAAAGTCAAAAGAAGCAGCTTTGATATATATATAAAAAAAAATTATAATATAATACATACACATTTAATTATTAAAACACTAAACAGAAGTGTATTTTCACTTAGGTAGTGATTGTGGGGGAGGGAGACAGGGTCAGCGTCTCTTTATTGTGGCTTAGTTGGTTAAGCACTAGAATAAAGTGCAGGAGGTGCAGGGTATGCATTCCAGGCGTAACAATACTCAGGGTCTTTTAATTTAGGAAAGGGTGCTCAGGGCCAGGTTACCCATATTTTATTTAAGACATTTAGGGACCTGACACCCCCTAACACCACAAGAGCCCTACATTATTTGGCAATCAGGACACCCCTTGACAAATTTCTGGATCAGCCCCTGGTGCTGCCTTTGTAATTATAAATATTATTTGAAAAGATGCAAAGTCTAACAATTATTTGTAGAAAGAAATATCAGATTCAGTACATTGTTAATTATTTTAATTGAACCTCGCCTTTCCAATGAAAGTTTGCTGGGTTTCCAATTTTAATTGGCTTTTTAAAAAGCCAACTGGTAGGCAGAATGTTAAACTGAAGAACTTCAATTAAAAAGGATAGTGTCAATAGGCCATTTGCATTATAGCGACATACACTACCAGTACCAGAATGCTTACTTCCTTTTGTAAAATAATTAGTGTCATTTGTTCTAATATTCTCAAGAGGAAGAAAATTTGAATAAGTAAAGGAAATTTTTTAAGCATTCTGGTACTGGTATTAAAATGATGTCATCATGCAAATGGGCTATTAACAGAAGGATTCTGTTCCATTAAGTTTGAGTGCATCAATGCTAGACCTAACAGAGGGGGACATGGGGGATTGCAGTATTGATGAATATTTCATGCAGTGTTGAGGTGAAAAAATTCTGAAAGTGCAGTGTTGCGGTGATGTAAATGTCTTCGGTGTGCGGTGTTTGCTTTTCCAAAGCTGCTGTGTGCGGTGAATTTTCAAGCTGTGGTGTTTGATGAGAGATATTGTGATGGGATGTTTTGTGGTGTTGAGGGACCCCCCCCCCCCCCCCCCCCCCTTCCCCATTTCCCCCTCCTAACAGCATAACTGCAATTATACTTACGCATGTCAAGTTTCAGTACATCTCCACATGTATGGGTTAACCTATTACTAAGACCACATCTTGCAGTCAAGTCTATAGCTGTTTCATTGAGGTTAGCCTGGAGTTCTAATGCAACTACTTCACAATTTGTTTTGGAAACAAGGAAACGTGCTGGACAACCTATGCCAGATCCAAAGTCAAGGACTTTATCCGAAGAGCTGAAATATACAATATATGAGCTTAAGTTTGGGTGCTTTGGTATGGGTTTTAGCTTCTTTATGTTTGCATGGGTGCTTTAGTATGGGTTTTGGTTTCTTTAAGTTTGGGTGCTTTATTGTGGGTTTTGGTTTCTTTAAGTTTGGGTGCTTTAGTATGGGTTTTGGTTTATTTAAGTTTGGGTGCTTTAGTATGGATTTTGGTTTCTTTATGTTTGGGTGCTTTAGTATGGGTTTTGGTTTGTTTATGTTTGGGTACATGCTTTAGTATGGGTTTTGGTTTCTTTAAGTTTGGGTACTTTAGTATGGGTTTTAGTTTCTTTACGTTTGGGTGCTTTAGTATGTTTTTTTTTTTAATTTGGGTCACTGTTTTTCAGAGGCTTTTGTGCTTGCCCTCTCATTAGTATGCTCCATTTCTATCACAGTGCAATTTTCTCCAATCTTAGGGACCGGTCATTATTTATGTGGGGGGGTGGGGGGGAAATTTTTTGTCTGAATCAAAAAGACTATCCCTGGCCCACCCCCTGAGGTATTACATTCAACTTTTGACCCACCCCAAATGGAATTCATTTCAGAGGCAGCCCCCCCCCCCTCCCCCTTCAGGCAGCTGTCTTCAAATTGATTAAGGGCATTACCCTAGACAGTTTCACTGTTGAAAATCTCTGTTTCCCAGAAGGCTACACGATTACGTGCACATGCACTTTGCGAAGAGGAACTAAGTAAAGATAGCCTTGCAAAGGTTAATAAGAGAAGTGCCATTAAACATTTAGAAATAATGAAGAATCAAGGACTATTTGCTCTGGATGCATATGAACTTATTGACAATACTTTTGAAAGACTTCAAATGTTGTAGAAATATTACTGTTTGCTTTGTTAAACTGATAGAAACTAAAAAAAATTAATGTTGCTTTTTATACATACTACATGGCAATTAATATACTAGGTTTGCATGGAAACACGTTTTTTATCCAATTTGATAACACACAACTTACTTTATACATTCATGTATGTTCTTTACAAAAGAGAAATGGCCCACCCACAACTCAGTGAAATTTAATTCCAACCCACCCCCTGTCATTGAAAAATATAAGCATGGCCCCCCCTATGATTTCTCCCCCCCACCCCCCCACATAAATAATGACCGGTCCCTTATTTGTCACACATGAATGGGAATGGTGTAAATAGGATATACTATAGATCATTTTCATGTGACGTCACAATCAACCTAAAATATCTAGAGCAAATTAAGCTGGTAAACTATTAAGTATTATTATAAATTCCATATCTCCAAGCATTATTCTGTTAATTATATAAACAAAAATTCAGCTTCAATGTTTATTTTCCCATTTCAAACCACGTGTTCATTCCTTTTGGAGTTAATCATTTGTTATGTATAAATATTTTAATACTTGACATAAAAGAACAACTCTCAGGGATATGCCATGTGGTCTGAAATGTGCAATTTGCATACAGAACTAAAAGGGTCTATTATATGTGAATTTTAATTAACAAAATATATATATTATATATATATAAGGTACCATATTTCAAGTTTCTTGATACAGTTGCTCACTGCGTGTGCATTTGATCCATATAAGTGGTAATTATCACACTCGCACACATCTTCAACTTTTAATTGATCACTTTTACTATAACCAATCTGTAAATTTAAACAGTTTTATTAGTTTTACTGTAACACTGAAATGAATACACTGAAGTGCTAGGATTTTCAAAAGTGTTAAACAACGAAGAACAGTTTCAGACAATAAAACTTTAACTGTTGCCAAGTAACAGGCAATCATGATTTAATTATAACATATTTACGGACGTAAGAAATGAAATACGTCTTCTGTGTTTTCACGCGCTAATGAAAACTGAGATGCGTTTGGAAGAATTTGAGAGCAGATCAGTCCAAACATGAGATGAAGTCGAGTGTTTGGACCTGCTTGAGAATTCTCCCAAACGTATCGAGGTTTTAATAAGCCAGTGAAAAAACAGAAGATGTGTTTCTTTTCTTTTATAAAATAACAATCGCGCGAAAAGACGGAAAAAATGCCCTTTTATTCGTTTGACGATGTCATTTCTCCCTATGTCATTTTTCCCTATGTTGCATTTCATCGAAAATGGCCAATATTAAAGCGTGCACGAAAGATCAAAACAACGAAAAAACTGACCCTTGAATGAGCGTGCGCGCTTGAAAATGACGTGGGTGTGTTTCATGTACTACCCCAATTATTTTATAAATAATGATGAACCATTTTACAGAATTAAAATCCAACCTTACCCTTTCCTCTAGCCTGGGGAGGGGGTTAGGGGGTAGGGGTGATTGGAGCACCTTTTAGGGTTCAAAATATTTCCTGTGCGTACCTTTTACAAAAATCAATTACTGGTACATAACATGGCTTTGTGCCTGCAAGGGTCATTTTTACTCTGCTTTGTTGTTAAAAGTAAGCTTGGATAACAATAACATCACATCACATCAAAAGGTTGGGTTTATTTTTTCTTTATGGGGACCTACAATGTTCCCCTTTTATTTTCCTGCCAAAATACATTGATTGACCACAGGAAACCCAGAACATATTATGCGATGCGTTCTAATGAATTTAATAAGTGAGAGTAATGTCCGGAACAAACAAGGCATTATTTTCGATTTCAAATCTAAATAACATACTTTTTTATTAAAAAGCTAATTAAAATACCAGGTGAACCCCCTGAAACCCCCCCCCCCCCCCATCTCCCTATCCATCGAAACTTATTTGATTGGGTCGTTCCAGAAAATAACCATACCCTACTACGACGGTTGGCATTTTGGAATTCCTGGGGGGAGGGGGGTCTTTGATTTCGGAATTCCTGGGAGGAGGGGGGTTCCTTGATTTCAGAATTCCAAGGAAGAGGGGGGTTGCTTCGAGAATTTATGGAAAACGCAACAAACGAACTGTTTAGTCAAACTTTGATCTCCCTATCCATCGAAACTTATTTGATAATTTACCTCTTGCAATTCCTTGTGAATTCTCTCGATGTTTTGATCTTAGAATACAAAAAACAAGCCGTCAATCCCTCAGATAAAGAAAACATAACTTAACGACATTCACATGCCTTGTCCCACAAATGGTTATATTTTAACTTGTGATATAGTGGATATTACATGGACGTGCAGAGATAAGACACTACCGGTAAAAGGTGGGTTTAAAGTAGGTCTAAAGTATACTAAATGGTTATAGTTGTAGAGTGCAAACAATATAACCGTGAAACAAGTAGTTACTAATTAGTACTCAATTGTGCTAATTAAACAATAGAAAACAATAGAATTATAGCATAAAATATCACTATTTAGTACTAATTATGTTGCACGCTTTTAATGTTTGTACTCTAGTGTGAACTTGCTGCACTTTACAGAAAAACTCAAGTAAACAGGTTCCCATTTAAATCTGTACTTTCCCATTTAAATCTGCATGTACTTATGCAAATTTTGTTGATGTGTGCTAAACACACAGATCAACCAATCAGAAAAGTTCACTTCAGAAATAATATACTCTGATTGGTTGATTTGTGTGTTTAGCACACATCAACACAATTTGCATAAGTACAGATTTAAATGGGAAAGTACAGATTTAAATGGGAACCTGTTAGTAATATACTATGTCGTTATATATGGTTATGTCCCCTCTTCAAAGAAGCCGAAGTACGATTTCAACATATAAGATATAAGATTATAACAATCGTTAGTGTATTCATAACTGTAGATTTGTAAAGCGCTATGAGCTTTGTATTAAAATAGCGCTTTATTAACACTGATTGTTATATGATAAAAGATTTTAATAATACCACAAGCGAGAAGAGGTTCCTTTTTCTTACCATGTATTAGAAAGGAACCTCTGCTCGCAGGGTACTCTGGATTGACATATGCAGAACTAAAAAACGTATCTAATCGAGTGAGTAAAGCAAAATTGACTTACAAACTTTCATTGTTTTGATCTCTTTCTCTGCCTCCATAGTCTCTACCTCAGCCGTGTTTTATTGACAGTTTAGCCTCGTCACGCAACAGCTCGGAGGAACACAGGAAGGCCGACACTAAAAACGGCTGCGAGGGAGCCAGTTTGATGAGGGAGTGATGCGTAACAAGGCTAAACACGGCTGCTGGGGAGACTACTGCCCCCTTTTTACGTATGCTTGTAATTCAGATTTGATCTGCCAGTGTTATTTGACAAAGATAGACGTATATACAATATATTTTGCACGTAAATTTAGGGTGTTTCTTAATACCGCTGAATGGCAATACTGCTGGCTCTTCGGACGGAAAATTGCTTACCATTGCATGATACAAATCAGCACATTTCTAGCAAATACAATATTAGATGATTAACAATAAACATTTCAAATGAACATGGATAACCATAAAGTGAAAATATTATTTTTTATTTTCTTCAAGGTTTGTAGAGTGGGGGAGTCTAGTGGGGGCCCTGTGGAATACAACAGGAAGCCGAACGGCCTGGACAAACATCTGCACTGTTTCCGTCCACTGCACAGCCATCTTGAATTATCTTTCTTTGAGTTGCGTTGTTCTATAGCTAAACATAACCTAAAATGAAGGTAGGATTCTTTTCAGTTTATCGACGATTACGGATTGAATAAAATTTCAGTTAAATTAAGGAATTGAAAAAAGAAATTCTACAGAAGAACATTATTTGAACGATCAGCCAAACCAGCTCGTGTGTATAAATTTCTAATTTGTTTTGAAATTTGTATAAATTAATAGAATCTTGTTTCAAAAACGGCCCCAAATCAAAACACTACTTTCAATGGAGTTTGTGAACGACAAAAACTTGCTAAACCTAGTTTTTTAGTTACAAAAATATTGTTATAAATACTGCTAAAGCTTTTTATTAATTAAGTACATTAGCATTATCAGTTGTGTACCACAAATCGTGATTTCTGGACCATATTATCGCTTGATGTTTGAAATCTACAATTTTAAATGTGCAAATTTCGATTCATTTTATGCACCAGCTATCAATGTCTTGGGGAGTGCGGGCATACCCAGGGGATATTGGCATTTTTCATATCTTTTTGTCAATAGCCCGTATCCTGGGGACGTCAAATTCATATACTTACTCATATATTTACTGTTGTGGACGCAGAACTTTGTGATGAATTTTGTTAAAAAGCAGCGAGCAGCCCTAGATACGGGCAAAGTTTATGTTCAATAGCCGACTTTGCCCGCACTCCCCCTGTTGGGGCAAGGCATTGATAGGTGCATTATGCAAATTTCAAATCAAATGTCAATTTAAATGTTTTCTAGAAATAAGTCTGATCTTCTAACATAAATAAGAAAACATCAGCTGGTTTGACTGTAAGATTATTAAATGTTGCAATTTGACATTTCCTGCAAATATGTTTACACCTGTAAAAATAATTAATAATTTTGATATTATTTTATTTTATAGCTTACAGTTGTAAATGCTAAAAGTCTCAAGGAATTGGTAACTCTCGAGGTAGGTGCCATAGATTCTGGTGTACTCGATTGATCGATTGCATTTCCGTTTATTGATTTCATTGATTGAGTGCGCCGGGCACTTACCCGGGGAACTTAATCGATGAACTTAATCTAATTCAGCAATAGCAAACAAAGGATTTAGTATGATTTAGTATTATTTTAGTACAAAGATTATTATTGACAGCTTTAATTCAAGCACTAGTACTGTATCAACTTGTCTTGTGAAATAAACTAGATCTGTTTTTAACACATAGGTTACTCCAGACACTACTATTGGAGAACTTAAGAAACAAATCCATGGCTTCAGTAAGTACATTCATTACTTAATTCTCACAAATAAATCCATCATGTCAGATATTTCATACCTGCTTCCCTTTCCTCACGCTCCTTGCCACGCCCCTCTCCAGAACCAGTCAGAATGCATCAGTCAACTTTAAATGATGTCATTATTTATTATGGAAACAATGTCACTCTTAATATCCCAGATGTTGTTCTGTATGAAATTTACATTTAGTGCATTTGCAAGTAATAAAACTCCTATATAATAATATTATTCTTATAATGATCCAACCACTTCAGATTTAAATATTTGATAAACATATACATTATTGATACTAACATGTCTAAAATATCTTTTTTAGAGCCTAAGTTTTATCCAAGCAGACAGTCACTGAGACTTGAAACAAGTAAGAGACTATTAATATTATATACAACAGACTATGAGCTAAATGATGCATACAGCTTTACACAAAAATAGGCTTTGTTGTGCTTAACAAAGAAAGATGTTCTCAATACATTTGAAGTATACATAGTTTTCTTTGTAGGCAAGTTTGTCTGGTCATTGTATGTCAACACTTAAAATGCTCCAAAAACATAAACCAAACAAGTGCAGATTGAAAGACCTGCAACAGAGTGGGTGTGGCATATATGTCAAAACCCTTTATGATTTTTGATAATCCAATGTCTTGCCTTTTTAAAAATTAATGTAAATTTCACTGAAAAATTCAATGCAGTTTTTCAATTTTTATTAAATTTCAATGTCTCATGTGGAATGACCCATAGAGAGACTGAAAGAATCTTGGCATGACAGCAAGCAATATAATCAATTATATTAATTTTCTCTTGGTCCATGTTTCAGGAGGAAAGTCACTGAATGATGATGACTCTTTAAAGGCTGCTGGGATTACTGAAGATGAGCCACAGATTTACCTAAAAGACCTAGGTAAGTCTTTTTAAAAATATGAATTTGATTGGTATGATCAAATTTCACATTAAAAAATTATTTGTTTGGTCACACATCACATCATGATTATATCATTAAAACATGAAAATGTCATGAATCATTTTCTAATGCTCGTGAATTTTAATTAATAAAGGCTATAGGTTATAGGTTTCTGAAATAATATTTTTGAAAAGTATTTTTCTGTAGTAGATATTTTGGAAAAACTATATTTTTTGTTGCTTGAAATAGGTGATGCGTAGTTGACGGAACCTATCAGCAACTGCATATTATGATTCTATCATGTCACGCAGTTCAATCGTGTCTCATTGAAAACCTTGAGCAAGTATACATAGAAGTATTCTAAAAAGCTAAGAAATTGATCATGATCATGATTTACAAGAGTATTATGCTTGTTCTGTTTATTACAATAAACCTTTATATTTCTTCAGATTATTAATCTATAGTATCATTTGATGTATTCATTATCTTCATAAATACCTTGGAATGCAGGCATTTTACTCAATAACTCATCATTATTTACAGTTTGCTCTCAGCATATGGATGTAAAAATGAGGGACAATAGCTCACATGTTTTGCAACAACAAATGTTGATATATTTATCAAGAATTAAAAAAAAGATAGCAAACACCATGATAATTAATGTTATGGGCATTCCATATGAGAGAGCAAAAATTCATCAAAATGAAAACAAAACATTTGAGGCCAACTATACCATATTTGAATAGAGTAATTAATAGTTGAGTGATTGGAAATTATATGGCTCAAGTAGAAATTGATACTATGTTAACTTTACTTGTGTTGTAAACTAGATAAGAAATACACTGGATTGCAACAACAACAAACTTGTTTAATCCGCCATCTTGAATACACACTACAAGAATACATACATGGTAACGAGGCTTGGTACGCAGGGTACCCAACACTACACTATGATACCTTAATTAGCTTAGGGAAGGGAGCTAATGTTCAAGTGTACAAGCTCAGTACATTAATCTTACATGTTTGTCATTTCACATTCCAGGTCCTCAGATTGGCTGGAAAACAGTGAGTATTGATACTAGAGATGTTACATAGTAATCACACTCAGCTAAATTATCACTGTATGGATTATTTTTAAGGTGTTCCTTGCAGAGTATGCTGGTCCACTAGTCTTGTATCTTTTACTATACACGCGTCCTGCATTAGTATATGGACATGGAGCTAATACTAAACCTATTGCTAAAGTAGTACAGTAAGTAATTACTATCAAAACAGGTAGAGTTTCAATTGGATCGCTGAAATTTCGATCCCGAGAAAGCAAATTTTTGATCATGTGATGGGTTAAAAACTATCACGTGAGCAGTCAGCAAACACTCGAAAGGACGCTATTATGAAAAAGGGAAACCAGTTTGCCATGAAATTAGAGGGCAAATCATTGATTGTATTTTAGAGAATGGTGGTAATCGTATTTCAAGATACTAACATAACAACCAACACAAAAAACAGCGCGGGAAGCTACCCTCGTGTACGTCATGTGATAACTTTTAACCCGTCACGTGATCAAAAATTCGCTCCCGTGGGCTCGAAATTTTAATGGTCCAATTGAAGCTCTACCTGTTTTGATATTATGAAATGATTACCGGTCACTCTTACCGGTAGCAGTTTTTGAATAAGGCCCAGTATGTGATACATACTAGTTCAGGGGCCGATCTATGGGGTGTTCCTAGAGGCACCGGACATCCCCTAGCGCTGCAATTACCCCTATTTTATTTGAGACATTTATGGACCGGACACCCCCTTATAATACCACGAGAGCCCTTCATTTGCAATTTGGACACCCCCTGACAAATGTTTGGATCCGCCCCTGTTACTAGCTATACTAATAATGGCTTCAAGT
The DNA here is from genome assembly GCA_949775045.1 of Metridium senile. Taxonomy (NCBI): domain Eukaryota; kingdom Metazoa; phylum Cnidaria; class Anthozoa; order Actiniaria; family Metridiidae; genus Metridium; species Metridium senile. The sequence continues at coordinate 7,227,107 of OX459105.1, read as the reverse complement.
GGCATACTGTGAATTATCCCACAAGTCACTTGTATTTTCTAGTATGTACATGAGCCTATAGGGCCTGTATGAGCCTGTATGTATGCAAATAAAATACAAGTGAGGAGTGTAGTGATTTTTTTATCTCATTCTAGATATTATTGCACTGGTTGTAATTTGTTTGTTTGTATTTTAGTATTGCAGCAGTATGTTGGGCAGTCCACTATGGTAAAAGACTTCTAGAGACATTGTTTGTCCATCGTTTCTCCAAGGGGACTATGCCATTATCCAATCTCTTCAAGGTAATCCATCACACACATCAAATGCTAGTTGAGCATTCACTCAATTAAATATATGACCCAGGTTGAGCATCTTGTTAAGATCTTGTAAGATCAAGTTCTTTCAGATTGAGGGTTACATGCCAATATCATATAAGATCATACCTGGATCTTGCCAGGATCTTGCAGGATTTTACATGGTTTTGGTAAGATGTTCAACCTGGGCACTTACTGGAATAATATAGTCACTTATTTCAAAAATTGTAGTCGCAATTAAAGCTACAGTCCACACTCTGAAGCCTGCAAAGGATGTTGGTATTTCCTCTCTTGTTATTGATGTATTCATATCATATTTTGGTTTTAAGGTGACTGGCTACTTTTGAACGCCTTTGAACGTTCGATTCGAGCCCACGATGTGCGCTCGCACGAAAACCGCTGAATAAAATACAAAATTTCATTTAGGAACCATACATGTTTTCAACAGGGCAAAACCGTCAAATTTTGCGCGGGACTCTGTACTTTCGTTATGCTTAGTTGAAAGAACCTAATAAAATCTACGTTATATCAAATTATTTCAAAAAGTTAATTTTTCTAACATACAAAAAAATAGATTTTCATAGGATTTTTTGTCCAACTTCATGCAAATTTGAAAACACTGAAAGGACAAAATATGACAGATCAAGGTATTTTTTTGTCTTTTATTCAAAACCGCCCATGTTGTATTTTAGAATGATTCATCACCCAGCATTTGTGCTTGATATAGTATGAAAAAAACGTTTGAGGCTGATTATCTCGAAATTAAGCTCGGGACACCCATGTCTCTATTCATTTTTGGAATCAGCATTAAATTTCACATTAAAAAATTGTAGTTTAAAGAAAAGTTTAACATTATTTCCAAAAGTACCCAGTCACCTTAAGTGTTTGTGGTATATGAACATAACAAGTTTTGCAGTGATAGATGATAAACAAATATTTATTTCAAAAGCGCGTAATAAATCACACATTCAGCTCATATTACTGACATCCTTTGCAGGCTTCAGAGTGTACACAGGGCAAAACCGTCAAATTTTGCGCGGGACTCTGTACTTTCGTTATGCTTAGTTGAAAGAACCTAATAAAATCTACGTTATATCAAATTATTTCAAAAAGTTAATTTTTCTAACATACAAAAAAATAGATTTTCATTTCTGTAGCTTTGGCCGCAACAACGATTTTTGAAATAGGCGTAAATAATGATTTATTTAACACATACAAAGAAATCAAAATGACACTCCTGGGAATAATCTTTAGTCATTTGTTATAATGTATTGTTTTATTCCTTGGAGCCTTGTTTTGATTCCTTTGTATGTGATCAAGTATATAATTATCAAAAGTTTGCCTTTGAAAGCATGGTTCATGCTACTCACCTTAAACTCCTTGAAAACTCCTTAGATTTGATTTACGTTTTTAAGGGCACTTGAAAAGCCCTTGAATTTAGAAAATCAGCAAAAACTCCTTAAAAACTCCTTAATTCTAGCTAAAGTAGGGAAAAATTCTAGTATTGCAAATTAAAGTTAACTAAAAATTCTGGTATTGAACATCATTTCGTAAATTCGTAAATTTTCGTATATCAAAGCTGTCGCAAAAAGTGCTTACAAATTAATTTTTGCTCCTTGAAAACTCCTTAGATTTTGTTTACTGACTCAGCATGAACCCTGTGAAAGAACATACAGCATATTGACTGTAATAGAATGCTAAGCCTTGTAAATGTCAGTGTTGCATTGTGTATCTGCAATAGCCATTATACTTGATGAAGGCTTTGGTCAAAGTGTTGTCAATTGTTTCATTTCTTCCAGTAAGTACAGGTTATCAACAGAGCCAGGCATCAGACATTTTGAACAATAAAGGATTGTTGCATTTTTATCACAACTGTAAATTAATTGTCTTGCATGCTGATTGGTCCAGACCTGTGATAAATAGGAAGGAATCACCTGGTTCAACAAAATAATGATTAAGTGTAGATTGTGTGTGGGCAGGAAGAAGGTTTAGAATTTGTGGTAAAAAAACAACAACAGAAATCTGTTGAATTATTGTGGTATGTCATATGTGGTATTGTGGTATGACAAACCATGCTAAGTTACCTTCAAAACTTTGTTAAGTACACATGTACTTAATATATATATATATATTATACATATATTTTTTACCGCGCAAAACACCTTACCGTGGCCACCTAATTAAAAGGTTGTACAAGTTAACCAATCAGAAAGCGAGAATTTGACCTTAATATAAAAGACACGCTGAGTGTCAAACGGTAAACACTTTGAAATGTTCAAAGAGAAAAACAAGACCAAAGTGTCTGAAAAACCTCCCAGGATGTTTAAATTTGAAAATGTGTAGCAAATAATTTGAAAAGAGAAACTTTTGAATGCTAAGCTTGTTCAAAACTTTAATTGGGTGGCCACGGTAAGGCGCGTTATGCTGTAATAGCATCATTTATATACTGTCAATATATTAACACAGCATCATTGTTACTATTTTTTATAATTTTCTACTAAGTAGAGAACAATCAATTATTTTTCAAACAACTTCACTGACTTTATATATGTATTTGTTTTCCATAGAACTGCAGTTATTACTGGTGAGCATATATTCTATTATTTAATAATACAGTTGACTCTTTCGTAAGTGACCAGCCTCGGACCAGAATAAAGTGGTTGCTAACAGGAGATGGTTGCTTACGAGAACCTTAACACAGGAAGCCCAAACCATGAGAACTCTATCAAATGAAGCCCAAACCATGAGTAATTTGTAACATGCCCAAAACTACTGTATCTTAACTCTCTCTTTGGCATATTTTTTTCACCACGGTAACTCTAAAGATGTTTTAGATATTGTTCCCCAAAAGGTAGCAGTCTATAATGACTCTGGATGGTCTCTTATGAGAGAGAGAAAACAATGAAAAAGTCCAAAACTTGAATTCTAAAGTGGCCGCGGTCGCTCACGAGAGAGATTTATTGCAGAGTTTATATGGGATTTCAACAAAAATGGGAAATTGCAATAGTGGTTGCTTACGGGAGATGGTCGCTTACGAGAGTGGTCATCAAGAGATAGTCAACTGTATTATTTTATAATGATTACAGTGCGACTACTGAAACCGGGGCCACCCAAACAAATTGTCAAAATAAATAGTTTTTGAGATCAAACGAAAAACTTGTAGAGGGTTCTCACAGGCTAAGATGTTTCTTATTCAATCTTGCTCTATTGCGTTCACAAATAATGAAAATTATTAGCATTTTAAGCAAAAAATTCAAACATTTGTAGAGATTCTATTGTTCATATTCTCGATCGTGATTGGATAATCATGTTTTGGTGGCCCTGGTTTCAGTAGTCGCACTGTAAGAGTCTATTTATCTGCCATCTTGAACTGAACCTTTAGAATGTGCTTCTAAAGTGCCTTGAAATTGCTTTCTGAATACATGTGAGTAGTGAATACATGCCTTATATGTATGATTTCTGTATTTATTGTCTATTTATTTTTCTAGGGGTTTTAGCATTTTGGTTGGGTACTTTATCAACCATCCTCTCTACACTCCACCAAGTAAGAACACAAATCATTGCTAGTTTGACTTGACCTTGACGTGTACTTACAGTTGTTTTAAACAATGAATTGAAATGCATTCAGTGTATATGTGAACTACAGATACATGAGAAAAATATCATATGCCCTTGGCGGGAATTGAACCCCACGGTTAAATATATATTAACTTTACCGGTATTGATAAATATATTTATAAAACTCATTAATAATTCCTTAGAATTTGACAAATGAAATCAAGTCCATGATAAGTTCTGTAAATCTCATACAGACTTTGTCCTGATATGCATAAGTTTCAACTTGAATTTTCTCCGCCTTTTATCTTGACAATTTTAGTAAAGTTTAAAAGAACCAACATCACTTCATCCACTTGCCATTGTCAGGGTTCGTACGTACAGAATCCTCAGAGAAAATTTCCAAAACTTTTCCAAAACTTTTTCAAAGCCTATTACTCAAAATTCCAAAACCACACAAGCGAAAAGTGCCAATGGGCATTGATTGCGGCAGGCAAAAAAATCATCAGCCGTTTTTTAATCACAACAAAAACAGTTCTTTGCAGGGTAGGAGCTGGGCAACTGACAAAAAATTCATAACTTTTCCATAGCCCAGCAGGTGAAAAAGGAATTTTCCAAAACTTTTCAGGTCCTGGAAAAATGCATTACCAATTTCCAAAACTTTCCAAAACCCGTACGAACCCTGCATTGTATATCGCACCATACAGATTGGCTGCTCATATTGTAAATAAAATTGTAAAGGTTATATTCATTGTGCAATGATTATTCTACTGATGTCATTTTAGTAATGTACATGTTTTTCAATACTTGTATTTTCTATTGTCTTATTTGTAATTTCAACAGTGTATGGGGATGCCCAGATATATGCTGGACTAGCTGGATTTATTGTAAGTTATGACTCGTACACAAATTGAAAATTGCTTAAGGAAGGGATGTAACAGCACCTACACCACTAGGAGAGAATGGGATGTTTGTGCGGCCAGTGCTTCCTTGACTAACTCAAAGTATATTATGCAGTCACTCCAGAATCCTTTGGGTCCACTTATATCATCAAATCGTTCAATGACCTTTAGAATCATTCATTTCAAGATGGACACTCTAGAGGACTTTGACTAACCCAATTAAGTACTGTATGTTACAGCTGCTTTCATTAACCTGTGAAACATACTTTAGTGTATTACTCTTTAATGAAACATACTTTAGTGTATTACTCTTTAATGAAACACACTTTAGTGTATTACTCTTTAATGAAACATACTTTAGTGTATTACTCTTTAATGAAACATACTTTAGTGTATTACTCTTTAATGAAACACACTTTAGTGTATTACTCTTTAATGAAACACACTTTAGTGTATTACTCTTTAATGAAACACACTTTAGTGTATTACTCTTTAATGAAACACACTTTAGTGTATTACTCTTTAATGAAACACACTTTAGTGTATTACTCTTTAATGAAACATACTTTAGTGTATTACTCTTTAATAAAACATACTTTAGTGTATTACTCTTTAATGGAACATACTTTAGTGTATTACTCTTTAATGCACCTTAATTCTATTGCGTTCTTTTGTTGTTATCACACATTAACTAATACACTTTGTTTCACGGGTTAATGAGAACAACTCTAGATAGCTCTAATTATCATCACCCTCATAAAATATGACAAATGTAAGTAGGTTACTTGCACAAACAGGTGGCTCACATGACAATCTCTCTAAATACAACTGCAATACTGAGAAGTGGAGAGAGGTGGCAGTAATTTAAAGATTGAGTAATTACGACGTTGGATGGCAATTAATAGCTACACTTATTGATAAACTTGAGCTAAACTCGACCACTGGCAGCCCAACTAGTCTATCTGAGGAATTTATGAAAGCTTATATAAATTATTTTTTACCATAGATAATAAAAGTTTTTTGTTATTCTTAAAAAAAAGACCATTACACGTTGGCTTGAAGATATGAATTTTATTTTCTCGTGTTAAAAACAACATTTTACTTGTTGCTCACTGCGCTCGCTCATAAATTATTTTTTTCACCACTTGAAAATAAAATTCATATCTTCGCGCCACCGTGCAATATCCTCTATATATGTAGTGATGTTATCTTCCTTTTATTCTATCAGATCAATGAATATGGTAACTTTGTGATTCACTGTGCTCTACGGGATCTTAGGCCATCAGGTTGGTTGTTAACATATAATTAGCAATTATTGATTGCATAAGACGGAGTATGATATGAAGAATTGTGCAGAGCAAGGAGGGTTTTATAACACTCTCTGGGATATGTCACTTTGAGTGGCATTTACTTTACTGCTATTTGCACTTGTGTGAGCCTGCGCCAAATTGTTGATTAATTCCAGACGTACTTCATTAACTCGAGCGTTTGAAATGTCAAACAGTTTGTCAAGGTATCTAGGCCAAACATACCCTGGGTACCAGAGGTATTTTCTACTTGATTTAGGGTTTGTAAATTTGACTGTTTTTGATTCAACTAGAATTCAACCTCTGGCCCAAAGAGCTAAGAAACTCACTTCTATGTTGATTTGATTAACACTCAATTATAGCTATATTTGGAACCTAATCTTGTCAAGTTATGTCCAATCAAAGCTCTTCAAAGTCTTAAAACCAATTATTAACATTACTATGGAATAACAAACAGTAGTACAAAATTAATGATAAATACAAATACTAGATCAAGAAACCCTCTAGTTTCTAGGGTAGGCCAAACGTTGCTAAGTCGATTGGTTTGTGCTTAAAGATCTTTTACGAGTTTTGAGTAGGAATACTCTATATAAGTATAGTTTAATAAACAAGCAAGAGTGTTTTATCAGGATTTAAAACCACGAGGCGAAGTCAAGTGGTTTTAGACCTGATAAAACACGATCTGCGAGTTTATTGAACGGCTTCAAAAACTCCAACCTAAATTTTGTGTATTTGTAAAAAAAATCAACGATTTATGAAAGTTTATTAGAGAAAATTCATGTTAAAATTTATGTAAATTATGGTGAATTTTTATCTTCTGAGTTAAAACATTTGTCACGGTTACGATTTCTTTTGTAAATTTCTCATGAATTATTAATGAGTTTTTGAAAGTCTGATAATTTATCAACGTTTTAGTAAAAATTGACAATATTGTGAAAAAATAATCCACCTTCAACTGTGACAATATTCATGTTTGCTAATATATGCAACTTTCTAACATTTAAACTGGCCTAGACCAGGAGCCTGCTCCCTGGAGGGGTACTCCCTTTGTCCAAGTGGTAGGGGTGATCGGCGTACCTTTTAGGGTAGAAATATTTCCTATTTTCCGGTCCTTTTAGGGTTCTGGCTCAAAAATCAGTTATGTAATATGATTTCGTAGCTGTAATATATTTTCAAGGTTTTTTGTTGCTTTATTAGGGTAGAAATCGATAAGGCTTTATCAGTTATTTTTATCTGTGCGTACCTTTTAGGGGTCGTTTTTAAAACCTCCGCCAATCACCCCTACCACTTGAACAAAGGGAGTACCCTCCCCCCCCCCAGGATATTTTTCAGCTTTGTATGATATTCTTCACATTTTTTTTTGTGTATGTACACTATTTTTTTTTCAATGTAAAAGCTGTGCTCAATATTCCCCCCCCCCCCCCCCCCCCAATTTATCATTTAGACAACAGAAAGTCTCGCGCCCATGCCGTTAAGATGAGATAAGATAAGATAACTTTATTTACCCATGGTAAAGACACATGAGAGAAAATATAAAGAACGATTAACAAGCGTAAGAGTGTCACGAGGCGTACAATGTTATCTCATTAAATTAATAAAAAATTAAGAAAATAAAAATATTTTAAGAACTACATAATAATTACATCACATTAACGAACAGTCTTTCAGCTGAGCTAATCTTGACTTTTACTAACATAGGATCAACAGAACGTAGAATACCTTATGCTAACAACAACCCTATGGCACAAGCATTCAAGTTTGTCTCTTGTCCAAACTACATGTACGAGGTAAGACAAAAATGCATATGTTTTACAGCCATCACTCATTCGTACTGTCTGGGTCTACTCACGCTATATTCCACTACTTTCCACATTTCTCTTCCACAACACCCAACTCACATGTTGATTTTTGCTGATGGAGGAAAACTGAAAAACTGTAAAAGACTTATAGCAAGGGAGATACAACACATCAAACAAACTTAACTCCCATATAACTTCATGCCCTAGAAGCCAGGACTCGAATCTGGAATCGTTTTGTTAGAGTTTTCATACAAAGATAGGGATTTGCATTGAGGTCCATTACCATATAACATGGTGCATCATCATTCATTACCAAGGTCATGGCAATATCATTTTTCTAAAGGACATTTTTCATCACAGGTTGGAGCATGGGTGTGCTTTACATTTATGACACAAACATTAGGAAGTAAGTTGTAGAATTAGTAATTTTGATATCAAAATAATCTACTAATGCTATTGTTTTCTATTTTTAATTAGTACTATTTAGTACTAATCAGTAATATTTGATTAATAAATTATTTTATTACAGCTGCCTTGTTTACATTTGCCGGGTTCTATCAAATGGCTGTGTGGGCTGAAGGCAAACATCGCAACTACAAGAAAGAATTTAAAGATTACCCAAGACAACGCAAGGCCATCCTACCATTTGTACTCTAACACACACATTGTCAAGTTTGAAAAGCAATGTAGATAGCAACTGCTGCAATTCATTGCCAAAATGAGGTTTTATTGCTAGCATTCTATTGGCTACATAGCAAACTGTTTCTATTTTTTATCAGGAAAAACCTATACTAACTAGCGAGTAAAATCCATTGTCAAATATAATAGGTTGTATCAATAAATGGTATGATGAATAAATATTACATTAACTGTAGTCTTGTTCACTTTATTCACTGACTAATAGCATTCATAAGAAAGTCTATTTAGCCTTTGATATGTCCACCGTCCTTCACTGTCCACTATGTTCAGCTAATGATGAAGCATTTACTAATTCATGGAATACATCACCAGGAATTGCCTTTGCTACAAGTCCTGTAGGATCACTAAACTCCTGTATAACCTGACCTCCTAGAAACCACAGCTCACATACTGATGACCACAAAGACTTGCATTGATCATCTTGACTACAACGTAACTTATCAGCCTCTTTCATGAACAAGACAACTGACTTTAAAAACATTACAGCACTGACATGAGAGACAATACTTTCTTTCTGATATCTGAAGAGCATTAATCCAAGGACAGCTAAATGTGCCAATAGATCAATGTTTTCTCTACTGTTAGCTATTGTAGATATGTTGGCAAGTATGTGCATAAGTAATTCTTTGAATGAGTTATCATTGGTCACAAGTTTTTCTTCTGTAACAGCGAAGTTAAGGAACACACCAAGCAAAGTCACCAATGGTGTCTTTGAGTCTACAGTAGTTGTGTTATCTTCCTGGCAGCGTTTCCAGAGTACTTGGTAGTACTTTATTAGTATGTCCTGCAATGAATTTTCAATAAGGATTTTCCTGGATTTCTCATCTGAGGACAAGTGGCATAATGCAGGTAACATTAAGCGAATCATTTCCACGTCACCATTCTTGTTTATAAGTTCTGATTCTTGTGTTTCTAGAAACAAAAACAAAAAATAGGTTATTTGCATTAAATGAAATTGTCTACAATTCCTTTTTCCCTTTCTTCCTTCTTTTGTCTTTTTAAACATTACTATTGCTGAAGGCAAGGCAAATATTATATTATTGCATAATAACTGCAACAGTGATACTGATATTCATCAAGCATGCATAAAAGTATGCAAATACATTAAAAGTAGACATACTTGTATGCTTTGAGCAGATAGACCAAATCATCTAACGCATTGCTATACATGTATGTTTCCGCCAATTCAAATCTTGTGGGAATAAGATTGATTCTTTGTCTTATGTATTTTAGGAAACTTTTTGGAACAAAAGCTTTTACTCCCAGTGGTTTTGAATTAGGTGGAAACATACATAGCAACGTGTTAGTCAATTTGGTCTATTGTACATGCTTTCAGAAATATAATTTACTTTTTTTATAAAAACTTGCTGCAATACATACCACATTCACTTGAACCTGCTGGCAATGTATCCCTAGCAATTGTGATCAGGAATGGCACAACTTTGTTAACATCTTTTTGTAACGCCATGGATTCCTCAGCCAGCCATGCCAGTAAAACCCTTGCTGATGCTAACACTATGTCAAACTCCTGTGGACAAGAGATCAACTTCTCATCATACTTGACTGATTGCTGCTGCAGGAATGCTAACACGGACATCATTGCTTCAGTTATCTGGGAGTAAAGTTTAGTGACTTGGGTTCCCTGTGTGTTATTGTCAATGTCAGTCATTGTTATTAAGTATGCTATGATATTTTCAAGGATATTGTAACAGCAAGTCAGCAGGGTTGCTTTTTCAATCAACTGCTCTGTTGTGCTCTCATCTAATATCATTCTTATCTCAATGCTTACTGACGTGGTAACAAGGGTAAAGAAATCAGCCTTGTTAGTATCTGTGCTGTGATTGGTCAGTAAAGACTGTTTCTGGTTATCGTCTAATAACTCTACCAAGACAGACACAAGAACTAAAGCAGGATCTCTTTGACATGATGTAACCTTGCCTTGTAGAATATCACCCAAACCTGCGGCAAAGTCTGATAGCACTTGGTTAATGTTATCTAAATGACTCAAGGCATTTCTAAATGCTTCTGCATCTGTATGAGAAAGCAAAGACAGCAGATTGCTGCAGCATGTAAACTTGTCAAAGTCTTGTAAAGTTCTCAGTTTCTCTGCACTGTAGGCAACAAGTTGAATCAAAGGTTTAGGGTGTGTATTCCATAGTTGTGCTGCAGTAAGTGAAGCGATATTCAGTAAAACCTCCCATGCTACCTTAGATTGGTCTGATCCTGACATGATGATGTCACAAAAACAGTAAACCGTGCCTTTCTGTGATAAAACCTTACAACCATCAACAAAGGAACTGAAATAGCTGAGTATTTGATATACATCATCAACAGTCGACTTTTCGTGAGCTGGGTTAGTAATTATTTCGTTCAGGACTTCAACTTTTGACACCATCTGTGGATGCAGCAACAGCTCTTGATCAGTGGCAAAACAAGCTAATATAGCAATGGCTAGAGCCTGATACATGCCATTCTCAGGACCACTCTTGGTTTTCAGAAGTCTATTAATAAAGGTGAAGCCAATGGCATCGTAAAGAAGTCTTCTCTGTGCACTGTCAATGTTACTGGAGTGAACCAAACGAGTAACTAGCAGAAGAGCAGCAAAGCGTTCATTATCGGTTTTAGACGACTGAAAAATAGAAATACACTTGTTTAACGCAGCAGTCTGGTCGTCCATTGAAGGAAGACTACTTGTATTTGTTTGCGAAGCCATTGCTCTTCAAAAAGGCAGGAAGAACGCGTTAAAAGCTCTCATTTACGCAGAGAGAACGTTGCACGTGTCCGCCATGTTGTCTTCCGCGCCTAGACTACGATCGATAGCCGCTGAATTTAAAACCGTGGATTCGCCCATAACTATAGTGACAAGATGGCGTCGCTGTTGTGACATGGAGTTCAAAAGAAAGTTTGATTTAAAGACTTGTGAATCAACTCAGGATGTAATCATTAATAGCTTAGCAGTATGGCTAGTCTACTTGGCCATCTTCACTTCTGGTCTTTGAAAAAATTGGTGCCGGGACTTGGTAAGAAAAATGAATTTTTTTCCAAGAAACAATAAAAATAGTCGTGTATTCTCCACTGTTCAACCAGTTCTTAGTTTATTCACTAAATAGCTTAAGTATATTTTGATTCGTTTTAGCCTTATATTTGCAATAAAGTACCTGGTTCATAGTAAGTTGCTTCATTATTGTGATCTAAACCTTAAACTTGGTTTGTTTTTATTTTTAAGGAAACGACATTGGGAGTCACAGTTATCATGAGAAATCTTTAGGTAAGGCCCAAACATCTAACATTTGCCGAATCTAGCTAATTCAAATCAGCGAAACATATTTGAATTTATTTGCATTAGATTCTGCACATGTGAGATGCGATGAACTAGGACCAAGAACTACATTTATTTTAATATTATCTAATACTTAACAAATTTACGATAATTTTGCATGGTATGCATCCCTCTTATTTACCCTGGTTGGCGTCATTGAGTCGTCTAAATTGTTGTGGATGCACAAGACAAAGTTGAGACGAAGTCGTAAGTGGTAAATAAGAGGACATACCACGCGAAACTATCGAGAATTTGTTTTTTACCACATTAAAAATATTTTTACTGCTCGCGACAGTCTGTGGTATGTACTCTTATTTACCACGGTTCTTGACCAATCAGAAAGCGAGAAAATTATCAAATGTGGTAAAATAATACATTGAGGAAATATGCATATAAGCACCATATGACACAACTTATACAAAATATTATGCTACCACTGACATTCAAGTGAAAAGTCCATTTGACATGTACATGTATCATTAAAATTTCTTGTTAAAATCAGGTACAAATGATGATAGCTATTCAGAGTGTAGAAGACGTTGGGCTGAAGAAAGAGGAATATCTTGGACACCCAAGAATAAGAGACCAGAAAGACTAAGAGATTGTTTGAAAGAGACAGAGGTAATTATAGATATATGTACATGAAACTATAAACCATGTGGGATCAGTTCCTGCTATATATTGAATGTGTGCCATGATAAAATAGAATTATAAGCTGTGATAGGTTGATTCATATAGGGAACATGTACTTATCAACAACTGTTTATTGTACCATACAAAAATACGCTTAACATTGCTATGAAACTCCAATTTTAAAACATAAAACAAATTGAGATTTATTGAACTTATTAAAGAAAGATTTTATAAATATATAAGCGGTGTGAATAATAAACTTTAAAGAAGTGTGACCAAGATGAAATTACTGGGAGCTACCAGAATTGTACAGTTACACTGTAGCTATGGCAACAATTAAGTTGTACATGGCAAGTTTGCCATATGGATCAAGTGATAAAAAAACATATGACTAAGAAATTTATGAACGAAAAAATAATTAGATACTAGATAAAGAGTTCAAATGTAGAGTGTAGAGTGACAAAAAGTGAGTTAGTGAGAAAGACAGAGAGAGAGAGAGAGAGATATTAGGTATACATACACGTCGACCACATCAGCTTAGTGCTGTAATTCTTTTCATCTTTAAATAAATATTATTATTATTTATATACTTTATATTTAAAAAGTGAGTAATTTTTCACAGTATAGTTTAATCTAATATTAATTAATTAATCTAATAATTCTAATGTTAACCTGGCAGGAAACTTTACACAACTTCAAAGTCATTCTCACAAGATGGAGAACTTTGAGAAATCTACAGGTATTTAATAATTTGTAAACATTACAGCATAATGCACCTTACTGTGGCCACCCAATTGAAGTTTTGTACAAGTTAGCTTAGCGTTCAAAAGTTTCTCTTTTCAAATTATTTGCTACACCTTTTCAAATTTAAACATCATGGGAGGTTTTTCAGACACTTATAAACTTCACTCTTGTCTTCGCTTTGAACATTTCAAAATGTTCACCGTTTGACACTCGGCATGTCTTTTATATTAAGGTCAAATTCTCGCTTTCTGATTGGTTAACTTGTACAAAACTTTAATTAGGTGGCCACGGTAAGGTGCGTCATGCTGTAATAGAATAATAATAATAATAATGATTACATTTTATATAGCACAAAGGTAATATAATTAAACTTGTATGAACATTGTAAAAAATGTTTACTTAACTTCACTTTACTGACATTTGGAGCTTTATCCCTTCGTCAGAGTTTTTACTCTGGGGGGGCAAAGGGGGGGCTAAAGCCCACCGGGCCCGGGTACTCCCTTTTGTCCAAGTGGTAGGGGTGATTGGCGAACGTTTTGAATGTAATATAGAATGTGGATCGAAATGACCGATGATGTGGATCAAATTACAGTGTGAATGGATTGCAATAGTGGATCGAAATGACCTGGATCGAAATGACTTTGGATCGAAAAGAGCGGTTATCATTTTCAAGTGTCAAAGTTTGTGATATCTATTAGCTAGAATAGACCCTTTTAGTTATGTATGCAAATTGCACATTTCAGACCACACGGCATTCCCCTGAGAGTTGTTCTTTTATGTCAAGTATTAAAATATGTATACATAACAAATGATTAACTCCAAAGGGAATGAACACGTGGTTTGAAATGGGAAAATAAACTTTGAAGCTGAATGGGTCTATTGTAACTGTACAATAATTATTCCTTAAAAATGAGAGTATCAAATATATTTTATAGGTCTGATGCACAGACAGCTCAACTATTCTGTTCTATTTTTACCACTGTTTTTGTGGCTACTGCCATATATGGCTGGTAGCCACTATGCTATCGGGTTGAGTGTAACAATAGAAACACAGGAAGCCCAACACAATCAAGGCAGCCCACAGGAAGCTTTCCCAAACAACACTAATGCTATTCGCCATCTTTGCAATTTGATGCGAAGGTTTGGATTTCTCATGCTTCTAATATAAATAGTTGCTGTTCAGTTTTCGTAAATGTTTCTTTTCTAGACCTTAGTTGTCACTACTTACAGTGACCATTTACAGTAGCCACATGCAGTCATAGACTGCCTATTATGATTATATATTCTTTGAGCACATGGATGGGCTTCCTGTGGTGGTTGCCCTGTGGTATATTTATTTAGGTGTGCACACATGGGGTTCCTGTGGCTTTTCACCAATAATTTGTTTAACACTAGTACAGCAGTTGTACATGCGAAAGTCACATGTAATTTGTAATTCCACATAGGAAACCTGATAAATAATTTTATACCTTATTTTAAAAAACAAAAAATCTTCAATTTTCTACTGTTGGATCTAGACATGTATACACATTTTTTTATTTAGTACTTATGATGACATTAAATTGTTTTTTACAATAATTAATACTTTAATCATTAGTATTAAAATATTTAATATAAGTACAAGCTATCAGATAACCATAATGCCTTGATTAGAATTACAATTTGTTACATTTGAATTACAAAAGCATAAAAAATAATAAACAATTTAAAACAAAAGGCATAAGATTATGGTTATTGGGAAAGTAGAGATATATAGAATACAACTTTAGCTAGTTAGTTTATATACTCCATAATCGGCTAGCCATTGGGAGTAG
Source organism: Metridium senile (assembly GCA_949775045.1). Lineage (NCBI taxonomy): Eukaryota > Metazoa > Cnidaria > Anthozoa > Actiniaria > Metridiidae > Metridium > Metridium senile. The sequence continues at coordinate 7,212,042 of OX459105.1, read as the reverse complement.
CTGGTCTGGCCCAATGGTCGAGCCAGCTGTGAAATTCATTCTTCTTCATCATCATCAACCTGATCTTGCCTCCGTCGAGGCTGTCCATTTTTCTATTTTAAGCCATTGATCTTGTGTGTATTTACGCTGATTCTTAACAAAATAGTAACTTTCGGCTGCCTGTGGTCCAATGAACAGTTTCTCTATCACAATGATAACAAAATAATATTGTGTTTTTTTTTATCATAAATTATTTGCTTGATAATATCTATATTTTATTTATAAAATTGTCTGTTATCAAATTTGTTGATTATTGTAGGCCATGCATGTACACTGTGCATTATAATATTAAATAAATTGTACATTAAACTATGTGTAAATTCAATATCTCTGTATTTCTATTGAAAGTTTGTACTCACCCACAATCCTTTCAATATTATTTTTCAGTTATTGCTTAGCAATGGAACAGTTATAACATGCCTGGTTTCCAGTAATTCTGGCGATGTCGAAAAGATATTTATTGACAAATCTTTAGTGGGAAAAATCCCTGATCAAGCTTGCAGTGGTGAGTAGTAACCTGGTAGTATGTAGGGTATTGTGTGAAGTAGGTAACAGTTAAGTCCCAGGGTGGTACTCCCTTTGTCCAAGTGGTAGGGGTAATCGGCAGAGTTTTTGAAAACAACCCCTAATCTAAGGTACGCACAGATAAAAATAACTGATAAAGCCTTGTTGATTTCAACCCCTAAAAGGTATGGCTGTGCGATGTTCTTGCCAGCCAAGCTTACTTTTAGCAACAAAGCATAGTAAAAATGACCCTAAAAGGTCACCCCTACTACTTGGACAAAGGGAATCCCCAGAGTTTTGTGGGAAGTAGGTAACATGTATAGAGTGCATTATCTGGAAAAACCTGAAATATTTGTTTAGGATTATGTAAACTGACCTTGGCTGTGACTCAGGAATCTCCAAATTCAATGTCTAGGACATGGGATTTTGTTATCTGCCTGAATATCAGGAATTTAAGTAATAGATAAAAGATGAGCGGGAGACCTTCATGGGCATTTAAAAAGGCGAGCAGCAGCCAAGCCTTTTTAAGCCCATAAAGGTCCGACGCAAATATTTTATATGACCTATCAAATCCCAACATTCATTTAAAACTCATTTACTAATTAGTTATTGAAGAAAAGTCCAAGATTAATGCATATGTTGTGGTTCAGGTTCAATATGATTTTAAACCAGTTCAATTTATTTTGAACCAGTACAATATTTATTGTACTCAGTCTGGTACAAATAGTCTTGAACTGGTACAATCTGACATTCTAAGAGGGAACAAGAACAAGAAAATTTTCACCTACCTTCTTCTCTTTCTAATCTACTCACCACTCCCTCCTTTTGATCTCACTTACACCTCCCCCTTACTCTCTCTCACTTACCTACCACTCCCACTTGACTTGCTAATGTGCCTTACTATGCCTGATACTTACTATTAAACTAATGTAATTGGGTTACCTGTGCTTTTTCATTCCTTTTTCTTACCACGGCTGGGAATTGAACCAGGATATTTCGCTTCTAAATCCAGAGACTACCCCACTATACCACGAGGACTTCAGTTGAAAATTTCGCATTAGACTTTTGTTTTATTCATAAACTCCCAATAATGGCATAAATTAAACCTAACCCTAAACCTAACCCTAAACCTAACCGTAACCGTTACCCTATCCTATTAAATCCAAAACCTAGTACTGCATGATTTGTACTTGTACAAAATAACTTGTACCAGTACAATATATATGGTACTGGTTCAAAATAAATTGAACTAGTTCAAAATCATATTGAGCCTGAACCACAACACACATTTCTAGTAATTAATGACATGATCATTACATTATGATCATGGGCACTGTGTCACTCTTGAAATCCCAAATTTGAAAGAGGTCTTGTAAGGTACAATATATAGGAGGCTGCTAGGAAAGTGAGATTGTTTGAAAAAAACGGCGTTCCCACACTTACACACCCTAAACTACAATACTTTGCACTACCAAACTAGGTAAACAATGTCACACTATTGTTTCTGAATCATCATCATGATATGTTTGTTTGTTTGTTTTCAGCCATTGTTACTGAAGGGTTTCTTGTCTTTGCGTTCCTTGACAAGTGTAAATTACTGTATGTCCATCTATCAAAGAAATCCACTTTGGACTTCAAAAAAAATGAAAGGATTTCCTCCTTGGAGCCAAAGGTACTACATGTAACTAAAGAAATCTTTCACTTCATTAGCTACATATTTAGATATACCATGGCCGAAAAATATGCCTTAATTGACCAAAGAGTTTACTTAAAGATACAGTTATTTTGAAATTTGTTGATAACTTTTGATGTTTAGGCTTCATGTGATGATAGGGCTCTCATTGTTTGGGCTTCCTGTGTTAAGGATCTCGTAAGTGACAATCTCCCATAAGCGGAAACTTTCTTCTAGGAGTGATACATTGTTTAATAAATACAATTATGATCCACAGTTGGTTTTAGTGGGATGCAGGATCTGGCAAATGTTGGAGGCAGGATTAGGGATACCATCAAAATATTATAACCAGGAATTAGCAAGTAAAGACCATGCCAGGCTTTATTGATTTTCAAATTAGGGCATGACGCAAAGGTTGACAGTAACCTTGATTACTTTTAGAAAGAGGGCCACAGGGTCAAATGTTGGTGCAAGCTGTCATGTGCTACCCTCTCTAAATAAAGTCACTTACTTACTGAGGTTCATCTATTGCTGTTGTTTCAGATTTCATATGCTGATCTCCTTGGTCCTTCTAGTAAGAGAATAGAGAGACATCTATCAATCAATCAAAGGCAAGACTTGGTAGGTTTATCACTGGTTGTTGTTAGTAATTTAATACACATTGGCTAGTTCAACTTCAACTTGTTTCCTTGTAGTTTCATGTAAGAGTAAGGAATGCTCTGCATTCAAATTAAATTATTTAAGATTTTTTTTAACTTGTTCTAGGTTTTAAAAATGTTGAATTAATGACGATCTTCACAGTAAATGTTTTCCCGATCAAGCCAACTTGTGAATGCTTGTAAAAAAAATCACAATTATTTTTTTTGGCCTAAATCTTTCAAAAATATGTTATTTGTGACTCAATTATTTTACTGTAAATTGTAAGTTCCAGGGGTTATAAGAACTTTAAGCAATATTGCATTAGAATATCCCCCAATTTGGGGCTTCAATGGGATTCAGACTGCTCAGTTTGTAGAGCATATATTAATATTACACATGCACAATTTGAGCAAGCAAAACTTTGAAAAAATAATTCAAGTGAAAATAGTTTTAACAGCTAAAATTGCTTTTAACACTTTTTTTGGTAATATTATGGCTGGTAGATAGCGGTATGGTGGGCTACACAGAGTGAAGAGGTATGGCCATGGTCACCCATGACAGGGGAGAAAGACAGGTCTAATATGATCATATTTGGCATAAATGGGTATGTAGCACATATTATTGCATAACCTTGTTTAATTCCCGCCAAGGGCATATGATATTTTTCTCATGTATCTGTAACAGGTTCCCATTTAAATCTGTACTTTCCCATTTAAATCTGTACTTATGCAAATTTTGTTGATGTGTGCTAAACACACAGATCAACCAATCAGAGTATATTATTTCTGAAGTGAACTTCTCTGATTGGTTAATCTGTGTGTTAAGCACACAGTATTTGACATCAAAATGTACATAAGTACAGATTTAAATGGGAAAGTACAGATTTAAATGGGAACCTGTTCTATATATTTTAGCCATAAAAATAACAATGTAGTTGAGGGGAAGGAAAGGTAAGTCTGAAATAGACAAAAGATAGTAGAAAGGGAAATAGAAATAAATAAAAAGATGATTGAAATAAACTTTATTTAATGAAAAGTGTAGTAAAGAGATAGAAATAGAAAAGGATTTAATTTCAAAATGAAGAGGAATGGGAAACAAGGAAAAGAGAAGGAACAGGGTGAAGAAGGAAGGAGGACACTATAGAAATGAAAAAAGCTGAAAACAGTCAAGAAACTTCTACTAGACAGTGCAACTTTAGAAAAGAGGAGCAAAGGAGATGAAAAGGGAATTGGAGAACAGGATATAAGGAGAAGGACTACGAAAAGAAAGAAAAATAATCCATGTTTTCTTGTAACTTCCCTTTTTATTTTGGGTTTTTCCGGATCCATCGGTCAGTTTGTAGGTAGAGCATGTTAATTTTATCAAATCAACCAATAACAGAATACCTTTACATAAGCTCTGCCCTAAGGATGGTGGACTGACCAGCAAAAATCAAAATTATACAAATGTTAGAGGATGTGATGCAATCTTATGATATAATTATGGTATACACCTAATTGCAAGAACGTTGTCCTGACTTTTGTAATTTAGTGGGAAAGGAATTAATCAAAAGACAAAAGAAGATCACTCAAGCTGAACTCTTAAATTGTTATTCCTGTCTTACTAAATTACTTAACGTTATTCTTTCATGTAACAACATTCTTGAAATTAGGTGTATCTAATATAATTGTTAGGTTTAATTAATTTATTGTTACTTTTATTGTTTTCAGCACCAAACTGGAAATGTTGTGTTATGTGAGAACAGATTGTGATCCAATTGACTTGGCATTCAGGTACAGTTTTGCTTGTATCTAGTACATATAGTAGAATATCACTGACAAAGAAATTAATTGAACCTTGCACTAAAAAGTGACATTATTTACCTTAAGGATATACAGGATACAATCGGGACGTTTTTTTAAAAAGCTCTTAATGCATTTATTTTACATCAATATCCCTACAAAGTATACATTTTCTGAAAGCTAAATGATAAAGATTACATATTTAGTTGAGGTTTTAAATAAAACTCATTACTTTTGGAGAAATCGGGCATATAGTGAAAGAGTGTTGTCTTAGCGCGAGATGTTTATTTGCAGAAGTGTTAATGTGAATGGATCAAATTTTTTGTCTATCAAAGTGTGCCTGCGATTTGTCTTTTGGCACTTCGTAATTTTTTTTATTGATTTTTTAAGTTCAACCTACATATTTTTCAGTGCATTCTTTAGTAAATGGCTAATATCTGATGAAATAAAACGAAAGAGAACAAACGCAGGCACACTTTGAAACTAGAGTTATGTTTGAGTCATCATGCCGATTTTCGTGTTAATTGGTCGAAAAACCTCTGCAAATAAACCTTTTTTAAAGTTGTATATTTTATCAAATTCTACTACTGAGAAATGTGTAGTTTTGTTTTAATAGGATTAAGAGATTATTTACTCGATGTTGACAAGCTTTGGCGCTGTAAGTCAATATGCGTTACGTAAGAAATGTGACCCTTGACTGATCATAACATGACTAAGACGATCTAGAACTCTAAAAACTCTGAGAACTAGTAGAATGATGAATTATCAAAATAAATATAAAAAACTTTGTATGTTGTTGCAGTTTAGTTTGGTTTTAGCTTACTCTGTTCAATTTGTTTTCGCTGTAATAACATGATACCATGTGGTCGTGACCTCAAAGATAACAAATTTTGACAGCTCCTGTCAATATTCCAATGCATTCATTAGACTATCAAAATGCTTTTTCTTTTATATCTTCTTTGTAAAAAATATTTTTGAACTCAATTTTTTATAAGGTTGTGGATGTCAATCTGTTGTTTGATTTGGTTTGTTTTAAAAAAAACATGTACTTTGAGGTGAATTGTGTCCTGCATATCCTTAAATCAAGCAGCTCTGTATAAATAATCCTCAGAAGTGAAAAGAGCTGCACCATCAAATTAGTTAAGGGGGCTTTCATTTATTAGTATATGGGGGGAGGGGGGTCACTAATTGTATGCTGCAGCCACAGGGACCCCTAATCAATCAATAATTATGAATAAAATAGATGAAAAACGCATGCGAATGCGATTGTTCGTTGCTTGGGCTTCCTGTGTCGACTACTGCTCGTGATATCTGTTGGGCTTCCTGTGGCCGCCGTTGCTTGGTTACTTGTCCACCCCTTGTGATAATATATATATTACTAAACTAGAGAGATTTGCTGAGAAAAGCTATGTGAGAAAAGTTTTTGAATTTTGCCATTCGTCACCAAGCAACGGCAGCCACAGGAAGCCCAACAGATATCACGAGCAGTAGTCGACACAGGAAGCCCAAGCGACGAACAATTGCATGCACGCGCGTTTTTCATCTATTTTATTCATAATTATTGATAGATTAGGGGTCCCTGTGCTGCAGCTTTAGTATAATTAACTGGGCAAAAAGCATCATATTTGGAAAAGACAACAGGTGTTGTTGCCACATCTCCCCCCCCCCCCCCCCCTCCCAAATTATTTTTCCAACAAGTCTTAGAGAATGGCCAATATCTGACATTTTGTACTTTGATTTACAGTGCGACTACTGAAAACGGGGCCACCCAAACAAATTTCAAAATAAATAGTTTTTGAGATCAAACAAAAAAAATGTAGAGGGTTCTCACAGGCTAAGATGTTTCTAATTCAATCTTGATATATTCTGTTCACATATAATGAAAATTATTAACATTTTAATCAAAAAAAGTCAAACATTTGTAGAGATTCTATTGTTCATATTCTTGATCAAGATTGGATGATTATGTTTGGTGGGCCTGGTTACAGTAGTCACACTGTAAGGGAGACAGGGTGATGATCATGTGACCTCAGGTAGTTCAATTCACCTATTGAAAACAAACATTGAAATATAGTTTAGAGAAGTCTTAGTATTTTCTAATATCATAGTCACAACCAGCCCCACCATGTCCATACAGTTGAACAGTCTTTAACAGATGAAGAGAATACAAGTATTGATAACTGTATTTATGAATACTCCAAGAATAAGGTAATAATAATGGAAGTGTCAATACCACTACATAGTCTTCAATAAAATGATATTGCTTCAAGTTTTTAGATTCCATTTTAACCTGTATTTTACTGTTTATTATGATACTGTCAATGTCGTTAAAGTTGTCCTTGACTATTACAAATCTTCAAGCATGCTTGAAATTGTACTTCAGTGTCTTTGAAGAGGCAACATAATCATAACGACAAAGTATATTACTTGAGATGGCCAGAGTATCGTCCACACTACTAGTATAACCAAAGTATTCTTTAGACCTACTTTAGATTGCTAGTGTGTGTGAACCCACCTATTAGAACTGCCATACCGTTTTGACAATGTGAAAATGGTTATGGCTGCTCTAATGTAATATTATAATATGTTGTTTGTTTGAATGTTTTTTTGAGGGTGCAGAAGGGGGGAGGGGGGGGGGGGGATCCCATTTCCCAGTTTATATTTGGACCAAATCCCAGTCAAAAATCACATAATCCCATCAGTTTTGCATAAGTCTTCAATCCCATTCCCATTTTCTATTCTTCTATTTGTAAATCCCAGTGCCAGTGCATCCAATCCCATTTTCCCAGTCAAATAAGGCCAATCCCAGCTCCCATTTTACCCCTTCAGGACCTTTTTTTATTTGTTTTACATCTTTGTTTTATGTGGGTAATTAACTAGTACTTGTTTTTTGACTAATTCTAATGCGGCCGGTAAATTTGTTTGTAGTCAGGAAGCTTTGGTTTTTAATTATATATTTCTTGTGTTTCATTTGGATTATAATATTATTATTGATCATTGGTTTACCAGATTGAAAGAGTTGCAGTTACTACAATTCCTATAAACTGTAAGTAAAATCAAAATTGTGTAGTTGATTCATCTAGTTTTATTTGTCAAATAACAAAAAGTGTAAATTTTAAGTAAAATACTTGTTAGAATTGAACTGGTAATTTTTCCTCTAGAAGCTAAAGTTAGTCTTCTTTTATTATAGGCAAACTAGAACTACAATCTTGGCAGAAAGTAGTGAGACACTTTTAGGGTTTTCTCTATTTGACCTTTACCTATATATTTTTTTCTATAACCCTCCCCTCCCACTCCAAGCAATGTTGGTTTTTAGTTAACATGATTCCTTAATGACTGCCAAGCCAACATTGTGTAGTGGGGGGGGGGGGGGGGGGGGGATGGGAGTGGCGTTAACAACAAATTGAAGCCCAAAGTGAAGAATGGTGTCCCTGTTTTGAAACAGTTGTTTCAATTACTTTTTGCCGAGATTGTAGCTAATGTTTGTAAAACAATAAACAGATTTCAATCATTATTTTTTTATTGAAAGTGATTAGCTTACGTTGTATGCATTCTCAGTGAGAACCTTTTCTTGTGAGAATAGTAGAGGATGGTTGTTTATCTTGTTGAAACATGTTCCTATTTCAGCTGCTATTGCAGTCCAAGAGCGTAATCAGGCAGAAGACAAGCTGTTGATTGGTTGTCAGAATGGAACACTTGTAAGTAACCACAACATTAATATAGAATGCCTTGGTTCCTTCACCTTGGTGTTTACATATTGGAGGCATTTGAAACAAACCATAAGATTGTAGCTAGTACCATAATATTACAAAAACAAATAGGTCGAACAAAGTTTTTTCAAATTCAAAGATTTATATATGAATAAATATATATTGGTCTGATCCATGGTAATTTAGTTATAAATGAAAGTGTGTATGATGGTGATTTCATGTACATGTGTGTACATGTACACATACGCATATACACACTATTTCAAATTCAAAACTATTAGTACGATCTACATCCCCTCCACTTATCCTCTCACTTCACTTCAAAAGCTTAGTCAGATGTCTAGCTATGCAGTAGATTTAACAGATAAAACTGATCAATATTTGACAGGGGTAACAAGTTGGTACTGATGACATGATTAGAATAGTCAAGTCTTAATGCATTTATCCATGGTTGTTGGAGGTGCAGTTCTAGGGGGATGCAACAATTGATGCTAATTAATCCCACATTAGTCTATTTTTCAAACATCCATTTATTAATTAATATGCATCTTATATCTTATTGATTTTTTTGTTTGATACATGTAATATAATGTGATTCAATTCTGATTGTTGTTGTGTTGTACATGTAGATGCTTTATGACAGTCATAGAAGAATCACACAAATGACCAAAGCAGCTGTTGTAAGTACCATTGACTACATTATGTAAAATATTGATTCTCAGTCTTACCCTTGATAGCATGTGGTCTATTGTTTTGTATTTAGTAGAGCATGTGATAAAATAATTTATTATATATCCTTTTCAAACTTGTTTTCTTATTGGTGGAGAGCATCTCACGTGGAGGGAAATAAATCTCTATAACTCCCATGCAAAATGAATAAATAAATAATTGGATATATAAATGAATAAATAAATAATTGGATATATAAATGAATAAATAAATAATTGGATAAATAAATGAATAAATAAATAATTGGATATATAAATGAATAAATAAATAATTGGATAAATAAATGAATAATTAAATAATTGGATAAATAAATGAATAAATAAATAATTGGATAAATAAATGAATAAATAAATAATTGGATATATAAATGAATAAATAAATAATTGGATATATAAATGAATAAATAAATAATTGGATAAATAAATGAATAATTAAATAATTGGATATATAAATGAATAAATAAATAATTGGATAAATAAATGAATAAATAAATAATTGGATAAATAAATGAATAAATAAATAATTGGATATATAAATGAATAACTAAATAATTGGATATATAAATGAATAAATAAATAATTGGATAAATAAATGAATAATTAAATAATTGGATAAATAAATGAATAAATAAATAATTGGATAAATAAATGAATAAATAAATAATTGGATATATAAATGAATAAATAAATAATTGGATATATAAATGAATAAATAAATAATTGGATAAATAAATGAATAATTAAATAATTGGATATATAAATGAATAAATAAATAATTGGATAAATAAATGAATAAATAAATAATTGAATAAATGAATAAATAAATAATTGGATATATAAATGAATAAATAAATAATTGGATATATAAATGAATAAATAAATAATTGGATAAATAAATGAATAATTAAATAATTGGATATATAAATGAATAAATAAATAATTGGATAAATAAATGAATAAATAAATAATTGGATATATAAATGAATAAATAAATAATTGGATAAATAAATGAATAATTAAATAATTGGATATATAAATGAATAAATAAATAATTGGATATATAAATGAATAAATAAATAATTGGATAAATAAATGAATAATTAAATAATTGGATATATAAATGAATAAATAAATAATTGGATAAATAAATGAATAATTAAATAATTGGATATATAAATGAATAAATAAATAATTGGATATATAAATGAATAAATAAATAATTGGATAAATAAATGAATAAATAAATAATTGGATAAATAAATGAATAAATAAATAATTGGATATATAAATGAATAAATAAATAATTGGATATATAAATGAATAAATAAATAATTGGATAAATAAATGAATAATTAAATAATTGGATATATAAATGAATAATTAAATAATTGGATATATAAATGAATAAATAAATAATTGGATAAATAAATGAATAAATAAATAATTGGATATATAAATGAATAAATAAATAATTGGATAAATAAATGAATAATTAAATAATTGGATAAATAAATGAATAACTAAATAATTGGATAAATAAATGAATAAATAAATACTTGGATTAATAAATGAATAAATAAATAAATAAAAGAAAAATAAACCAACCATAATGACAACATAATGTGTAAGGAGGCAAAACAGTTGTCTATTTACAAGCATGGTTCAGAGGTTGAATTTGACCCAATCAAAATCGGGATTAATACAGTCTTAGCTAGTTGGAAGAGTGGGATTTGAACAGGATACAACAGTCCACCGGTTTGAACAGGATACTTGTAACAGTCCACCGATTTGAACAGGATACAACAGTCCACCAGTTTGCGAGACCAATTGATGCTCTGACTATTTGATCGTGCTACTTCCTTAGTTCCCACATCAATAAAAACTAAAATAAAATCATGTCTAAGACTGAGCAATAAAAAACATGAAACTAGTGTAATATCTGTTCATTCCAAAACTATATGGTCCTTTGAATAGTTAATACAGCTAATTCTTGTTTGTCTTTGTTGTCAAGATACCTTGTTACATCCAGTGGCATCCAGCTGATGTGGTTGTTCTGGTATGCAGTGAGAAAGGTGAAATTCAGGTAAAGCTGATTGAGTACCTCCCCTCCCCTCCCCTCATCATTATTATTACTTTTATCTATTTATATTTCTTAATGTTTGAGTCAGAACTCGACCTGGACAACAGTGTTGAGGGGGTTAATATAACTAACTACTTGGCTACCCATACTACACAAAGCTGTGTACTACAGTTGAACATTAAGACATACAGACATAAAGACATACAGACATAAGAATTTTCAGGAATATCCAGGGGGGGTACTCCCTTTGTCCAAGTGGTAGGGGTGAATGGCACACCTTTTAAGGTTAAAAATATTTCCTGTGCGTACCTTTTAGGGCCCTTTTAGGGTTTAAAAATCAGTTACGTAACATGATTCTGTAACTTTAAGGGTCATTTTTACTCTGCTTTTAAGGGTCGAAATCAACATTATTTAAGAGTTATTTTTATCTGTGCGTACCTTTTAGGTCTCGTTTTCAAAACCTCCGTCTACCACCCTTACCACTTGGACAAAGGGAGTACCCCACAGGATATTCCTAACTTGTTCCTTGATCAATAACACCATACCCTTGTGTTCTCAAGGAGAAAAAGGTTGCAATAATTATCCAATAATCTGTCTTTGTAGGTGTTTGACATGGCTCTAGCACCACTGTTCATACAACTGATAGCTTCAAACCCCAAGCCTCAAAGAGTCTTAAAACTACACAAATATTTCCAGTAAGTAAACTACGTAGTAAGAAGGTTTTGTAAAGGAGCCTGCAGGTAGGAAGGAAGAGAAGCAAGGAGGGGAGGATAAACATTATTTATTTCCTTTGTGTATTCCTACTTTCTTTCTTTTTTTCAAGAGTTATAAAGCTTCTTTACATTTTCAACATTGTAAAACATTACTGGATTTAAAAAACAAAATGATCCTCAAAGGAATCTGACGAGTCACGGCAAGTATGTTAAATCCCCTGTCATTCCAGTCTACTCATCGCCTGATGAAGACTAGTAGCAGTCAAAACGTCGCGGTCCAAACCCTCCACATTCGTAACACAAATTAATAACATACTATTTATTACAGAACTTCACTGAGGAATTTATGCTATAATATTATGAACTATCTTTGTTATTTTTATTCTTTTATTACTCTTCTGGAGTATATAAGATAATGAAGTAAATTATATAGTAAATAGTTTATTGTTTGTTGCTTTGAGATTGACTGTTGGTGTCAGTGTCTTCCCATTTATTAATTGTCTTTACATTTCTTTACCCTGAAGATGGCTTGCACTCAAATGGTTCCCTTCACAGTTCCCTGCGCCATCTTGAAAGGTAGCCGGGCCTTTGCTTCAAAGTGAGACGAAAGTTGAGCTTGCAATGATAGAGACCTGAACACCTTGCGTCCGTCTCGTTTTGATGCAAAGGCCAGGTTATCTTTCAAGATGGTGCAGGGAACTGTGAAGGGGTCAAAACACCAAATACCAACATCAAGGCAACTCAATGAACAACTGTTTTAGGTTTAGCTATTATTTCTATACAAGATTGAAGATAAATGCTATCCTTGTTTTATCAGGAACCCCCCAAGACTTGATTTGGTCACGTGGTCATGTGAAGCACCAATCATGAACATCACAGAAGGAAGCGTTGGCTGCCATGACAACTTGTTGGTATTATTTGACGGGTTGGTATTACATTGTTTGCAATTTTAAAACTTTTGTCATTTAGCTGACTGTCAAGTCCCGTGCCTATTTTCCACAAGCTATACAATGTCGTTATTAGGGGGCTGTCATTTATTAGTGGTGTATTGGGGGGAGGGGGGGGGGGGGGGGGTATATGTTGAATATGTTGATATTCAATGTTTATCTTTAATAGTGGTCCTATATGTATGTTAACAGTCGTACTATGAATCATTTATGTTGATATTCAATGTTTATCTTCAATAGTAGTCCTATATGTATGTTAAGAGTCGTACTATGAATCATTTATGTTGATATTCAATGTTTATCTTTAATAGTGATCCTATATGTATGTTAACAGTCGTACTATGAACCATTTATGTTGATATTCAATGTTTATCTTTAATAGTGGTCCTATATGTATGTTAACAGTCGTACTATGAATCATTTATGTTGATATTCAATGTTTATCTTTAATAGTAGTCCTATATGTATGTTAACAGTCGTACTATGAATCATTTATGTTGATATTCAATGTTTATCTTTAATAGTGGTCCTATATGTATGTTAAGAGTCGAGCTGGGTGTTATGAGTCATGGTAAACTTGGTGCTGTAGAATTGGTCTGTGAATACATTAAATATCAACAAGGGGAACAGGTAACAGCAACATTAATATATATATACCAGTTCAAGAATAAGTAGCAACACAATTATAAAATGTTACACTTATAAGGAATATGCATAACATAGATTCTTGAAATTCCTTGCTAGGTTTTTGCGAGACTACAATTCCCAGAGTGCATTGTAAGGTGTTGTGCATAGTTCGTATAAATAGATAAATGTACATAGTATTTAGCGTTGGAGCTGCTTAATTATGTTTTATTGTAAAGGACATTTGAATTAAACCTTTCCAAGAAAAGCCTACAAGCTAGAGGCGCAAAGGATCATGGATCAATTTTAGAATCAGAATGCCTTTCTTGTTGTGTGGCAATACAATCCCTGTGTTCTAGTAAAGTATACATAAGTTACCCATAGTCCACTGCGCTACTAACTTGTATGCTTTTCACTTTCCACGGGTGACAAAGTTTCTTGTAAAAGGTAGATACCAATGTTGTAATACTATGTCGGTCATCAAACCTTTCCCCTCTCCCCCTGGGGAATATTTGATGTAATTGTTTAACCGCTTGTTTTGTTCCCAGGCTGTGAATTTCTTAAACAGTATGAATTGGAATACAGAAGGCAATGCATGTTTTGCATGTATGTCGTTGATCATGAACTATCTCCTAAGATTGACTCTTAACTCTGAACGAGAGGGTCTTCTAGAGGAAACACTGGGCAGTTTTTACGCACCAAGCCGACCACTTAGTGACGTCACAGTGCTACAATTCAGGGATCCCATCAGTAGATTATCACGCCGGTTTTTTCATCATCTTTTGAGGTAACTAATGATACTAATACAGTCATTGTTAATTAAAACGGGGTAAATTAGAGAGCTGAGTAAATCGATTCATCCAGTTACTTACTTCAAAAAACGACTCAATCAGCATTGACACGATTAGGACCAAATCATTTTTCAAATGTTAATGTAGGTGGCCCACCAATAGTGCCGTTCCCAGTTCCTTGCGTCATCTTGAAAGGTAGCCGGGCCTTTGCATCGAAGGGAGACGAACGTTGAGCTTGTAATGATATATACCGTTTAACACCTTGCGAGACAATTATTCACGTGTCTTTATCATTGCAAGCTCAACGTTCGTCGATGCAAAGGCCCGGCTACCTTCAAGATGGCGCAGGGACTGTGAAGGGGACCATTGCGTTTTGCCTTGTACTGTTTCACTACGTCATTGTATGATATTAATCGTTTAGGCACAAGAGGTTTGAGAAAGCGTTCCTTTTAGCTGTGGATATCGGTGCAAAGGACTTGTTTATGGTTAGTATCAGTACTAGTAAAAGATTGATATATTGTATTTACATAGCCTAAAGTCCCCTTGACAGTTCCCTGCGCCACCTTGAAAGGTAGCCAGGCCTTTGCATCGAAGCCAGACGAACGTTGACTTGCAATGATAAAGACACGTGAATAATTGTCCCGCAAAGTGTTAAATTATAAATGGTCTCTGTCATTGCAAGCTCAACGATTGTCTCGCTTCGATACAAAGGCCTGGCTACGTTTCAAGATGGCGCAATTGTGTGGGAACTATTTCTCATTCTCTAATCTAGATATTTATAGACCGCGATTTTGAGGTGATGATAACAATACGATTATGTTGTTGATATCGATAATCGTTGTGATAATGATGGTGTAATGGCGATGACCGCCTATGATTAGTACTAGTATTGATTATGCCATTTGTTGTTGTTTCCTACAGGATATTCACTATCTCTCAATTGATGTAGGGAACTATGCTTTAGCTGATGTAGCTAAACAAAGAGCGATACAAATCGACAATGAATCACTAAGTGCATCAGGTAATTTCCATTTGAACAGCATGACATGGGTGTAGTGGTTTACCTCTTACCGTGTGGTCCAGGGTTCGAGTCACGGCTCGTGCATGATTTATACAGTAATCCAACACTAGTATAAATGTGTGAGATTTAATTAGCATACTACTCAGTTTAGTCAAACCTGCAGTAGACTTTACGGTATCTAGCCTGCATATCTTACGTATTTATGGTCTTGCTGTGCTCTCCATCCCCCGACCTGGGGTTGCTCTCCTATTGTTTTTCAAACCCACCTTCCCACCTTCCCACCCTTTCACCTCGACTCGCCTTTATCGTCCATTGGAGAGCACCGCCAGGTCTTCTCCAATTCTCATACATGAGTACAGTGAGACCGGTGTGAATAGAATACTATTGTTTGGTCAGCTTAATTGTTTGGAAAAGAAAGACTATTGTTTTTAAACCAATCAAAACAATGTTTCGATATGGTGTTGGATTGGCTGAATTATATGTGAGTTGAGTTTGTTTGATGTATTGCTCTATCCAAATCCACGAGGAGTTTTCTCCGGATCAGGTTTTTCCGATTTTCCTTTCATCTCAAAAACATCTGTGCAGAGTTGTGCTCTAAATATTCAATGTAGTGGTAGTGAATGTGGGTCTGAATCTTCCCAATTAGTAGGACACTTATGTCTGACAATCAACACATGAAGAGAGTTGTGTTTTCAATTATTTAATGTAGTGAGTGTGAGTCCCCCAATATATTAGTAAGACACTTATGTCTAGAAATCAACATATGCATGAGCAGAGTTGTGTGCTAAATATTTAATCTATATAGGGGTAGTGAGACCCCGTCTACACGGATCCGGATACTTTTGAAACCGCATACTTTTTGATGCGAATCGGCCTATCGTCCACACGAATCCAGTAAATCCGGTCACCGAAACCGCATACTTTGAATAGGAAACGATTAACAGGATTCATGTGGACGCAAATATTTCTATGCGGATTCAGCCGGATCGGATTCGTGTAGACGAGGCCTGAGTGTGAGTGTGAGTCTCCCCAATTAGTAGGACACTTGTGTCTGGTTAAAAGATTAAGACGATTAAAAAAGGTCGTGTTTCCCAATGTGTAGAAAGGATGCAGAATTAAATCAATCTCTCATCCAGATACTGGAGAATCATATGACGAAGAATCGTACGATGGCTCTGTTGAAAACGGCCAAGATAGCGTGGTATCCAATGACTACAAATCACGTGAAATCGACGTGAACCAATCACGTGGTAGGATTACAGCAAGAATTGACCAGGATTCTGCTGCTAGTTCCAGTCCCTATAGTCAGAGACGAGGTAAGAATTGGACGTTATATCCAACGGTATTTCAGTTAGTCATGATTGTAGCTATCAGCACCTGTGTGAGCCATGGTCACTTACCAGCATGCTTTGCGTTGTTTATTTTGATGAGAGTGCTCTAATTTATTCGCAGTCAGTTGTATTACGAGAAAACAAATAAAACAAAACGCTAAACGATTTAGCAAGAGCGTAAATACCCAATCATAATGTATCATAAAAATATATCATAATGTCGGAATGTGCTATTTTCATGGTCCACGAAATACAGCCTTTCGCGCGATGCATGCTGGTAAGTGACCATAGGTCTTTCATAGTTATTCTCTTCAGCTTTTGATTTGTCAGTGCAATATATTCCTTATATTTTTGCATTATTTATATTTTCAGTGGATTCCTCGCCCCAGCCCTCCTCATCAGATAGCTCCAACCAACAAGAACCATCTACATCAGGGACGGCTACAGGAGGAGCACTCAAGGTCGTACACTTTGGTGTCGTATGATATATGTAGTACTCTCGTTAAAGCGGACATACAGTTATGAATAAAGAACTCTGCACTATATATACACCTATTTCAAAATCATTGTCGCAGTAAAAGCTACAGTCAAGCCTCCTAATACTGCAAAGGATGTCGGTATTTTCATCGTAGTTTTAATTATCAATTTATACACCGAATCGAAACATGGCGACCAATTTGAATAACTTTTGTTTTTGACTGGTGGTCTCTCATACATGTGAAAACTCTTGTGTTCCTGCATGAGGTTGACCAATCAAAGGCTTACTCCGGGCCCTGAGATCGCCTAAGAACGCCTAATATCGCCCAGGATCGGCAACCCAAATATGGCTAAGTTTCCTAAAATCTTTTAAGATTGCCTAAGATCACCTAAGATTGCCTAAGAGTGCTGCATCGCCTAGGATCGCCTAAAATCGGCCAAGACCGCCAACTTTAATATGGCTAAGTTTCCTAAAATCGCCCAAATAACCTAGTCAAGAACAATAGTAGGTCGTCATATTTCGATTCTATATATTACACATTTTTGTTGATCACCAACACTGCAACAGCTTGTCATGATAATATAGTCATAAACACAAACTAAAAAATCATTTGAAGAAACTGTAAACAATAGAGAATATATCGACATAGCTTTGAATGCGACAACTGTTTTTGAAATAGTTGTGTATTGAAAAACATGCAGATGGAACCTTGTCTCCCTTCAATAAAAATACATTGTAAATAGCTTTTAATATAACTAAATTATATAGGAAGGTCCAGTATAATAGATATGTGCCACATCGGGACTGTTCAAGTTCACAAGTTTATTCACACACAATACAATACAAATTCTGATTAAAATATATGACAATAAATAGAATTACAATAAATAAAGTCCTTGCGTAAAATTCGGTGTAAAATTCAATTCAATTTAGATTCAAAACTTGTAAAAGTGAGAGATTCGAGGCGAAGTATCATTCACTCTAAATACAGTGGTAATACAGTGGTACCTCTATTAAGCGGTCACCCTCTATTAGGCGGCCACAATAAAAAGTCCCAAATCTATTCCTATATACTTGGTCATACCTATTCTATACAGCGGCCAACCTCTTTAAGGCGGCCACTTTGAAAAGTCCCGAGGGTGACCGCTTAATAAAGTTACTACCGTTTTAACATTCTTTGCCATTGTTTTATTCGTTCTCTTTATATTACACATGAAGTATTGCATGTACAAATATCTTTAAAATAAATAAAGACGATAAATACAGACATCAAGTGAGTTCTTCCATGAGCAGTTTCGCAGTTAAAAAAAATCGCAGCTTGAATCACGGGAAAATTGGCTATAATATTGGCTCCCATCCCTCAACCAATCATTGTCGATAATGGTTGGGAAGAGGGAAGATTATTGCAAACATTCAGTACAAAAACACACATGAAAGAACTAAATGTTTTCAGATGTCAGGCGGAGATAATTTGCTTTATAACATGTGTATCAGATTCTTATATATTGGTGATTAATAGTTCCCTTCCCAGTTCCCTGCGCCATCTTCAAAGGTAGCCGGGACCTTGTATCGAAGCGAGACGAACGTTCAGCTTGCAATGAAAGAGATATGTGAATAATTATCCCGCAAGGTGTTAAAATGGCTCTATCATTTCAAGCTCAACGTTCGTGTCGCTTCGATGCAAAGGCCCGGTTACCTTTCACGATGGCGTAGAGAACTGTGAAGGAGACTATTCGCAAATTATCATTGATGTGGTTTCTGGAAGTGTCATCAACTCAAAACGTTTGTCCGAGATGTTAGTTTTGACTTACAGCGCAGTGTATGAATACATGGTTTATGGATATTGGGCGCACAACGTATTAGCACACCTGGCAAACCAATCTGACAGTCGGTCACAAATCGACAGGCGGGATGTAAACATTGTCTTCAAGAGTACTCGAGATGCACGAAACGTCCAATCACTGCAGATTTCATCCTTATTACACCTGCATATGGCAAACCAATGTCAACATTGTCTTCAAGAGCACTTGAAATGCTCTAAACGTCCAATCACTGCAGATCAGTCACCTTAGGACACCTGCCAAACCAATCTGACAGTCGGTCACAAGTCGACAGTCAGGATGTCAACATTGTCTTCAAGAGTACTTGAAATACTCCGACCTGCTGTCAGAACCTATCTAAATAGAGAACGTCAATATCACTGCAGATTGAGCCATAGTACACCTAGCAAATCAATCTGATAGTCGACCGTCACGCTGTAAACATTGGCCTGTCCCGGCACATCGGGATATTTTTAAATCCGCACTGAACTTTTTCGATGTCGCTTGACTTCTCTTATGATGTTACAAACAAACGTTTATCAAAACTGAGGTCAGAAACAAAAAAGCAATAGGAAACACTCCATTGCGTCAATTACCCGTGACGCGTAATACTCTATAAGTCTATACAAGTTCTATATCGCAATCTGTTTTCCTATAGCTCTTGTAGGTTCAAAGTACATACTGTCATTTTAAGATAGTAAACCTTAGGAAGTTTGATAGTGGTTCAAAAACCAATATCTAGGTTGATAAGATTCCAAGTGATTTATCAATATTATTGGCTGTTCTCATTACTGTTCTGACGTAAATATCGACAATTTCGTAAATCCTCCATCATGTCCGACAAGTCGGGCATCGAAATCGATCGCCGTCGATTCAGTCTCGGTGATGCTGGCGGCGATCCATCCATAAGTTGTGCTATTGATTTCTTAGGTTTGCCAGGCTGCACTTGATAAAGCCGCGAAAACACTGCCTTGGATTTTTCGTTTTGTTTTTCTTTGGAGGTTTGTTTGGTGGTTGATTTCAGCGATAATGGTCGTATAGCGAGGCCGCGGTGTACAGTCGCTGGACTGCTTGGTGCATCAGCTTTAGGTAACTTCGCTGTTAGAATAGGAGATGATGTAGTACTGCGACTCAATCGAAGAGAAACAGCTCGCTGTACTTCATTCATGTTTGTTTCTTTGTTGAGGTCTTGTTCAAGTGAAGAACTGAAGAGATTAGCGTGTGCCGCTTTAGGTGATGGTGGTGCCGATGAATACGGCGAGACACAGTGTGCAAGCCCGACTCTTCTAGTTTTAGCAGAGTTGCTTCGTAGAAGAGGCAGCAGTTTCGGACGTGTAGGTTTTCTGTCTAATTTCATGTTTTCTGTCATATCGATCAGTTCTTCACTGTCATCAGGTGTTGTCATCGTCGGCTTTCTTGCTTTCACTTTCGATAACGCCGAAGAGAAAGCGACTTCGTCTTTCTTCATCTGAAGTGACAGCATCTTGAAATCTTTTTCTGCTTCGAGTTGTTTGACTGTTTTACCAAGAGTATGGCCATGATAGTTGTTCGTTGTGATAGCATTTCTCATTGAGACACTAATTTTTCTTGTCGCCATGTCATCTACCTTTAGCTCCAAACTGGCAAAGAACTCACTCTACATATGCCAAGAACACCAGAGATGTCTTCAGAGATAAGTCAAAATGAGTTTTTTCAATATAATAGTGTGTATTTTACGTCATGTCCTTTGTGTAACTGCCGAACTACACAGCACTTTCAGCAAATATTGAAACAACTTTAAAAATTAATTGAATTGAAAATGTGTAATTTGTTTCTTAGTTTCTGAAATACTTCAACTGAATAAAACACACGAAAGTACATCAATTCAAAGTCATCTACATCATTTAATATATCTTAAATCTTAATCGAATATGAAGACTTAAAGTTAATGGGATTAATAATTTCAAATAAAGCGCTTTTTTAATAAATTCATGGACTATTATGTTGACCGTCGGCTTACACGTCTTATAATTGCATACATTATTGATCGCTTACTTTGTCACCAGCACCAATTAAATAGAGAAAAAACATTGTTCAAGTCAAAGAAGAGTTCAAATATGTCATGCATACATTAACTAAAAGCACTCATACTTGTTTTATCTCCAATTCTTTCGTAAAAATTATTCGAATAATAATGCAAGTGCAGAAGAAGAAGAAAAAAAAAACAGCTCTGGAGAGGAAATGGCACCTTACGCAAATTGAATCTCGACAATCTGTGCGTCATTTTCCCTACTTCTATCAACAAAATAAAACATTTCATTCAAAAAAGTGTAGCTAGTAAAAAAGATGTTTATTACAATTTTACAAGTGTTTTACAATGTTGATAGTTGTCGTTTTGTTGTTGTTGCTGCTGCTGCTGCTGCAGTTTCGGCATATGTTTCGTCTCGTTACTTTAGTTGTTTTTTTCTTTTGTTATTTTTGGTAGTTGTTGGTAATTTCGTTTTGTTCACCATGAAAATGCTGCTGTTGTTGATGCTGTTTTTATTACTGTTGTTGCTATAGAAGATGGTAATCATGGTGTTACTAATGTCGTGGTATTTTGCTGTTATAATTCTTGTCGTTATTGTTGTTACTGTTGTTGTTGGTGGTGTAGTAATTGTTGATTCTGTTATGAAATTGTTGTTGGTGGTGGTGTAGTTTTTGTTGATTCTGTTATTAATTTGTTGTTTGTGTTATTATTGTTGTTGTTGTCGTTGTAATTTCAACTTTACAATCTGCGAATATTGATAACAATGTTTTTGCTGTTATCTTTGGCTGACAATGTTCTTGCAGTGTTGTTGTTTTGTTCAGTTGTCTTGCCCTGCTTGTGTTGGCGGCTGTGGCTGTTTCTTTTCTTTCAAGGCTATTTAATCTTTTAATGTAATATTGATAATCTTGATGTCTTCGTAAGGTTTATCGTTCTTAGGATTTGATTTTACTAAACTGATTTGTTGTACGGTGTCCATTCCTTTGGTAACCCGGCCAAATACTGTATGCTTGTTGTCAAGCCATGGCTGAAAATACAATAAATCGTGTTATTGACTAATTCATTATGACAGACTGATTGATTGACTAATAGATCTGAATGACTGACTGGCCAATTGATCTACTGACTTATTGACTCGTTCACTAATGACTAATTGAATTGACTGGCCGACTGACTTTAATCTTTTTTTTTAAACTTAATTGCTAGTTTTTAGATTTCTTTATTTGTTTATTCATCGATTCATTGATCGATCGTTTGCGAATGAGTGAATGATATATTGAATGAATGATTGATCGATTGAATGATAGATCGATAGATTGATTGATTGATCGATCGATTGAATGATTGATCGATCGATTGAATGATTGATCGATCGATTGAATGATAGATCGATAGATTGATTGATTGATCGATCGATTGAATGATTGATCGATCGATTGAATGATTGATCGATCGTTTGAATGATAGATCGATAGATTGATTGATTGATCGATCGATTGAATGATTGATCGATCGTTTGAATGATAGATCGATAGATTGAATGATTGATCGATCGATCGATCGATTGAATCAGAATGATCGATTGAATGATAGATTGATTGATCGATTGAATGATTGATTGATTTGTGTTCTTACACGTATGCAGGTGTAGATGTACTCATGTATTTATTTATGCCTATTTATATTTTACTTTCTTCCCCTGTAAATGTAATGTAATGTAGAGTAGTGTAATGCAGTGTAATGTAATTTAATGTAATTCAGTGTAATTAAGCGCTTTAGAATTTAGATTAAAGCGCTCTAGAAATTATTAAAATTATTTATTATTATTATTTAAGTATCTATATTATCTTTTTATGTAAATTGTTTGAAATTATTCAATAAAAAAAAATGATTGATTGATTGATCGATTGAATGATAGATCGAATGATTGATTGATCGATCGATTGCATGATAGCTTGAATGACTGATTGATCGATTGGTCGTTTGGTTGATTGATAGATCATACTGTGTGTGTAGTCAACTTACCGTTGGTACGACGGTGATAAAGAACTGCGAGCCATTGGTATTAGGTCCAGCATTGGCCATACTTGCTGTATACGGCCTATCGTGACGTAGATTACGATGAAACTCGTCTTCAAATTCACCGCCCCAGATAGACTCTCCTCCCGTGCCATCCCCTGTAAGGACAAACAACAGTCCAATTTAGAAATGCACGAAAAGGCGGGAAACAAAGTCATTAAAACTGATGGACATTTCTTCAAGGACAGTTCAGGGTGGGACGGGATCAAATACACCTTTTTCCTAGAAAGTTTGTCACCCGTGAAAAGCATACAACCTAGTACCGCAGAGTCAAAGGATCAGTTCTGAAATTAAACGTGCATTCGGCACACTTTTGTCATTTCGTAATAGCACATTGACAAGTGTGGTGATGAAGCCATGAAATCCTTGTGTTCTAGTAAGGTATAAGTTACTCAAAAATCCACAGTTCTTTTCGGTCGTGCAATCGCTCCACCGAACGTTCTCTCCGTCAAACTTGTTTGAAATAGGTGTATCCAGCCCTTTAGTCACAAGTACATCGTATTACCTTGGGGGTCACCTGTTTGGACCATAAACTGTTTGATGACGCGGTGGAATATGTGGTTGTTATAGTAACCGTTTTTGGAGTGAGTTGTGAAGTTTTCGATTGTCTTTGGACACCTATGAATGCAGCACAAGGAAATGATATCAAAATATGTCAAAGGAAGGATATTTGATAAATTGTGGCTGGAATAGAAACCAATTTCTCATGTTTTTGTAATATATATTTTATACTTAAATCAGCACTATGATGACATCACCATCGCCACTGTCATCATCATGATCACCGTCAACACCAGTATCATCAGACATCATCATTACTATTACCACCATCATCATTATTACAACCATCATCATTATTACCACCATCATCATTAATACAATCATCATCATTATTACCATCATCATTAACATCATTAGTATCATCGTCATCATGATCATCAGCACCATTACTATTACCACCACCATAATTATTATAACCATCATTATTATTACATTCATCATCATTATAACCATCATCATCATTATCATCATTATCATCATAATAATAACTATTACCACCATCACCATCACCATCAACATCATTATCGTCATCATTATTATTAACATCATAATTATTACAATCATCAACATTATTACCATCATCACCATCAACATCGTAATCATCATCACCATCATCATCGATGTTATTTTTTGACAATGCAATACTTGACATACATTTTTGGAAATAGTTGTAGTGTGATATCACCCATGGTTGTATAGATTGTAGCTTGTGTTGGTAGCTTAGCTTGTGCTCCTGATCCCTGAAATATACGAACACATCGTACATCACAACACTTGTACAATTTCGTTTACTCGAACTTATACTTTCATTAAATGATGGCAACATATTGCTATTTGAAAATTTTATAGAGATTCATCGACCTTTAAATATTAGTTTAACAATCTTATTAATATCCTTAATTGTTGATGAATTTCTTTTGTTAACCACAGAAAAATATTAGGTCCTTGCGAATGTACATCAAACACCAATAACCAAGGTGTTTGACTGCTAACTAAGAAACACTAAATACCTACAACCTTGGGCAAATTTGTCGAGAAAAGATGTTTTATTGGTAAATAAACCCTCATACTTTACTCTAGAAATCTATAAAATGCGCCGTCCCCCCAAACAAATGAATGTTGAAGGAAGGCTTAAAGCATTGTCCACCCATCCATATCAATATTGACCCCAGGGGGAATGGCATGGTGGCATTAGAGCACCCTTTTTACAATCCTCTAACATTCTCCTTCTCTTCATTGTTAATTGCTGGAATGAAGTTAAGAAAAAACCAACACGCAAACACACAAGCAAACAAACTGACAAGCAAACAAACTGACAAGCAAACAAACAGACAAGCAAACAAACAGACAAGCAAACAAACAGACAAGCAAACACACAGACAAACAAGCAAATAAAACAGACAAACAAGTAGACGCACAAACACATTAACAAACAGAGAGGCGTGATGGTCTAGTGGTCAGGGGATCGAATTCCGGGCCTAATGGTCTTGGTTCGATTCCCAGCCCGGGCGATTGTGTTGTGTCCTTGGGCAAGAAACTTCAAAGGATTGTCTCCCGGTAAAACAGTAAGGTCTCAGCATACTTGTGGTGTCCCTGCCTTCGTATGAAGGAAAAAGCTAATAAAATAAAAATAACAAACAAAGAAGCAAATACATAAACTAACAAAAAAACAAATGCACAAACAAGCAAACAAACAAACAGACATGCAAACTCACAAACAAACACTATACTGTACCTGTGTTGTTGCCATGATTTCTTCACGTGAAGGTTTCTCGTTAAATACATCCCGATCGTTCTGCTCACTAGGCATCCATCGAGACAAGTATTAGTTAAATGTACAGTTATCATATTGCAGTTATTGATAATGACATGTACCTTATAGCTGGTCCTCTGGATGAGAAGATATAAAACCTGTTCTTTTTAAAACCAGTACAAAATACTGTAGGATCCGAGGCTTCTTTGTTCAATGAAGGATTGTCTGATGCTTGTAGCTCCTAAAAAAATGTCATATTATTATTTTATTTTTATTTTATACAGCTTTTACCATGTTATTCAAAGGCAAAATAGAAATAAATTAACAGGAAAAGGCATGGTATGGCTCACACAACAGAGCTTGGCTCCAAATAAAGTGTGGCCCTTAAGAAACAAAATTTACATAAAAAATACAAATAGATTTAAAATAGCAGAATGTCTATGTGCAATAATTTACACTAATAGCAAGATGTTGGTGGTGATATGATGCTATGTGCCGAGTGACATTTAGGGCAAACAGTTTTCCATGAGCAACAGTTATTGATGTCAAATGACATTATAGATATATCTAGTCTTCTTCGCAGCCGTTTTTAGAGTCACTCCTATTCCCATACTTATTTGTATCCCACAGGCATGTGTTTGAACCCAAATTGTTTGTTTGTTTGCTTGATTGAATGATCAATTGAATGATTGATGTCTGGTGAATTTTATTAAGATAAAATCACTCCCCCACCCTGTAATGTTGAGATTATTATAAATACCCACCATAGTTAAGGCATTAGCTTTTTGTGGACGCCCTTGATATAGAGCTAACTGTAGCACACGGACATTTTCCAACTGAAACAGAAAGATATCATAAAAAAAAAAATAGAAATCATGAATGCATTCTGATTGGCTGAGGCGTATGCTTTATGAGAGCACACAGCACACATTAATCAAATATGTAAATTTGTATTTTATAAAAAAAATATCGAACTTGTTTCTTTGCTGTATGCAGTTATAAAGCACTTGGGGATTGTCAGAACACTTGAGGAGTGTTGAAGCACTTCGCTTCGTGTCATGTTTCTCCCGTGTTCTGTCAATTCCTGCATGCTTTATAACTGCACACATACAAGTAACTACTTGCAAATGTTTTTCAAGGTAAACTCAAAATGAAATCCGAAAATACAAGATTAAGCTTTAGTCTCTTTTCAGCAACAACAGTAATTGACTTTATACTATAATTATACTTTATACTATAATTTATACTACTAATTGACTTTATACTAGGTTCATTCATACCTTTCCTATCATTCTAACACATCTAGTAGTGTGCAGATTTATAACTAGAGAAAAACAGACAAAGAAAATTAGAAAACACGCATAAAACTAGACAGCAAACAAACAAATAGACAAGCAAATGGACAAGATAAACCAAACGCTGCAGTGCACAGCATCAAAAGCCCTTGGGACCGTAACATGGAACAACAATGCCATTTTGCTAGCTTTCTTGTCCATTGCTTTACTGCCTCCCATGTAAATAACAATCCCAAACGCCATTGTGGGACTTAACTTAGCCCAAGCTGCATCTCAATTCTGCATTAGAGCATTGATCAATAGGCTAACAAACACTAATAAAAAATCAATGAAATATTATATAATTGTACCTTTTATTCCTAACATTGTACCATAAAGAAGAAAATAACCACTCTCATCAAACACTGAAAACAAACCAAAGAAAACAAGTGAGAATTTGATATTGCCGACCTACATGAAATACTGACTGACTACTAATATAATATTAATATGGCTTATATGGCGCTTATACAAGTCTGTTCTAAGCACTTATAAAATAAAAAATGGAAAGCTAATTTCAAATAAATGAGTTTTGAGTTTTCGCTTTCTGTACCCACAGCTGTGCTGTTCTGTTCTGAGTGGGAGGGCAGGATTGGAAAATATTTGGTTCAAGGTTATTCCGTGTGGAACGAGCGCAGCGAGGTCCATACAAATGACCGAGAGCCAATTTTTCCCCCTGTCCAGCCTGACCTAACTCAGTAAATAAGCATTTTATCATGACCCTTTCATCTTTTTTTTGTTTTTCACAAGCGGGTTTTGTATGCTTTTTTGAGTGCGATGGATGGCTTGTCTGCATGGTTCTTATTAGGGGCGCGCGAGAGGGGAAATATGGTTACATGATAAGGTATAGTTATTTAATTATAAGAATATATGTAGACCTACCAACATTAGAGTACTTGAGAGCATCTGATTTTTCCAAGTCTCTTTCAATGGCAACCCTTCTACCAAACTCCATATCTGGAAGCTGTTGTTTTTGCTTTAAAAAAAAAAGAGAAAATAAAATAGTTAGGATTTGGTTTTCATGAATTTATTATAAAACTGATTCAAATAAAAGCACTAAACATGCCACAGCAAAAAGTGGAAAGTTTTGTTACCAAACATGAATACTAAAAGAGGTTAAAATACGAAAGAAAAATGATCTTCCAATAGGCCTTTTGCAACAGCAGATCTCATGACAAGGCCTTTTCAATCAAGCATCTGTGTCACAATGAACATCAGAAATGAAAAGAGCACCTCAATATTAGTAAGAAGGTAAGTTTTAGCTCATAATGTTGAGTATAGGAGAAATGGCATTAAATATAAAATGAAATATTTTAGAGGGATTTGTATGGAAAATATGCTGTGCCAAGCTTGCCATCCAAGGCATATTTCCCATACAAATCCTTATAAAATATTGAATTTTAAATTTAATGCCATTTCCCTTGCATTACATTAAATATGAGATCAAATTTTGCCTCCTTACTAATGTTGAGGTGCTCTTTTCATTGCTGGTGTTCATTGTGACAAAGCTGCTGGATTAAAAGTGGTAGGGTCATGTGACCTATTGTTGCAAAAGGTCTATTACTATGAGACTCTGTACCTGTTGCATCTCTATAAATACTTGTAACGATTCATCAAATACCAACGTCTTTTTACCAGTTAAAAATCTGAACACTCTTACCTAAAACATTCATGAGAAACATAAAGAACTGGTAGACAGAAAACTTACACATTACACAATATTAATGATGATATTTATTCTCCCTAAGTAACTGCATGTTAGCATCTGCTACAACATTTGTTTGATTTTGTTGAATGGAATCCGGCCCCTACTAGGCAGACAAGGCCTCTGGCTTTAGGTCCTTATCCGAGAAGACAAGGCACTGAGAGAGTGAAGTGTCTTGCACAAGGACACAACGCTATCACCCAGGCCGAAAATCTAACCGAGACAATTAGGCCCAGAATCCGTTCCTCCAACCACTAGACCATCAGGTCTGTCATGAAGTAATTTGTCTGATTAACTTCCACTGTAAAAACATTTCTATAAGTATAAGTATTTAATACATCACCTTCCTATCAGATGCCATTGTAGCAAATAGTTTTCCATTTGGTGAAATAGCTAATGACACTGGATATGACTTGCACTGCAACAAATCAAACAGTCAACTACGGTATTATAGTACATACATATCTCTGTTATTGAAAATATTATTTTACCCGGCATATAAAGACTAATTCAAGACACAGGTTTTGTTAATAGGTCACTTAATTTGATAACCTTTTTCATGAATAGTCCCCTTTGCAGTTCCCTGCGCCATCTTGAAAGGTAGCAGGGCCTTTGCATTGAAGCAAGACAACGTTGAGCTTGCAATGATAGAAACATGGATAATTGTCCCACAAGGTGTTAAAGGTCTCTATCATCACAAAGTTCATCTCGCTTTGATGCAAAGGCCTGGTTACCTTTCAAAATGGTGCAGGGAACTGTGAAGGGGACTATTATTTTAAAAGCATTATCTTCAGTATTGAATTATAAGTACCCACAATTCATTTCCATCATGAAATGACTTATTAGCTAGAGCAACTCTTTATGAAATAGAAATGGAAACTAGCAGGTAAACTAGTATAGGCTGCGTCGGTGTTTGATATAAATGATAGGTAATATAATGAAATTTGTAACACCGTAAAAAATGTTGACTTAACTTTACTGACGTTTCGAGCTTTAGCCCTTTGTCGGAGTAAAAGCTAAAGCTCGAAATGTCAGTAAAGTTAAGTCAACATTTTTTTGCAGTGTTACAAATTTCATTATATTACCTATCTTTATGAAATAGGTGTATTATTAAATAAACATCTTCGCCATTCTTGTTTGTTTACCCATTTCAGACCATGTTATGCACCCCATATGAGGTTGATTCTTTCAGATGATTTGCATACAGCTATTTCAAAAAACGTTGAATACCAAATAGTGATTTCCAAGACCAAAGGGCATTGTGGGTCTCATTAATTTGAAATAGAAAATAAATATATATATCTTATTAGACAGTTTGATGTGTAATATGGCTGGATATTTTACGAGTGAAACGCTGTATTTTGACGAGCCTCCGGGCAAGTCAAAATGCAAGTTAACGAGTAAAATATCCAGCCATATTACACATCAAACTGTTTAATAAGTTATTTATTATCCAATCAAAATGTTTTTGTTCTTTTATAAAGTAAAATATTGTTTTACTTGAGGGCTAGATAGACGTCAAGTAAAATTATCGCTGGATATTTTTACTCGATCAAGTAATACTCCTGCAATATTTTTACTCGTCTATGACTAGTTGGATAATAAACAGCGATATTTACTCTCCATAACTAGCTTGCATATTGTTTTGCATGGAATGCACTAAGAAAAAATAACTAATTATTACATGAATTGAACCAGCCAAGGACAATATGATATTTTTCTTATGTACACCTACTTGCAAGAACGTTGTCATACGAAAAAAGAACATTTGTATTTAGTGGGTTAGGAATAAATTAAAAGTACAATAGATGATCAGTGAAGCACACTAAATACAAATGTTCTTTTTTCGTATGTCAACTTTCTTGCAAGTAGGTGTATCTGTAATTATCATATGTTTTACTTTAAGCAATATTAAATGCCCCAGAATGCATTTTGGTCTGGGAATGTACTAGAATGTACTATTCAGTATGCAGTATTCAGTATTCTATGTTTTTTTGAAATAGCTGTTTGTCATAAGGAAAATTAGCAAGGGTCAATGTCACATGTTCTGAAATGGACAATAGCTGTCTTTACCTTTGGACCTTGTTCGTTTACCCATTTCACACCACGCAATGCACCCCTCTGGGGGTTGATTCTTTTACATGTAAATGTTATAACTTGTTTATCATAAAATATAATCAAAGCAATGTTACATGGTCCTAAATGGGCAATTTTCATAATAAGGTTGAAAGGTCTTTTAGAGTTCCTCTGTATATAATTATATTGTGTTTCTTGGAATACTCACTTTGATGAATTCAAACAAGTCAGTATCAGTCTTGAATTCAAAGTTTAGATTCTTAGGAAAAGTACAGTCTTTCTTGAGTCCTGTCCAGTATTCAATGATTCCTGCTTTGTCTGTAGACACAGCAATATCAAACACAGGATTGTACTACAATAAAACAAACATGAAGATTATTGGCAAATTGTTGCATCTGGAGGGAAAGATGATAATGATGATAATAATGATGATGATGATACCAATGATGATGATGGTGATACCAATGATGATGATGGTGATGGTTATGATGATGATAAAAATGATGATAATAATGAAGATGATGATAATGATGATGATGATGAAAATGATGATAATAATGATGATGATGAGAGCAATGATGGTGATAATGATGTAATAATTACAATAATGAAATAATAAATATTATGATGATGATGAATAAGATGAAAGGAATGAATGAGTTTGAATAAAGAATTATTCATTACTGAAATAAATAAATATCATCATATTTTTGGTGTTTAAAAAATACAGTACAAAAATATATATAAACCAATAATAATTATAATATTTTTTTATTGAATTACTATTTGAAAATCAATAGTGCATTCATTGACTTACTCTTATGACTGTCACAGCAGTGCTATGTAGTTTAAGGGTATGTAGAGGTGTATTGGACCCTCTTCCATCATATACATGGATGACTCCACTCTCTTCATCTGCACTGTAATAATATTATAAAATTCATGAATAATTAAATAAATGAGAATTTGGCAAAAGAAATGTCTGTGACAAGTTCTGTAAATTTCATAAAGATTTTGTCTTGATTTGAAATTTCTCGGCAAGATTGACTTTTATCCTGACAATTTTTGTAAAATATGAAAGAACGAACGTTGGACAAGTTCATAATAACTATACAATATTAAGTAAATACCGCTCACATTGTATATATTACTTTTAAGATTATTAATAATTCATGAGAAATGTAAGAAAACAATCATAGTCATGACAAGGGTAATAAATCAAACTATTACGTACTGTCACACAACAGTGTCTTACTTGGTCACTGTGTAGTGATTTTAAATAAATGGAAACTAGTGAGTAAACTAGCATAGGCTGCGCCAGTGTTTGATATAGGCGATAGGTAATACGTGTTAACTCCTCCTACATTTTCTATCGCCTTTTGATTGGTTCATCATTTTTCACGCTTCTTATTTATAATCAGTATACTTAGTCTAACTCTTTTACTCCAACGAAGGGCTAAAGCTCGAACCGTCAGTAAAGTTAAGTCAACATTTTTTATGGTGATACAAATTTCATTATATTACCTATTAATTTTAAATAAGCTTACCATGCAACTGCAGCGATGACTGCACCTTTAGGAAATACCCATTCACATTTCCCTGGCTTGTAGCTCAGCTTAAGCATATTAATCATATCTTTAACACAAAGAAAATATTATGAGCTTACACCAACATAGAGTTGTTTACAATATAATAAATTTAAAAGCTCATTTGTTTAGTTTTGTAAGCTAAATACAAACTTGTATGACAATCAACACCTGAGATGGGAGTAAAACATTTATGGTAATTTATACATTTTACTAACAATAGTATTTAACAAATAAACAAATAAAAGAACAGTTTGGTAAATAAATGCATCAATGAATTCACAAAGTAACAAGTGAATGAATGGATAGATGGATAGATAAATGATTTAATGAATAAATGAATGGATAAATGAATGGATTGATGATTGAATAAATAAATGAAGGGCCAGTGGAAGATCAGCCTAGGTAATACATTGAGAGATCAATGAAACACATGGAAGGAAATGGAAATATTATCAAACAAGAAAGCCATTTTCATCAGGGATCTACATGTAAATAGTATTTAGAAACTTACAAGTGAATTTTTTTTTTAATAAAGTTCTAAAAACTTACCAAAATTAACCACATCAAATACTTTCATAGATTTGTCATCAGCAGTGGAGCATAGTAGTTGACCATCAGCACTGACTGCAATACACTGTATGATTCCTTCACAGCAATAAATATTGTAAGATGGTATTCATTTTCAGGTCATGAATAATAATATGTTTACTTCTAAAATAGCCCAACTTTGTATCGTTTGCTGGACTGGAACCAAGTTATTTTCGTACCAGTCTGAGTTCATCCCAGGCCCATGTAATCACGGCCTAAGGCCTGGGCAAATAGCTTCAACTTTTGCTTCAACATTGGTTCAATTTTGTTGAACGCTTTAGAATGGTTGTGGGTTGATTGGTTGAAAAGTATGGGGCAAATGACCCCAGTTTCAACAATGTTGAAATGAGGTGGCAAACGGTTTCAACGTTTTATCAACAAAATTGAACAGATGTTGAAGCAAATGTTGTTCAAGTCGTTTGCCTGGGTCTTAATATGATAATAAAATATGACTTTACCTAAATGACTTTTAAAATGTTTTACAAACTCAATGCCTTCTTCTTGCTTCTTCCAAAACTTGATATGACCATCGCAGCTTGCAGTTATCAGAAAATCTGATCTAGAAGAGCATGAAACTACATTTTCAAACCATCATCATGACTTTATAGTGTTAATAACAGTATGTAATAAGTAAGTTCTCAAAGAGTACATTACTTATTTGGCAAGATGAATGATTCAGCATCTTTTAAATAGCATACAAGATACACTATAGTTTTTAATACCCCTATACTCCTGACTGCCCTCCCCCTCTACAGGATAAACATGGTTTATGATTTCTTTTATTTCTGATTGCTATATGTTTGTCAACCCGGAGTAACTAATCGATAGAAATCGATCATCGGAAAGCTAATCAATAAATCAATATCAATCGATTTATTTAGATAATCCGTAATCACAAATTTTCTGGCTGATTAGTATCGATAATCCATGAAAATCGATAGTGGATGAAAACCTGTTGTCCAACAAAGACACCATTATAAATATCAATAAATATATATTGTTATTTATAATGATAAATATCAATATACAAAATTGATAAATATCGATATACCTTAATTTAATTGATAATTACAAAAAAGTAGTGTATCGATTTCTATCGATTTTCAATAAAAATCGATTTATAATTATTATCGACTAGTATCGATGATTATCGATTTGTATTGAGTAATCGATTTAGTTACTCCGGGTTGTTAACTAAGAACACTTTATGTACCGTGTGGTTACTATATGTGTGATAACATCTCGATGCATATAGCTTTTCTCGTAGGCTTCGGCACTTGGCAAGTTATCCAAATATACCCTCTCAAAATCAAGAACTGAAAAAAACAAAATTAAGCTTAACTTCAGTTAAATTACTGCTTTGAACCACAATCTATTTATACGTTATATTAATTAGAATAGCATATTAAAAAGGAGCAAATAGCAAGCAATTATGTGGTTAGAATAACCATGAGTGAAACTTAACACAAATATTATTCACAAAATATATCCAAGTGTTTTTAAAACATGTCAAAACTTTTTCGGAATGACGAAACTCACTAGTAGGTCCTTCTAAAGAAAAGCG
Source organism: Metridium senile (assembly GCA_949775045.1). Taxonomy (NCBI): domain Eukaryota; kingdom Metazoa; phylum Cnidaria; class Anthozoa; order Actiniaria; family Metridiidae; genus Metridium; species Metridium senile. The sequence goes on along the minus strand of OX459105.1, from coordinate 7,177,910 downwards.
GGGGGAAATCAGCTAAATATATTCTGTTTTCGCTTTTACCTTTCTTTTTCTTTGGTTTAGGAGCAGCAACAGGCATTGGTCCAATAACATCGTCATCTTCCTCTTCTTCTTCTTCGACAGTTGCACGTTTTCGACTCAAATCGTCCGCCATTTTGATATTCTACGTGCGCAATGAAGCCTGGGTACTAAGACGCAGGAAGCCCATATCTTTAGTAAAATATCATGATCTGATAAAAATACTCTAAAACCTTTGTAGCCTTTATCTAAAATGAATAGTTTTCTAATTAAACAAATATTTTCTCCAAGAAATTAACATTTGTGACCAAGTTTTCACTTTGTTTGATACTAATCGACTTGGGTCTCCTGTGTACCCAGAATTACGAGCAAGCAGGAATTACCCACAATTCTTCAGATCTCCAATCTCAACAAGCAAAATGGTGAGTTGTCTTTCAAATTTCTTCCAATTCTCCTTGTTTTCGTATCTTATTTCTGCCCTTTCAATGAAGGAAATATATACTCAATGTTTCTGGCTGCTTTTTGTTTGCAGGGAGGAGGAAAAAAGTTTGAATATCCTAAATACGTTTGGTCACCGGCCGGTGGTTGGTGGTGCAACCCAAGAAACTGGCGAAGAAATACTGTTCTTGCTTTTGGAATGCTGTTTGCTATCTCTGTACCTATAGCTTACAAAGGACTGCAGCTAGAGGTATTGTATTAGTTGTTATTGTGTTTTGTATGCTATTTGTTTGCATGGAGCAATGTACGTATACTAATATACATACACTATTTATATATATATATATTTAGTATTATTTATATTTATTAGTAGTTTGTATATATTTATTATTTATATTTATTAGTTTGCATCTTTTATAAAAAAAAATAGAAAACTTGATTGCTGTGCTGCATGCAGTTATAAAGCATTGTGGATGGTCACGAGGCACAAGTTAAACTTCGCTTCATGTTGCTCTTCACACCTCTCTCATGTTGTGTCATTCCACAAGTGCATTATAACTGCACACAGTCATGTGTTTTCTACTTCTTCATTGTTGTAACATGCTGCAACAGTTTTATACGCTCATTTCAAAAAACCTTGTAGCATCTTACACAACAATCATCAAGTCGAGACCTAAATGTGCTGGGCATTTGACATCAAACTTATCGCCAGAATTGATTGTAATACAATAATTACATGCTTGTGAAAATAGTCATAATATTATTACTTTATAAAACAATTCTGATTTCAATACATTTCCATCTAAAAACTAGCACTCATTTAGGGTGGACCATTTAAATTCTGTGTGCATGCCAGCGGGCTAAAAAAAATTCCTGCACGGACCAAATCGTCTACCCCCCCCCCCCAAAAGTCAAATGGTCCACCCCTTAGGTCTTTTTTTATAGATGCTTGTTGCTTAAGCTGAGGACACCATTTTTTGAAATGAGTGTATGTGTAACCATTTATGTTTTAAGTAAAACAATGTTTAAAATACAAATTGGTTCGATTCTGGCCTGATTTTGGTTTAATTTATTCAGACGTTTCGATCCTCACTTAGACCTTCATCAGTGATCGTTACAAACTGAGTGATTTGTTATAACATATCGCGCACAGATTTGAATATTGATTAGCGTGCACTATTCTAGAATTTACAAATATTCTATATATTTTAGGTATAGCAATATGATCATGTCCTGAATTTTCATCAAGTTCAGAGTGCCATGACTCTAGAAATAACTCATAAATGATCATTAAACAATATTCAAATCTGCGCGCGATACATTATAACAAATCACTCAGTTGTAAAGATCACTGATGAAGGTCTAAGTGTAGATCGAAATGTATGAATAAATTAAACCAAAATCAGGCCAGGGTCACACCAATTTGTATTTTAATATGAATCCTGGCTGCAAATTCAACATTTTTAAAACAATGTTTGTTTTTCTGTTTTTAGAGAAGACCAGTAGCTCCATATAGACATATTTTCTCCCAAAGACTTGCAAAACATGCAAAGGTATGAATGGTTGTTTCTATGCAACTCTACAGAAAAGAGTGTCATGTTGTGATTTAGTTGGATGTGCGAGGGTTGCCCATCTTGTTTGAGTAGATGGTAACTACAGTACTTCAGGTAGTCAGTCACATAATACATGTACAGGGTTTGTGCTACTCCTTAAACTCCTTGAAAACTCCTTAAATTTGATTTACGTTTTTAAGGGCACTTGAAAAGCCCTTGAATTTTAGAAAATCAGCATAAACTCCTTAAAAACTCCTTAATTCTAGCTAAAGTAGGGTAAATTTTGATAAAATTTGTTCATTCTGTGCGATGTTAACAATGACAGGAATATCATTTCTATATCAAAGTTGTCGCAAAAAGTGCTTAAAAATTACTTTTTGGTCCTTGAAAACTCCTTGAATACTCCTTAGATTTTTTTTACTGACATCAGCACAAACCCTGATGTAGTTCTCCAAATATATTACAGCAAAGATATTAGAGCGAGAACACTAAAACCATGAAGTCATTTAGTCAGTATCACTCAACCAGAAACATCAAATACACAAGGAAACAATACCTCATTACAACTTAACTTGTCTTTGATAGTGACTAATAGCAACTAAATATAATAAGAACAATTACACTGTAGCAATTTTATTTTATTTCATGGATATAGTGTTTTCGCTCTATAAAAGGTGTTCTATTTGAATAACTATTATGTAACTGCCTACATGAAGTAGAGCTCTACCAGGTACACAAGGGTTGAGAGATTTTTACTCAAACATCTAATCTGCCTACCCAAACAAACTGCCCAGTCCCCACAAGTCCAACTTGTCCAGCCTCTCACTAGTTTCTGGAGAGGGTAATGGTGGTTTTTAAATGCTGTATGCTTGATCAGAGAAGCTGGAAGTCGAATGTTTATGAAACATACCGGCAAAGTGTGAAAAATACAGAATCTCTACTACTTTGAAAGCCAAGTATTAATAATGAGATTTGTATTATTTTATTATTTGCCAAGTGATGGCCAGCCTTTGTGATTGAATACAGACTACCAAAATACATAGAATACAGAAAACTACAGACAAATGTTCTTGACTTTAAAATTGTCATCTGAAACCTCTACGGAAACCCGAGGAGCTGCCTTGTTTTTGCAGGAACAAGCGACAACAAACTGGCAGGAATTTTTTTTAGGGCACGCACATACATAAAGAATAATAATAATAATAATAATAATAATAATAATAATTTAATTCTTAGCGCACTACAAAATCTCAGTGCTCTTACAATATATTATGGGAAAAAAAATAGGTAACGAATAGGAAATGATTACAATAACAATATGGAAATGATGATGGTGAGAATAATAATACAAGGAAAAAGAAAAACCCTAGGAATTAAAAAGCAATGTCTTAAGTTTTAATTTAAATGACTCTGTGGAAGGTGCGTTCTTAATTTCCACCGGTAGTTCATTCCACAGAGTTGGAGCACATATCGAGAATGCTCTAGAACCGTAGTTTTTAGTTCTATACTTGGGTCTTAGAACATTTGGTACATAACTTTTTCATATCTTCACTAGTGAAAATATAAGTGGTTTAGTTTATGGTAAAACACTATTATCTATATTAATAAATCACAATATCATCCAACTGTGCGTATTTTTTTCTTCTTCATGAAACAGATAATACAATGCTATTTAATTAATTGGTGTGTATTATATTCTAATAACTTTATTGTTAACAAATTACTATTTTCTTTCAGATTGATGACCCTAGTTTACCAGATAACTACAGAATACTCAAATAGGAAATGTCCATGAATAAAACCAGTTATGTACATAATGTGTTAAGTAAAGTGTTGGTGGACTTATCTAGTATTGATACCTTGTTGTAGCTTCACTGTTAAAGCTCAATCTATTAAAATATATTTCTAAATATGATTATGTGTAATGCCACTGTTTTCATTCCCGTACAAGATGCAAGGCTTGAAAAAGAAGTTATTATTATCAATATTCCGAAGTTGCTATAATTCTATGCAAAATAAACTTGCATACAATAGTGTAATATATATTCTTTAGAATTTGACTACAGCCCGTGGAACTTTGAAGTGGTTCGATTGTTTGATGTGTACATTCCTTAATTTACCACGTGCTTTAGTCAAATTCTAAAGAATATATTACACGCTATCGAGGCTGAGGTTGATCGACAAGAACTGTGAAATAGACTATTGCTCTTTTGCTACAACAGAAAACCTTTGTTCTTTTGTTGTTGTTTTTTTTTTTCTCTTTTACCCCTTTATTTGTTTATTTGTCATGGTTTCCGGGTTTAGTATTTATTTCGTTTTTGTGGTCAGTGACGGTCATTTGGTCCTCTGCCAGTGGTAACCCATATTCAGACTACTATGCTTATTCCAAAACACGTCACCGAAAAATCGAAAGCATCAAGCTGGTACGAAACGAACATTGACAGTTTCAGGGAATACGCTTTGATGTTAGAACTCGAGGCTTTGCTTAGTCAATACCCTAAAATAGATTATTAATATGTATGTATTCCATTGATTTATATCATTTGGAATATAACTGGTAGCCTTGGAACTTTTTAGAAGATTGGAATATGTGTGCTATGAACCATTCGCTTTCAAATGTTACTAAGGCAGACAACAAGACCAGAAAATGCTCGTCTTCTGCATATCGAGTGCTAAGAAAAATAAGGTAAGGTGGCTAAGTAGCCGTTCAGGATTGCATGTTTATTCCTGATTTATTTGTTTATTTCTAATAATGATATTTCTTTATACACGATGGAGTTTTTCAGCGATGTGTTCGTGTTTTTTTTTTTACATTATAATTATAGTTACATTATTAACTATTATAAATACATTTTTTTAAATAAAACTATTTCGAAAATATTTGCTTTTTATATCGAGAAGTTTTCTAATCTAAAATGAAAACAACCAGAAAACTTCTTTGATCCTTTCGATTCCTTCATGTTTTCTACTTTCGCTTTCGATCAACTTTTATAGCTATTATTACAGTTATATGTAATTCTTTGCAAACAATGTATTCACGGCTTCGGGTAAAAACAGGAGTTGTTCGGAAAGCCTAGACTTGAATCCATTAAGTTGTTATAGCTATCTACATGTAGTTAGTTTCACTCATATCTTACTAGTATTGGTAAACATTATATAATATTTTTGTCAGTTGATCTTTTAATACTGTGATTCCGATTTAAGGCTAATATTTCTAACCTAAATTTGACGACCATTGTCGCTAAACAACTCGTACCATTCAGGTGACTGACTAGAACTGAATGCCCTTTTATGTCAGTTTAGGGACTGTGAAATCATTATCAGGAGGGGACGGAGTATAAGCTAGTAACTGGCCCCCTAGTAAGACAAATTGTTTGTTCGGGCCGCCTTCCAGGGTTTGTTACATATTTTCTTTTAAATCCTCCATTATACACGCTTGATGTTATACCGTATAAGTCACTGACTGGTGAACACAAGGTTAGTTAATATGGCTTCTATTTATTCAACGGGATGGACTTTGTACTCAAAATATATATTTTCCTTCAGACTTATTCAAACTCGGAAATTTTAATATGGAGTTTTATTGTCATTTGCCTTTATATGCATACTCTTCTTATATTTATATTATATTTTTTATTTGTCTTAGGTAGGGTACTTATTTTTCAAAACATTTTTTAACAAAGCGCCTTCAATACTATGCGAGAAGACCACTGACATTTCGTTTTAATTTATCGATGTGTCTTGAATCAATTATTATATTACTATTATTATTATTATTATCATCATCATCATCATCATCATCATCATCATCATCATCATCATCATCATCATCATCACATCATCATAATCATCATCATCATCATCAACATCATCATCATCATCATCATCATCATCATCATCATCATCATTATTATTATTTTACAATCGTATAGCTACTTCAAAATAGCCATCAATATGTAGTACCATATAATGCTATTCATTTATCAGTAATAGTACTTTTCATATACCGAACAACTATTTTCTAGTCCCGATAGTATTTTTCTAATTAAACTCTCACTATCGATAAGCACAGTCTTTTGCATTTCTTGTACGACTTGATTGGAAGTGTCTTCTTTTTGGAATTCTCTTTGCTTCCTTCAAAGTTCTCTCAATGCCCCCTCCTAAGCAGCCATGGCTGGGGACATGGGACATGGAAAAAATTATTCTTATTCTTATTCTTATTCTTATTCTTATTCTTATTCTTATTCTTATTCTTATTCTTATTCTTATTCTTATTCTTATTCTTATTCTTATTCTTATTCTTATTCTTATTCTTATTCTTATTCTTATTCTTATTCTTATTCTTATTCTTATTCTTATTCTTATTCTTATTCTTATTCTTATTCTTATTCTTATTCTTATTCTTATTCTTATTCTTATTCTTATTCTTATTCTTATTCTTATTCTTATTCTTATTCTTATTCTTATTCTTATTCTTATTCTTATTCTTATTCTTATTCTTATTCTTATTCTTATTCTTATTCTTATTCTTATTCTTATTCTTATTCTTATTCTTATTCTTATTCTTATTCTTATTCTTATTCTTATTCTTATTCTTATTCTTATTCTTATTCTTATTCTTATTCTTATTCTTATTCTTATTCTTATTCTTATTCTTATTCTTATTCTTATTCTTATTCTTATTCTTATTCTTATTCTTATTCTTATTCTTATTCTTATTCTTATTCTTATTCTTATTCTTATTCTTATTCTTATTCTTATTCTTATTCTTATTCTTATTCTTATTAAATAGGATCAGGTTTTTAGGTCTACCTCTGGTACCACATCCCTATCTAAAACCAACCAGCAAATTAAACTAGCATCCAATATATACACGCTTTATATGGCTCATATATGACTATTACCGCTTAATTTGCTTAGTTTGATTTGACTCGTTTATATGTTAAATTAGGTCAAGTAAGCCAACTTGTTTTTTGTTGTCAAAACGCTATCTTTTATCTTGTCACTGACTTGCGTAATTTACAACTGTAATCGAGGAGGTTGTGAACGTAAACTCAATCTCGTGACAGCGATCAATGTGACTGGCGGTGTGAGCAGCAGTAGTTACGTAAGATGCTATCCCGGCCGGGGGAACTACCTTTGTTCAAGTAGTAAGGGTGATCTGCGCTCTTTTAGGGCCTGGGTAGAAAATACTCTCTGTTGGCAGGTTTCAGTTGGGTTCTGGCTTAAAACTAAGTTAAACAGTCGTGCCTTTTAGGGGATGGAATCAACAAGGCTTTAATAGTTCTTTTGATTTATGCTCAGTTAGCCTTGTAGGGGTCATTTTCAAAATCGACCGCCAACCACTTGGTTAAAGTTAGTCCCCCCGGGTGCGATCGTGATTCGTGTATGCAGTATATACACACAAATACACGTGATTAGAACGCATGTCACACCAAATATAAAATCCAGGTTATTTAATAGCCTGATACACAGTTGGTCTTCTAACTCTGAAGTGTTAACGACAACAAAATGCCTTCAATATCGAAATTGTTCCTTCGAGACAAAAAAGAACCCTTATTAAGGTAAATTCTCAATTACTGTTTTTTGAACCCTCTTGTTGACCCCGTTTCTGTCGACCCCGGTTCGTTCTCAAGATAGCCTGAGTATCAGGCCCTATGGGAGGGAATAGGAAGAAATTTAGAATTATATCCCTGAATCGGGCTTCATATAAATGGAAATTAGCGAGTAAACTAGTATAGGCTGCGTCGCTCTTTGATATAAACGATAGTCAATATAATGAAATGTGTAACACAGGGCTTCATATAAAGTGGTTTCTATAGCTTTATTGTTTCCACATACAGTCAATTACATGAAGGTTGTAGTATACATATATACACATATATATTATGAGATGCAAAACCCAAAAACACTGCTTAATGCGGGTGTTGTTTGCATAAAATGCTTGCGAAAATATATTTTTATTTCTTCCTATCTCTCGTAGTTATCAAAAAAGTAAATTTTTGGCTGTTGTGAGTAGTTATTGAGAAATTAGTGACTCATGCTCGATCTTTCTAAGGTTGAAGATATAAATGTAATATATAGTGTCTCTTTGAACGTACTACTAAAACAATTATTATACTCGGGCTCGATAAAAATCGGTGTTTTTTAAAAAAACCCTCGATATATATTCTCCTCGCTTTCGGAGACCAATTGTTTTTTAAAAAAGCACCTAGGGTGTTCTTACAAGTTATATAAAAAGCAGCATGTGTCACACAACTCTGCCGAAGTATTGATTACATAACCGAGGACTATAAACTTGCAGAGGACTGAAGAGCAATTATTCACAATGAAAGACAGCCAAATAATTAATAACTTAAAGATAAAATATTTGTCGGAGTATAGTTATTTCGTCTGTATGGTCAATCTTCATCAAACCCGTCGACCCTTGGCAACTTAGGTATCTCCGCGGGTATATATGAAGACAAACTAATATACTGTCCAATTATATCGGGTATTACCCTGCGAGCAGAGAGGCTCCTTTCTCTTACCTAGATCGTCGTTCCAGGTAAGAGAGAAAGAAATCTCTGCTCGCAGGGTAATCGGGTATATACTGGGCAATATATACTATTCAGAAATGTAGTTGTATAATGCACATGGATTTATTGCTTTCGAATTGTCAGCCCCTTTAAAAGTCTTCCTGGACTAAAGATTATAACAAAGAAGTGTGCATGTTCACGTGTGAAGAAGTGGCACAGGCAAGTTTCCAGAAAGACCAGTTACATAACCAGAGTATTCTTACGCGTGCCGTCTTTGCCCTATTACATAACCTACTCTGTCACGGAAGTGTTAAATTTGTTTTGGAACCATGACCATATTCGGTAGTCACTGAACGCCACAGAGCTACACCACCAGGAAGGGAGGGGTGGGCCAGGAAGGAGCGCTGATTTACGATCAATCCACGTATTTTTAAAGACCTAACATGGATGGTAACGTAAAATTATTTTGGCAAATACCTCAAGTTTTGGAATTGATCTACAGTTTTTCTTTCAGTTCGCAGTAGGAAATATAGAAAAGAGGGAGGGTCTATGGGATCGGGGCCCATAATATTTTACTTCCTAGATATATCCACAAAACGTTTTAAGAATAATTTTTTTAACAGATGCATGTCTATTTAGTCTTTTAGCTTATTCAATTTTTAGGGGGAGAGGGGGAGGGAGCAAAATAGGTAGTTATTACTATAATATACAAATTATGAATATTCATTGTAAAATGGAACGTTTTGCTTTCATGTTATGTCTTATAATGCAATAATTAGCAACACACAGAAGGCCAATTTCAAAACTTGTATTCGTGCTCAATCTCGTACTCGTTGTCAAATCTAAAGTTCCCTAATGTTGTCACGATGACAACGAAACGTCGTAATTGGTATTCGCTAGTTTTCTTATTAAATTGTATAACCAAAGTTCTTCTGATTAGTATTATTATTATTAACGTTAAAAAATATCTTAAAAAAATAATCCGGGTTTACTCGTTGACAGTAGTCCAAAGACAAAAAATAATGTGAAAGTATTGACCTCCATAACGTGTACAAAGTACGTATAAAGAAATACATATAAAGAAATAACCGAACGTCAAAAGAACTGAGGGAAACTGAAGGCAAAACAATGAAATGATTACGTCACGGATGTTAGTTGGCATGACGTCTACGTGACAGCACAGTCACATTGATCGCTGTTCGTCCATCTTGTCACGAGATCAGTGAGTTTACGTTCGCAACCTCCTCAGTTACAGTTGTAAATTAACTCAGTGACTTATTTAGCTCTGAACAGCTCAGTTAAAGTACACAGATCAAGTTATTCTTCAAGTCAAATCATTAAAGAATGGCGTGGATAGCAATCAATAGAGCAAACTTGGACGATCACAGCCAAATGCTGGAATTTGATAGTGGAATAAGCGACGATGAAGCCCTAAATGACGCCGACCCCAAGTACTTTGAGAAACAACTTGCATGCTTCTTTAGGTATGTGCCTTAATGTACATTGCGTTTTTATGAATTTTCAAGACAGTAAGTTAGTTAATTACTTCATCTGATCATCCAGGAAATTGTTTCGACCGTTTCGATTTGTTAGCTCGATAATTCTTGCGATAAAACGTTAATATTTGATTAACAGTTTAAAAGCTAATATCGTAATCGATGTCTGAATGTTTTTAATTTTGTATTGCTTATACTGATTTATAAAAGATGCATTGTAAAATGTCGATGTCAAAGTGTATTATTTATAATACAGACATCCAACTGTCAAGTACATTCACGACAAGGTGAAAGTGCAGTATCTCAAGTGCTATTTTTAACAATGCTTGTTTCGAAATATTTGATTCGTCTACATTTGGTGATTTTTTATGAATACAACTGTTACGAATTGACCGGGCATTTGCCCCTTATATAAATCCCGGAGTATCCAATCGATGAAATTGATAATCAATAAAATCGATATCAATCGATGTCAATCGATATCAATTTATCGAATGCAAAGCGAAGGGAGAGGGCCCTGGGAACGAGGTTGCGAATGATATTGAAAATCGATGATCAATCGATGGCGAAAATCTTTGTGACCTTCATCGATTGAGCGATGACAATTTAGCAGGTATCGACATTCAATGACAATTTAGATATCGATTGATAATCAATAACAATTTGGATAATCGATGACAAAAATCTTTGTGACCTATCGATTGATCATCAGTTGACCAATATCAATCGATATCAATTACCTAATTATATTGATTGATATCGATTGATCGATTGATTTTCCGATGATCGATTATCATCGATTGGATACTCCGGGTATAAATCCACCATGATCAAACGCCAATTTCTCCCTAGATTTATTAATTTTATAATGAGATAATAATAATACGAACACAAAGCTCAATATTATCTGTTTTAATATAGCTGTGTCTATTATATAGACTTATTTCAACTATAAATGTTGGTACAAATCTTAGCTTCTGTCCATTCACCCACCATACAACCTATTAGTTACCCCACCCCCACCCCCAGGTGTCATTTTACAGACTACAATCATCTACTTTACAGTCAATCTTGTGAATCATTAACTTTTAGCTTTCAATCAGGATATAATGTTCCTAAGTCAGTTCTTTTGTCCCTGTCAAATACTACTGACTTTTACAGGTGCAGAGCAAAATATTACCTAACAGACTTTTGAGTCAGAACCCTAAAAGGACTAAAAGGTTAACCTGAGTACCAGAGGTTATTTTCTACTTGCTTTAGCATTTGTAAATTTGACGGTTTGTGATGCAACAAGAATTCAACCTCTGGGCCAAAGAGCTTTAGGGGTAGACGATTAGAAGAGTGGCAATATTTTTGTGCAGGTTTTTATACTTCTATATTGATTTGATTAACACTCAATTATAGCTGTATTTGGAACCTAATCTCGTTAAGTTGTCAAATTATGTCCCATCAAAACTTTTCGAAGACTTAAAACCAATCAGAAGGCCAGGGCCAGACTCTGACCCTCCGCTTCTGATCGGCTCGGTGAATTCAAAAGACTAGGCTCATTTGGTTAGAGGGTTTCTCTTGAGAATAACGAATCAGATGTACAAATGATAAATACATATACTAGATCAAGAAACCCTCTAGTTTCTAGGGTATTAAAAGGTACGCACAGGGAATATTTTCAACCCTTAAAGGAGCGCCAACCACCCCTACCACTTGGACACCCCTACCACGGGAGTGTGGACTATAGCTTTGGCTGCGACAACAATTTTTAAAGTGGTATATTTTAGCACACAATACTGGGTGTAGAAAACTAGAGAGTCATAATTTCTTGTGGCAAGGGAAAGAAAAACATCAACCAAACTGAAGTTACATTATTATAGTCGATAGTTAATTAACCCCATGGCCACCCATACCCACCACATGATATAACTTTTATCTCGTATATATTAGACAGCATTACATGCTTTCCTTGCTAGTGCTATTAAAGTATGGTAAGGGTTTTCTGTGCTGATCTATACTGGCCCCTAAAGGAGCCTGAAGTCTTGGCATCCAACTTTAATAACTCACATATCACTCATATTATTATTAATTAAATACAAATTGTACTCCAGATAGCTAGTATAAAATAGTACTTGTCACATTGTTTTGCTCCAGTGATATTTACAAGTTTGTACAAAATAGTGCCACTAGACAATACATATATTTAGTTTTATTATATAATTGAGATACTACGCGCAGTGTGATTGATTGAGTGCTGTGAACAGAGCACGGAAAAGCTTGTTCTATTTGTTAATTGTTTCACATATAAATGGTGTGCACTAGTGTGCATTAGGTGTGCATCAGTGAACACAACATATAGAAATGATATTTGATAAATAATCTTAATATAACAATTGTACACAAAATTACCAAGTTGAGACTGTCATTCTGATACACTTCTTTGCTAATGGAAATGTTCTCTCTTTCTAATTACTCAGGGGACAAATTTGTTGAATTAATGAGACAAAGTGTGGTCGTGCAACACCATTTTGTTCCCTGAGTAAACTGGAACGAGAGAGAATGTGTATTGATTAGCAAAGTAGTGTATTGGGTAAATGTGATTGACAGAATGAAGAATAGTTAGGCATTACATCATTTCTTGAACGTGCTTGGGAAATGATGATGCATGACCAGAGCCCACGTGAATTCTTGAACGTGCTACATGTATAATGTGAATGATGCCACTTTGTTCCTATTTATGCCAAAAAATCAATGATCCAAAGCAGAAGTTCACTGTTATTCATTCATTCATCAACAAGATGCCACAACGAGCGAGTTTTATGTCTTCGTTGGCTAGATGGTTTTCAAAGTAAGTTATTCTAAACCTTAAAAATTTTTTAAGTTAAATCAGACTTTATTTTTAGTTTTATTTCCTGTAAATTAATTTCTTGTGATTTTTCTATGTGAAAGTTCAGTTTCCGCGTTTGATTTTAGCGCCAAATTTTCCTTTCTGGAAACATTCTTCTTCTTTGATAGTAAGGTATATATTCTTAGTATATAATGCAGTTTAGTGTTGTTGTTTTCGTGAATTAAAAAATGTTGTTATTGGATACTCACGTATTTCAGTGTAAATCGCGTGACCTAAGTGTTGTGACGCATCTTCCGAAACTGATACACATCTAAACTGTGTTAAATTATTTCCAAATACAACTTTTTGTTCATGGATTATAAACAAAAAAACAGCTTAGAAATTCGTTTTGTTTTGACAAAAAGTGTCTTTAAACGTGAGCGACCAGACGAACGCGAGACGTGTAGACATGCTGTAGATAAACAACTCTTAAATCCAGTGTTTCCGTTGTTTTGGAGCCAAAATATGCCAACATCAAAACATCTTTTAACAGTTACTGTCAAGTGTAGATTTCTTGAAATGGTTTTGAATTGTTCATATACATGACAATAATGTTTGATTTAATGTGGAGTTAGAATACGAAGCTCATTTGAATAACAATAGACCGAAAGCTAATCAGTGACTTCATGATTATCATATTTTTCTTTTTAATTCATATTTTAATTGACTACTACATCAAAATAAAATATAAAAATGACACCAACAAGGGTAAAAAGTTTGAGACAAAAATATTAAATTCTTGAGAAGTTATGATAATTTTAAGTGTGAAAAACACCATAATGAGGCTAGCAAGGAAACAGTTCACTAAACACATACAAATCTTGATTCCAAAAAGCTTCACTTGAATTATATTTATAGCAATAAAACTTTTCAAAAATACACATTTCTGCTTGCTCTTTCTGATGGTGATGCTTATTTTTAAAATTGGGTTTTTATTTTTGAGAGCCAATTGGCATTCATTGTGTAGATCTATTGTTTCAGTTCGTTTCATTCCGTTTAGTGCCGTTTCATACAAATTTATGCCAAGTTTCAAAGTGTTCAAAAATAGAACAAATAGTTGATATTGTGCATCTGGTCACACAACGTCTGTGAATCATTGTCAAGTTTATTCAAAATGTATCAGATGTATCTTTTTCTTGAGCAGTTTATCCATCATCGCAATCCAAGTGAGTCTGGCTTATTTGACAGTTAATAGTAAACTTGTTTTCGTTACTTAACTTAATGGTGTAAGATTACGTCACGGGACTGGAAGGCTGTGTTTCTTTCGACTGTGGTTTCTTAGTTATGTGCCTGAAGTACGCAATATTATTCCTCTACAGTCATCGCGTAGTTGCTATACCCAGACAATGAATGCATGATGGAGGCTGACCCAGAAGATAGTGTGAATATGGTGGGTTTACCTGCGCCTATCAATATTCGACAGCAACAAGATAACCGAGGTGCTGGGAGAATGTACCACCATCGTAGGCTTTCATTGCCTATTTTTATGGCTAGAGCACCAGCTCAAGGACAAAATACACTCAGGTATGGCCTTATGTAGGGCTTTCTTTCACCAGTAGTGCCGGGTTAGAAGCTGACATTTAATAAGTCAATTTTGGTTTCGCTTTTGTTCTATTGAGAAATAGCAAGTGAGCATTATAACTATAACTTAACTTTTCTATGACAAGTACTAATATTCGATAGTTATCCTTTGAAATTCATTGAGCGTACATGATTTTCAGGGTAGTTCTAAGGGGACTTCTAAGGGCCCGTTTGAACACCTTGTTGGATGATAGTGGATGAAACATCATCAGACATTTCTTTTGTTCTCGTGTTCACCAAACCGTATCGCAACACAATCCAACAATGTTGGGCCCGTTTAAACGGGGATTTATCTGACAAGACAGCAATGTCTAGATGGCTTCTGTTTACCCAGAAATCTTCGTGGTTGTATAGTTTCTAAAAGTTTACAACATTTTCAGATTCTTTTACATCGGTATTGACTTGAGGCCATATTACCTAGATGGGAATAGCTTAGTTATGCTTTCACGGAAGGTTCAATGACCCTTGTTTTACATCTCGTTTAAGTAGCAGTTCTAGCGCAGCATTTAATGACGTAGGGGTCCTCTGTCAGTCGTGTTTTATCACAACCTAGATCGTCGGTTTCTCGACTTGATTTTCAACCGAACGATATTACTAACAAACGCTACTGAAATACAAACGCTCTGAAATTTTCTCTGGTCAGATTCCAGGGTATTTTAAAAATAATGACATGAGCTGATATAATATCAGAATGGTGAATGCAATAACAAGACAACAAGCTCTCAAATAGTTACTTTTATATTCGTTGTTTTCACGTGACGTCATCCATTAGCTAAAATCGAAAAGATACATCGCAAAAAGCTGATTCTCTAATATTTTGTACATGTCCTTCAAATAAATTGAATGGACTAAGAAAAAAATAACTAATTATTTATTATTTTACTTTAAACAATAGTAAATGCCCCAGAATGCATTTCGGTCTTGCAATACACTATTCAGTAGGTAGTATTCAGTAGAGTACATATATTATACCCGTGAAACAAGTGTACTAATTAGTACTAAATAGTGCTAATTAAACAATAGAAAACAATATAATTAGCATAAAATATCACTATTTAGTACTATTTATATTTGACGCTTTTAATGTTTGTACTCTATTCTACATTTTAATAGTGATTACTTATATTGTCGTCACGTTGAGCTTTGGAGTCATACACCTATTTAAAAATCGTTGTCGCAGCCAAAGCTGCAGTCAAAACTCCGAGACTGTGAAGCATGTCGGTAATTTATTTAGATTTCTTAATTAATTTTTTGCACTATACTGAGCTCGACGTAGTAAATTGAGAACGAAATCGAACGAAACGATTGAAAGCAAAACACATTTAAAATAAAAAATAACTAAAATTAACTTAAAAGTCACTAAAAGAATAATGTTTATAATAATATATTTATATGAATCCATTTATATGTATTACTGTAAATTTACGTTTATTCGTATGGTACTCAATTGCAATCAACCATTCGATTGTTCGGAAATCGAATGCAATCATCGAATTCACAAATTTTTTGGCGCTCGATTTCGTTCGATTGCCGAATGCAATCGAATCCAATCATATGATTGCGTTCGATTGTATTCGATTTCCGAATCATTCGATTGACTACGCCGGGACTATAGACGGATTGCAACCATTCCCAGGACAGTGAATTGAACAAAAGAAACGGCAGCCACGCCAGCTGGTGGTCTTGACCATCACCGTGACTGGTGGTCCTTTCGTTTAATTCGATTTCCTGGGAATGGTTGCAAATCAAGAATTGTAGTCGAGATATCTGGTTCAACAAAATAAAGTTGTTTTCACTATTTCTCTCCTTGAAAATTAGTTGTTGTAGTATAATTAGTATAATAAATTAATAATTAATTAATTAAAGTAAAAATCTTTATATATATATATCCCTTAATACTTTCGCCATTGTCTTTGTTATTCACAATCTAGTTTACAATTATAATTATTAAATGACTATTTTCATTAAAACCTTACATTTTTCAACATTCTTGATAATGACACCAGTTCGTGTCGAGACGTCAAATGAAAGTATAAATCTTGTCGTCAATTTTTTATACAAAATGTTTAAAAACGAAACGCTTAGTACGAATTAATTGATTATTTATTTAATTAATTAAATAGTATAAATTGATTCAAAAATCAGTGCTCGGCGGGTCTCTTGCCCAAGATCAATTGTACGTGTCAATAGTCTCCAATCTAGTCATGCAATGAGCTGGATTTTCCTAGTCGTCACGAAACCCCTGCAGTGCCTGCTATGTGACAAAGAGACCAGGCTATGGTGTGTACCATCATTAATAGGACAACGACCTACTCGTAAAACACACGCACAAAAAATCCACAACCATATCGTCGATATCTTGCATGTTCATGAACTAGTGATAGCAATGGGTGCAATAATCAGTTTTCTGTGTTACGACAAAGACGATGAACTGGTTGAAATGTGTATGTGCGGCAAAAAGTTTGTACCTCCGTCAGTTTTTGAAGTGGATATTTACTATCAAATTGATGATTGGAAACTGCAGACATCACTAAGGTAAATGAAATATTTCCTTTTTGGTCATAAATGGCCTTAAAAGTGACTTCATATTCTATAAAGATGAACGGCTTTTTTGTTATGTAATCATCGTGAAGGTAGCTATCTCGGGGCACAATCAAAGACTTAGAAAGGTTCTCGCGCAATGCGATTACAACTTTAATAAAACTAATTTCCAATTTTGAAATATGTTTAATTGATTTTCGATATTTTTGGTTGTTTGATAATTTCAGCAACTAGTTTTTATTTAATAAGCCACAACAATAGTCCTATAATCCATTCTTTGTTCATGGTCATAGTCAGTTCATTGTACTACTGCTGAGAACGTACTTTGACTTTTCTACTTTAACTGCTCCAAGTGTTAAATAATACCATTAGCGTGCATTCATTTTTGGTAAAAACCTGTACCTGTAGGATAGATTACTTTGGAATTAAAAGTCGTGGCATGTTTGCTCAAAATAGACACGCATTTAATATAACACACATTCGCCGAATATTGATTCGAAAAGTGTAATGATTTCTCAGCATTAACTCAAGCTGAATTGTCTGATTTCTATTGTTTCATTTTGGCCATGGGTTTCTCGTAGATACTGCGTAGTGGTTCGACAACAACCAGAAGGGAAGTGAGTAATTAATGAATAGTCACGGTATATGTTTACATGGTGCGATTGTGAAGTTGTTCTCTGTGTAAACGTCTAGCGACGGTTTATGAAGCCCATTTGCATTTGCATTTACATGGTTATATAATTACCATAACTGCTAGCACTCTGTTAAACCGATTAACAACATACCGACTATTCTATATAGTAAGCTGATTTCGATTCGTTTTAAACTGTACACTTTTTATGAAGTCATCGCAAAATATTTTGCACATTTTGAGATGCTTGTAAAATAACGATTTTGTGTTATATATTCTTCTGATTTTTCAGTATTTCAAAAGAGCATAATAGGTATCACCTCTTGGACCTTCTAATTTTATATGTATTCGATGAATTTTTAATGTAATTCTTCCTTTATTGTATGTTATTGTACTATTACGTAATGAGATGGTTTGCACCATATACGTTCGAGGCAGATAACTTTATCAAGTAGGGTCACCTTTGGTGACAGTCTTGATCGACAACTCTGCTTTCCGCTTGTTCTTTCGAGCCTGTTTGCACTAGCGAAAGTGTATTTGTTTTGCAAAAAAATCAATCAACGATAGCGTTTTCAAATAGTGTACGTAACATGGACAATTTTTCGCCAAACCTACCAAAGTACAAAGTACAAGGCGTGAAAATTCTTTGCTCACTTGGCATACTTATGTTAGCGTACATTCATCCACTACAACTTGTTTAACATGTTAGTATTAAAACAGTTGACTCTAATTTGGTTCTAGTGCAATTCAGTTTTAATAATATTTGCGTGTTACTTTTGAATACGCCCACAATTTCGCTGTAGTGCTCCAATGACTTCTAATTGTTTATTGGGAATAAGGCTATTTACGTTAACAGTTTATCACTCAATTGACATAGTATAAGATATATAGGAACGATTTCCTGGTATTGTAGGACTGCACATCGAGTTGGGAAAAACAACCTATGGTAATGTGGATCCTTTTGATTCCTACGAATCAAAATATGATTATAATATATAATCCCATTGACGTCAATACCTATCTTGTACCGTACGACGCATACAATTTGCACGTGTTTGATCAGGTATTAGACTTCCAAAAGAAAAAAAACAAACAAAAGTGATCGTCACGAGACAAACGGCTATATAGTATGTCTAGATCCCAATAAGGTCGGATCCAACAGCGACATAAAAAACAAGGATAGTAATATTAAAAAAGGTTGCAACCACATGTGAACAATAACTCATCATAGGTAAATTGAGTTAGTCTTAAATTTGAATACAAAATGCATTTGGCCTCTTTCCTTTAGTCTTGTCTTCGAAACGCACGGGCCATTGAAGTTTTGAAGTCAAAAAGGTCTCGACCCTTCTTATCGTGCAAGGACAAAACAATATCGAGCGAGTTTACAAATAATCCCCCCCACACCACCCCATCAAATATCAAATGGCCCGTTCCTGAACAGAACTATTTTATCACTGCAAAAGTTGTATCAAAGTGATACGATAGCGTAGTATTGCTAGACTTTCTGTAATATCGACATTAGGCCTGTTTTCAGCGGGTCTTTGCAGAATGTCGTAAGTACTTCGCCCAGGATCAGCTTTAAACATTTTAAAATAGTTCCAGCCGGCCCGCTGCAGGGTACTTAACCTTTCCAATAGCGATCGGTCTTGACAGGAACCGTACGGGTAATACGATTCTTTGCCGCTCTATACCTAGGGACAGATCATTTCGTATATTTGATGGTTTGTTTTCCTTGGCCACCCCTCCCTCCCTTTGTTTCTATTTTTTACCCTCCCTTTCTTTCTTATCATTTTCTTCCTTATCATTTTCTTCCCAAAAAAACGTTTTCACTACCCTCTCTTAGTTTCTCTACAACCTCAACTTCCAATCCCTATCTTCCTTTCCATTTCCCTCCCTTTTTTCAATATAGCTTTTCCACTCCCTTCCCTTAGATTCCCTCCCCTCCCCTCCCTTAGTTTCTGTGCAACCTTAACTTGCCCTCCCTTTCTTCCTTTCCATTTCCCTCCCTTTCTTCCTTTCCATTTCCCTCCCTTTCTTCCTGTCCATTTCCCTCTCTTTCTTCCTGTCCATTTCCCACCCTTTCTTCCTTTCCATTTCCCTCCCTTTCTTCCTGTCCATTTCCCTCTCTTTCTTCCTTTCCATTTCCCTCCCTTTCTTCCTGTCCATTTCCCTCTCTTTCTTCCTTTCCATTTCCCTCCCTTTCTTCCTGTCCATTTCACTCTCTTTCTTCCTTTCCATTTCCCTCCCTTTCTTCCTGTCCATTTCCCACCCGTTTTTTATTTTATTTAGTACCATGGGTTACAATATATGCCGTACATATGTATATTGGCTAGATTTTTAGGTACAAACTATCTATAATAATCGCAAAGGCTAACCTAGTTAGATAGCATATACATATTTCAAAATTTGGAGTTAGGGTTACAGACATACGTGCAGAGGAGAAAATTAAGGCACATTTGAGATAAATTTACGATTACTGATGCATTATTTATGTGCAACGCCAGGAATGTCACGACATAGCAATAGTGTTTGTTCGTCTAATAGAACTGAATTAATGTTGATTATTTTTGATCCTTTTGACTCATGTAGTTCACCTTTACATAAATATATATATATGACATGCAAGCTTGAACATATAATACATGCAAAACTGGAAATACTGATTAATTCGGGTTAACCAGTTGCATGTAAATGTAAACTTTATTGAAATTATATGTAACAATGTAAAAATTTATATAAAAATATTAAATATTAGTTATCATATTCAAATTAGGATAACTATACAAATACAATAATATTATTGTGGTATTTTATAAAAATATATATTATTAAAAGTACACGTAATTATTATCATGCTTAGGTCTGCACTGATTTGAAATTGCATTAAAATTAAAATTGAATTTCAGCTGATTTTAAGGACGGTTACACCCATTGCTTTTCTTGTCCTGCTTGAAAACCACAGGACCGCTGTTCAATAGGCCATTTTCGATAAATTCGTCTGTGTCAAATACGCGGAGGGAATAACCCCCCCCCCCCCCCCCCCAAAAAAAATTCTATAGCTCAAAAATATTATATTTGTACATCATTTGCCTAGAAGTGATAAGGACTTTAACATTCATATACTTTATCTATCCTAGACTTCTAGGTCAGTCTAGAAACGATTTTAAAATGGTTTTATACGACAAGTTGCATTTGTTTCACCGTTGCGACATTGTTGAGACAAACCAAAAATATCAATTTTAATTATAAAGTTCATTTTGTTAAAGAAAAATGGTAAAACTTTTTAACTTCTAGCTGTGATGTTAAACTTGTTCATGGTTGCTGGCGAAAGCATATTTAATTTCAAGTGTAAAAGTTCATAAAGTCACTGCAGGTACATAACATGCGACATGTTATTCTAAAACAGCGTTGTGTTTTCGCATAACATCAGTGTCGAGACATTTGAATATGTTAAAGATAAAGGAAGATCGAGAAACATTTTTCCAAAATAATTGAAATGAAAGTTTGAGTTTCCTCTTACGGCCGCACCAATAATAGTTAATATTTCCTATGCGCTAATTTACCTATAATAAAGCATGGAACATGTACCCGTTTCAAACATGTTGCCCAGCTTGAATCGTTTCGTACCACTATTGGTATAACTGGAGATAAACGAATGCTAGACAGGGAAAATAGTTTTCGTTTATTTTGATGATTATAATGCCATGTACCTTGCTGACAGGGCAATCCTCAGTGGGGTACCCTTAGGGAACTTTGAAAGGGCTGCTAGTTGAACCATCTATAACGACATCTATGACGACAAGGATAATGATGACGACGACGACGATGATGATGATGATGGTGGTGGTGGGGGTGGAGGCTTTGGTGGTGGTAATTATGATGATGTTGATGCCGGGTGCATGACGACCATTATGTTTTATAATGATGATGATGATGATGACTATAGTACCTACGATGATGATGGTGATAGTGATGATGATGATAAGAACGGATCGTTGTGATGATATTCTAAGTCTTCTATGTTAGTTTCCTAGCTAATGGTTCAGTTTTTTTGTTGATTTCAGGGATGCTATGAGAAAACGTAATAACGTGGAATGGCATCACAAAGACTACACCAAGCTTCCTGCGGATTTCCTTCAACCATTAACAAAACCTGTAACTGCAGCCATGACTGGACCCAAGGAAGGCATTCGTGATGTTGAAATGAAATACAGCAAACCTAACCTATTATCTCACCCTAGATATAATGGACGAGTGCGATGTTTTAATGAATGGACACGACCAGAAATGAGAGCCTTTGGAATTGGTACATCTTTGTACGAAAAAAATCCTAACTTGGATCCGGATTACACGACAGGAGACCCAGTAGCCGACGTATTCGCTATAGTAGCACGTGAAAATAGTTGTATTCTATCCCTCGCCGATGGGGTTAACTGGGGAGATAAATCCCGTCTCGCAGCCCGTTGTGGTGTCGCGGGATCCATTCAGTATCTCAATCATTACCTTTGTTCAGCAACTACTACCCATGACGTCATGGAGCTGTTATGCAGATCGTTTGAGCTTGCGCAAGACTGCATTGTTGAAAGTGGCGCCACCATGACAACACTTTGTACAGCGGTTATCTGTCCAATTAGAGGGAGTGATAAATGGGCGGTTTGTGTGATCAATGTAGGAGACAGTCTCGCTTTTGTCTACAGTAAAGAAACAGCTACTCACAGTGGTAGAACTCGTGAAATAACTGTTGGTTCACACTGCTCGGAGACTGAACGAGACATGCGTTGCCCCGGTGGATCCCTTGGTCCTGTGGATGGCTATAACCCCGATCTTACGAACTTAACTTTCTCGTATACACAAGTATCTGCAGGAGACATCGTGTTCTTGACCAGCGACGGGGTATCGGATAATTTCGATCCTGTAGTATCACAATGTAATCATTGCCAAGGTCAATTAAGACATTCGGTGAGCATGGACTCGTTAAGTGGTACAGGTACAATGAATAATATACAAACACCAAGGAGTGATATGGATACTAATGCATACGGTGAATGGGATGTACCAACCATGAGACATCACAAAACATTATGTGATATGCAAGAGGTAAATAATAATAACCAAACTACTACACTGTAAAAACGGCATTTTTGGAAATGCGCTGATCCAACGCTTTTTTGAGTTAAAGTTTTTACATTTACTCTTTATGATGAGTTGAGTTTACTGCCATCCTGAATGCGATGATGTACTCTAATACTACCCCAATTTTTTTGTTGGCAAAAAAATCATGACCCCTATATTTGTCAGTTTATTACTAAAGCTACATCCAATTAGTATCAAACCCCCTATATAGCTTCCGAAAATAACGTGCCCCCCCCCCCCCCCACACACACACCTTCAATACCCCCCACATCCCCCTATGCACTAATAAATGGAAGCCCCTTAACCACTCCAAGTCAACTTTGGAAGTTTAATTTAGGATCCTTGATATATTTGTGTAAATGTTTATATGTGCCTTATCTGTTTTAGGCCATTGAGCTGGAGATTCCCGATGATCTTTCAGCACAAACTCTGTGTGCGAACCTGATCAATCATGTAGCGAAATGCACCCAGGAAAAGAGAAACTCGCTGGAGAAGAAACTAAAGGAAGGACAAACACGTGGACCTGCTCATAAAATCAACGAAAACGAAATCAGAAAAATAATGAAGGAGCTACCAGGCAAGCTGGATCATGCTGCTGTTGTTGCTTTTGAAGTCGGACATTTTCCACTGGAACACCTGAGAGTAGTCTCAGATGGACCAAACAGACACAGAAACATTATTGGTAACTTAAGAGGGATGCTCCAGGGGCTGACAGGAGGCCCGTCGCAGGACGATGGTAGAAATCAACTCGTTAACCTCCTCTCTCCACCATCATAATATCTGTAACATATGTATATTCCATTCATATGACATTCCATTCAAACAAACCTCTGCACGGACCTGCTAGATAGTCTATCGAGCATGTGCGACTGTATGGCGTCCTTACAAACGTCATTATATTACATGCGATGTTATTCAAACCGGTTATAACTGGTTTAAAACCAGTTTGAAGATAATTTATTCGTCCAATTTTCTGAACGAGCTCGAGCAGCTCCGCGCAGAGGTTTGTTTTCTCTCTCTTCTAGAGGGGAAATCTCTGCCAAGCGTTGTAATCAAAGCTCGCTTACATTAGAATTAAATCCACAGGTTTTGTGAGAGTTAAACCAGGATTAACACTTTCCCAGGATTAACTTTAGGTCTGGTAATAGACCAGCATTAACACTAACCTCTAACACTACCTCTATAGTTTTTATATCAGCATAAAGCCAGGGTGAACTCTGTGTTGTATAATTAATAATAACATTTCACCAGGATGAATAAATCAACAATTAAATTGCTGTTATCAACCAGTGTCCTGGATAAAAAAAAAAAAATTCTAAAAAGAATGATAAAAAACAAGTTAGTGCAAACGATAGAAATAGGATATGTGTAAAAAGGAAAAACTATATATACTGTTAAAAGACTACGATTACAAAAAAGAAACTGACCACTTATTGGGCTTTGATCACCCAAGCCTTGAAATTCATAAACTTCTAGAATGGGTCGCTTTTTAGTTAGGAGAAATGCTCACATTTCGAAATGATCCGCTGTACCTTCCAGAGCATGTAATGCAACCCTTTGCAACCCGATTTGTATTTAAAATACCTCCATATACACCGTGTTGTCCAATGCGATATGTCATTTCAAGACACACAAAAACTGAGCAGGTAAAAACTTGTTTTTTCACACTAGATTACAGACAAATCGTCAGGTGAATTCTGTTCGTCTATAATGTAAATTCAACAAAATCAGATGACAACTTGTGTTCGTTTTTACACCAGACGACTTTGTACGTTCGTCATAACTCAATTAGCCAGTCTCTCTGTCTAATTAAACGACTATTGATGCTTCTAGTTATAACAGCACCATCCAAAAACAGAGATTATTCATACCTAAAATTCCCTAAGGACGTGGAATGACGTATTCGCATTGGCAACGTACCTTATTGAAATTGGTGTACACATTTATTTCAAAAAACGTCCCAGCTAAAGCATCAAGTCAAGACCGAAATGATTTCTTGTTTGATGCTGCTAATGTATTGAAATCTGATTTGGTTTCTAAGGAATTCGAAATAATAATGAAATGTGAGCATCAGTCACTTGCTTGTTATAGAATTACAATCAATTTTGTTGATAAAATGTAGGTAGAAATATTATTTTAACTAGAGAACTGAGCCAAAAATACAAATTAATGTGTTATTGTATTTATTTAGTTTTAACTTCATCTGATAAGGGACGGACCATTACAAAAAACCGCGGGGGGGGGGGGGGGGGGGGGCAGACAAAAATCTGTGCAGGATTTTTTTTTTCGGAGACAAAGGTGTGCATTTTTTTCTTGGGTTTTTGGGGGGGTCTTGATTCCCTGCAAAATTTTTTGAATTGTCCCCCCCCCCCCCCTTTCGGGTTTTTCTAATGGTCCGTCCCTAACTAGAATACTGTATATCTTTAGGCTTGATTTGTTTTCATTGAACTGTCAATCACGAGTTGTTAGAGGGCATGCTGTAAACACTGGACTGGACTTTGGTGACGAGATTTTGATTTTTTTTCTTTCCGTTTCTTTCCTTTTACTTCATTATATTTTAAAAACAGTCCAGATCCCATTACAGCTTATGTAAACGTGACCTATAAACCGATCCCAAACAATTCTCAAGTACATTAAGGCCTGGGATATAACAAGAGGACTCACTAAAAACTAAAAACTATCCTTTAACTGCCTTAATGTTTCTCGATAAATTTTATTGTTGGTAATATGATGGAACTCAACGACCTTAACGTTTCTATGGCCTTTTTTGATAATTAGTGACGTCACAGGCTAGGTCACATGACTAAACATAAAAAGCTTTCTCCGGTGGTGGAGAAAGCTGCTGAAACAAAATTTTCGGCAACAAAGGATAGTTCTCACTAATAAATATATGAAACTGTCTTAGCTGACGACCTTTGACTTTTAGGTAGCGAGATAAATGGGCATATGTGAAGTCACGTGAACT
Source organism: Metridium senile (assembly GCA_949775045.1). NCBI lineage: Eukaryota > Metazoa > Cnidaria > Anthozoa > Actiniaria > Metridiidae > Metridium > Metridium senile. Next base: position 7,152,164 of record OX459105.1, on the reverse strand, counting down.
TTTTTGCATAACAACCCCTTAAAGTAGTTTACTTTTTCAACGAGCCAAGACACATTTGAAAAGCAATCCAGAAGAGAAATAACTTTAAGTATTTACTTCTCCGATACGTTTTGAACTCACTACCGGAGCAATATTTGAAAATTTGAATATCAAAAAGTCACGTGACCCACCATGTAATCGGTAGCTCTGCCCAAAAGCAACACAAAAAGATCCCACTAAATGGAATCAAGGTTATCTGAAAGTTTTGTTGCCTTTTGGATTGTTTTCACGAATTAGGCCTGTCCCAGGCCTTTATGTACTTGAGAACAGGGAATCAATCTCAAAACACAGGAAACACGAATAAAGAGCAAAGTAAACTTTCTAATGAAAATGCATAAAGCAGTAAAATTTCTTAAGAAAATACATATAATAAAGCCGGGCTCCCTGTGGTGTCTTTACATCTATTAAATCGTTTAAAGTCATGATATTAAATTGGGCTTACTTTCTATTTTGCTCATTAGAGTGCACCATCATTAACTTTTTATTTGAATAATGTAAAACAAGCACCTTTAAATTAGTGCTATTTTTAACTGAAAATGTCAAAAAGCTTATTATGTGAAATTTAATCTGTCATGCAAAAGAAACATCCGATATCCGGTTCAGAGGTTACACAAATCATGCAAATCGGTCACGCTATTGCGAGAGGCAATGACAGTTCCGAGAACTCAAAAACTTCCAAAGATCCCTTCAGAGAATTACGAGGAAAAAACGACACTACGCCATAAAATTCCATGAAACTGTTAAGGTAAAAGTATAGATCATGGCTGCAGAACGACGCTTGACTGTCATTGTTGTTATTGTTCTTTCCATAACCGATGTTACAAGCTCATTGTATTCCACAATTCATGTATCATCAACGGGTTCCTTGGATAAATCTTGTGGTTCTACAATACGTCCATGTAAAACACTGGATTTTGCCCTACAAAAAGCTTTGAGCCAAAACACCAGCAATACTCGTATTTTGCTAAGAGAAGGCGCCTATACACTCTCCAGAAGCTATTCGTTCACTAAGGTAAAACATTTCACTATAGTTGGTGAAGGAGTTGGTGAAGGGCTATCTCAAGTCACTTGCTTTCCAAACGTTAGCATTGCCTTTGTGTTTAGCAGTGATATTGGACTTTATAACTTGAAGCTCACTAAATGTAGTGGTTGGCAAAGGAGTTTGATTGGCCGCGAGAAATCAACCAAAAAAATGAACCATTTGGATTATTCAACAGCATTGTATTTCAGCTATTGCAAGAACGTACAAGTTCACAATGTGGAGGTTAGTCAAAGCGATGGAATAGGTATGACTTTCACCGATGTTAGTGGTTTGAACATTAGTGATAGTGTATTTAAGGATAATCGGCCCAGACGTAATGTTTCTCAGCTTGCGGAAGAGAGCGACGAAGCTAATGCTGGAGGAGGAGTCTTTTTATTACTGAATTCGTATGGTTACAACCCTTTGAATATAAGTAAAGATCACCATGAAACATATCAGCACAATGGACTATTCGTACTAAACAACGTCCAGTTTATAGCTAACGAAGCACGAAACCCAGACAATGATAATCGAATCAATTCTCCTTTGGCCCCTTTTAGCCGTGGTGGTGGTCTTGGTGTCTACCTATATGGTAACGCAAGTAATAACGCATTCACTCTGTCACGTTGTACATTTATTGGTAATCATGCACAGTGGGGAGGGGGATTTCAGGCTGAGTTTAGACATAACACTGAAAATAACACAATTGAAGTTAAAGAGAGCACATTTACTGACAACTTTGCATCTTACGCTGGCGGCGGGGCAAGGATAGGTGATGTTATTACATCTAAGAACGCCATTCTCCCCAATACATTTACCTTTACAGACTGTACGTTTGACAATAACACATCGATATGGGGCGGTGGAATATCTATATATGGTACATCTTTCATGGAGAAAAGCCCTTCCATATATAAAAATAGAGAGAAGGTCGTGTTAATCAACACAGTTTTCTCTGAAAACAGAGGGAATGTTGGATCAGCACTTGGATTGTTTTTATTCAACCTTAATCCTGACAACATTGGGCCCTTAGTTCCCGTTCATGTGGTGCTAGAGAACTGCAATATTACCAACAATTACGTCACCACAACTAAACAAGATATCTTGGTTGGCCAAGGGACGGTGTATACAGTCGAAATGCCAATAATATCCAAGGGTTACCTTCAAATATCAAACAATAGCCACACCAGTATGGTATTGGACTCTGCAATACTTGTGATACATGGACGTGTTGACTTCCTGCATAATACAGGCTACAGAGGTGGTGCGCTTGCAATGTACGGCAATTCTAAAATAAGATACGCTGCCAAGTCCAAAGTGTATTTTACCGGTAACCATTGTGTGGAAAAGGGCGGCGCCATTTACGTTAATGCACCAGGATCACCGCAGGTCAGTTTCAACGCCACAGGATACCCAACTCATCAATGTTTCTTTGAATACGACGAAGAAATTGATTTTGACTTGTGGAAGACTGAGATCATCTTTCAAGGAAATGTCGGTCCAAACGAAGAGTCCGGTCTCTCAGTGTATGCCACTTCTCTTCAAAACTGCCGTCGAGCTGGCGAATCAAGAAGAAACAACACTGTACTGAAGTGGAAATTTATCAAATTCCTTACGAGCAATGGACTTAACTTCAGTAATGTAAACATAGAAGTATCAACAGACCCGGTTGATTTAGTTTTTCGTAAAAAGGATTGGAACGTTGCACCCAGTGAGATCTTTAACGCTTCTATTTCACTTTTGGACGAGATCGGGAATCCAGTGTATGGCATTATTAACATTGACATCCAAAAAAAAGAAAGTACGTCACACGCTTGCCTTGCTACGCCGTCGTCCCTTTTTCTTGTCCATGAAAAACAAGTGAAATTCTTAATCCTTAATGGCAGAAATGGAGATCATTTTGATGTTGTTCTGCGGTCAGTTGGACGATATGTTCTTCGCGAAAAAATCAGCGACCTAACTCTCAGAGACTGTAACCATGGTTTCCATAGTGAAAACGATAAGTGTGTTTGCTCAGATTCCAAATTTTCTGGTATATCCCGATGCGCTGAGGACGGTAAAAAAGTGTTTCTAAAACGTGGATTTTGGGCAGGGATGGTGGATAAACAATTCAATACCGTCACCTGCCCAGTCAATTACTGTCGATGCTCGGATCCATACAGAGAAAACGCAATAGGGGAGTGTACATATGTAAAGAATGAAATGTGTGCAGGCGATAGAGACCCAAATAGCGTGCTTTGTGGAAAGTGTAAACCTGGATACACTGCATCTTTTGGAAGCGAGGCTTGTGTTTTAAACTGCGGTAAAGGAAATATCGCTTATTTCCTTGTAATAGGTCTAGCTCTAACTGTTGTAGTAATGTTACTTATGGCAATTGACGTGGATGTCTTCACGGGGTATCTCAACGCTTGGCTTTATTCATATCAGGTCATATCCCTTCTGACACCAGGAAGTTTTGAATTCGATGGGTTTATGAAGTTCATCATTGGCCTTGCAAACTTAAAGACACGCTTTGGCGAAAGTGGATCATGTTTTACAGAAGGTCTCGACGAATCAGATAAACTTGCTATTATGTATATATTACCAGGCTTCGTACTTTTGCTCGTGTATTTGATTGCTAAGCTCGTTAAACGTTTTCCAAACTGGAGGTACAGTAAATGGGTAAGAGCTCCATTCAGTGCCTTTAGTACAATTTTTGTCCTGTGCTACACCAATATTACAGGTATATCGCTAAAGATTTTACACCCTTTAAAGATTGGTGACGAACATAGAGTATTTGCCCAGGGAGAGTTAAAACCCTTCCATGGTAAACATATAGCCTATGGTGTACTTGCTTGTATTTGTATTGCCTTTATCGTCATACCCATTCCAGTTCTGCTGATGTTTCAGCCTTGGATTGCAAGGTGTCTTCGACGCTGCAAAGTCAACTTGCAAAGTCTCAAACCTTTATTTGATAAGCTGCAAGGCTGCTTCAAAGGTAAGAGTTCTAATTAGACCAGTTTTATGTTATCTATATATACCATGCACCGCTGTACTATTTGATAAATGCTGCATTTGCAATGGATATCCTCATTTCAGAGTAAATTCAAATGTGTTTCCTATTGTTAAGTGATAACTTGTTTTCATGCTTTGCTTGGAAGTTGTAAATATGTACGTTGATATATCAAATCGAGGCTGACCCTGTGCAAATGCGCCTTCTGTCTATAAATACTAATATAAATAATACAGTGGTGCTAAACAACGCGAAGCTGAAGGATTGAATCACATGTCCAGAACTGACGTACACGCAACTTGTAACTTGTATGAAGGTAATCATGGTCGTAATCCTTTATTCGTTCCTTATTTCCTTTCAAGCGTTTTTATGTCTCTAGCTTGCTTCTCTCCATCGGTAAACATAGCTCCGTGATTTTGAACATTTGATCTTTCTAAGTAGAAACCCGCTTTTAAATACAATTAAACATCCAGAGAAGCTTTTCACAGCACAATATGATATCGATTATATATACTCAGACGACTTATAACCGGCGACAAAATAACATATATCATTTAAAGAGTTCTCGAGGCTCTACTGTCCGCTCGATTTTGAATGAGAGTCTTATAAGAGAATGACCGAGAGATTACAGCGATAATAATTAATCAGAAATCGTGAAAAGTACGTGTGTTTTTTTTTTCACGCATAGTCATGTATTACACATCAAAATGTCCGTAAAAGAATGGTGTTTTCGAATCCATAGCTACTTTTTTGAAAGGATTTGTTTGATTTTAGATATAGCCCATATTGTAACTTGACATGAGAATAGTCGCACAATCTCTCTTGTAAAAGTGAACAAGTACGTGTACTATTTGAACGGAAAGTAGATCAAAATCATTTGACTGGATATATAAGGTCAATAAAAGATTGAGGTAGCTGTATCCATGGCTACTTTGTTTACTTTTCTGCAAATATTTCGAGAAAAGATCGAAATACCAGGATTTTTAAGCCTTATTTCTACTAGTCTGCGTAAACAGACCCTTATTTGCGCTCGAAGTCTCCCGCGAAACGTCTCTCCTTCTTCGCGGGAGACGCTATATTTCTACCAGTGAACGTGAAGCGTGAACGTACACGGGGTCTATAGCTGACCAAATGTTAACACGTGTTTTCCGATGTTAATTTCTTCTCCTTTTCCTATTCATCAATAGTTAACCTTTTAGTTCTCTCCCTTTCCACTTTCTTTCTTATCTTTATAATGCATATTCCCCCTATAACTAGGACCCATCTTTCTTCTTGTTCTTTCATCTCTATGTCCTTCATTTTTAATTTACTCTTTTTTCTGTATTTGATTCTTCATTGTCATTTCATTTCCTGCTAGCAGTCCTTCCTTATTAAGGTGAGGTCTTAAATCTGTATATCCATTGATTAGATTGTTATAGTTTACATTTTCACTTTTCCAGACCAATACCGCTGGTGTGCTGCGTTCTATTTCCTGGCCAGACTGATAATACTTCTACTGGGAACCTTCATTCCACAAAGTCCACTTAAGCGAGCCCTCTTAGAAGCCGCCTGTGTAGCCATTTTAGTGGTCTTCCTTTGGCTACGTCCTTACAAAGAAAACAGTGATCCAGATCGAACCAACTATAGCTGGATCAACGTCTCTGATGCCATACTATTGTCAAACCTTACATTGATAACAATATTCAGCTCAGCCATCGATGAAAAACCAAGTCGTCACGGTGGAATGAAAGTTGTTGTCAATATTCTAGCCTATGTACCACTAGTTGTTCTTGGCTTCGTATTATACAGATCGTTTGATCAATATTACCGCAGAAACAACCTTGCTGAGCAGACAAAGTTTGAGTTCATGTTTAAACGAAGGAGATTTCATGGAACAGATAGAAATGAGGCCGAGGTAAGTGTAAGTGATTCCAATGCACCTTCATCGACGAACGCGTTAAATCGTCGAAGTGGACCTGATTTTTGAACAAGAAAGCAGAAAGACAGTTTTATAAATGATAAACGCAGAGAAAACGTTTGTGACAACACTGCTATCCTCGTACTTTTGCATGTCCGACAAGGGGGCCATTCCTTATCAATAACAATGATTCGTTTAAACTAAATGAAAACAAAGAGAAAATAATAGATCTGTTCTTGTCATTTGCGTCGAAGACAGCGAACACAGAATAGAAGCAAACTATTACATAAGGGTCTACTCCTGCACAAGCATAATTGTAGATTAGATTACCCAAATAGTTTAATGTCTCCTATCTCATGCTGTTTTTAACGTTTTTGTAATAATATTTTAAGATACAAGGGGCCGCAGTAATTGGCCTTGCTGTTGCGGGTTCACCCTAGTTTAATTATGTCAATATGTAATCTTCTTTGTGTTTTTGGGCGAAGCTAATAAAATAAAAATAAAATAAAATAGCTAAGAGCTGAACTTTTAAAAATGCCATATAGATACATACATGCATGCCAACCTCGTATGCGGTTTAAAATGAGGAGAATAGTCCCCTTGAAAGCTCCCTGCGCCATCTTGAAAGGTAGCCAGGCCTTTACATTGAACGGCGAGACGAACGTTGAGTTTGAAATGATAGAGACATTTTAACACCTTGTGGGACAATTATTCACGTGTCTGTATCTGTGTCTGTGTCTAATTCATAGGAGGCAGCATGGTCGAGTGGGCAGAGCGTCGGTCTCGCAATCCGGTGGTGCCGGGTTCGAGTCCCCGCTCTGTCCACTAGCTGAGACTGTATTTGTCCCGATTTCGATTAGGTCAAATTCAGTCTCTCGACCATGCTTGTAAATAGCCAACTGGTTTGCCTCCTTGCCAGTTGGGATTCTTATCTGAGGGCTGGGTGGGATTCTTATCTGAGGGCCATTATGAAAACTACCGGGTAACCGGTAATAATGTTACCCTAATAAAGACGATTTAAGACGATTTATTGAAAGTTCAACGTTCCTCACGCCTCGATGCAAAAGACCGGCTACCTTTGAAGATAACGCAGGGAACTGTGAAGGGGAATATTGATAAAGGAGCTAAAAAATCCTGGAGATTTCATATATGCCTTAAACCGGGTTCATAATCTGGAGACTGGAGAGGTGACATGCATGTTAAGACAGCGTGAAACGCACGATGCATAATCATGACAATAAACTTTTATAAGTTTTATTTCCTATTTCTGATATCATGTCATAGAGTTCTTTTCACAACATGTCACAATCATGTCCCTACCGATTTCATTGCTACGCGCCTGACAAAGTTGGCTATTTTAATTTATTCCATCAATCAAACACACATTTGTCTAAAAATCTTTCTAACAACTCGTGATTGACAGTTCAATGAAAACAAATCAAGCCTTAAGATATACAGTATCCTAGTTATCAGATCGTTAAAACTAAATAAATACAATAACACATTTGTATTTTTGGCTCAATGTTCTATTTAAAATAACATTTCTACTTGCATGTTTCGTCCGTTCAGATTCAAGTCATTTGTAGTCTGGGCAAATTGTGTTTGATTGACGTAAGAGAACTTCGCGACTACTTTTATTTTTAACCTAACGGCGCATAACGTGCATCCTATACCTATACTGAGTAGTGTATTCCAAGACCAAAGGGCATTGTGGGTCTCATTAACTTGAGATATATTTACTCCTTATAACTAGCTAGTATATTGTTTTGAATGGAATGCACTAAGAATAAAATAACTAATTATCATTTATTTTATTTGACCCAAAATGCATTTCGGTCTTGCAGAGCACTTTTCAGTATGCAGTATTCTACGTTTTTTATAATAGCTGTATAATCAATAGTTCTAGTTTGGTGAATATAATCGTAACCTTACATTAGCCCGTATTCCCGTATAAGTGTGGGGCTTGTTGCAAATGTTTCTTTAAAAAATCAATCTGTATCCTATCTAATATAAACAACAGGGCTCCCACTCATATGAAAAAGTAAAATCCCTTGACTTTTCCCTGACCAAAACAAATTTTTCAATGACCAAGTGGCATACTTCTCTTTAGTCCTTTTAATGAAAAATCGGGAACCTTTGGGAAGTTTCGTTTAGGAGTGAAATTACATTTTAAGTAAAGACCATTCGTGATTCAGCAGCACATACCCGATTAGCAAATACAAGTGAATAATAACGCAATACATTTTTTGTCATATCTGCGTAAAAAGACAATTAAAGAGAATAAGTAAATAAGAAACAAAAGACTCCCCTGTCATTGCTTTTCTTTATTTACAAATTTCCTGTCTTATATCTATATGTTTGAATTTCAAATTTATTAATTTGTTGATCTGCTTTATACCCCGGCTTTATACATTAACTTCAATAAGGGATATTGTGCAGTAAACTGTCACTCATTGTTTTAAAAGACCTACAGTTCCTTTCGGTTCCTGTCGCTGTTCGCTACGACAAAATTTATTTATGCTATGAAACGGCACATCATAGTATATTTTTTTGAAGACAGAAACTTCCCAAAAGCCCCCCTCACAGTTCCCTGCGCCATCTTGAAAGGTAGCCGGGTCTTTGCATCGAAGCGAGACGAACGTTGAGCTTGCTGCATCGAAGCGAGACGAACGTTGAGCTTGCAATGAAAGAGACACGTGAATAATTTTCATACAAGGATTTAAAAGGTCTCTATCATTGCAAGCAAGTTCGTCTCGCTTCGATGTAAAGGCCCGGCTACCTTTCAAGATGGCGCAGGGAACTGTGACGGGGACTATTAGCCTTGCAAACTATTCTAACAATTTTCTTTTGTTATCCGTGAATATGATCTCCTGTACATTTTATCAATATTTTGCAAATAGTAGGTCCCAGGAAATAGGCTATCTAAAGAGCCACTGGGAGTAAACGAACTTGAATGATAAGCCTGTTCTCTTAACGCGAGTGTCTTTACAAAATCTTCTGGTGAAACTTCTGTTCTGGACGCAAGGCGGGTTGGGATATCCTGAACTGACGACCAAAGAATTTCCAATGGCAAATTAGGACTTGTATCCATGGAAACGCGTAGAGAATACATGGCTGAAGCTAGTCCTGAGCCGTATGAATACATCCCAATGCGCTTGCCGGCTAACTTGGACAAGGGAACACTGCCGAGACAAACAATGGCATTTGTTACAGAGAAAGCCACATAAAGAGGGCCATCAATATAGATATATAAATAAACAAACAATTCCATTCAAATCTGCTCTGAAATTTTCCATAGACTTTTGCATCACTGATCATGAAACAACAGATTCAAGTCGAGGCTGGAGTGGATGAATCAATATATTCACTTCATTTTATCCACTTCATTTTATCCACTCCTGCCTCGACTGGAATCTATTATTTCGTGATTTTGCGAATTCGGGAAAGGTCTAATGCGGTTTGTTTGGCTAATTCAATTAACAATATTGCTGAAAAACCCTTATAGGTTAAATCTTGAGACTGCATGGGGTACTGGGATTTTACGTTTTTCATGAGGGCCAAGATGCCTAAAGCCTGGTTCACACTAGTGCTAGTGACATAAGCATTTACACCTATTTCAAAAATCGTTGTCGCAGCCAAAGCTACAGTCCACACCCTGAACCTTGCAAAGGATATCGGTATTTCTTCTTTAATTTGTTATATTCATAGCATATTTTGGATGGACATATTTGTGTTATAACACTGTTACAGTGGTAGATAATGAAACACTGATATTTCTTTAAAAAAAAAAACGTGTAATAAATCACAATTCATGTTCAATTCAAATTACCGACAACCTTTGCAGGCTTTAGAGTGTGGACTGTAGTTTCGGCTGCGACAACGATGTTTGAAATAGGTGTATAAGCAGACTCAGTGAAGCCTTTCTCGACTAGGTGTGAGAAAAGACAAGTGTGTCCCTAATGAGCAAAGCCCAACTGAGCCAGTGTATGGGACCGTTTACATGGGAAAAAGTTGTCCCGGTACAAGGGTTATCCTCCTCCAAGGGTCACCATAGGCGAGCCAACGTTTCTCTGATTTCTAGTAAATCAAAATCGAGTGTTTACATGAGACATTTATACTTGCCTCGGCTAGAAGGGTTACCCTGTTTGCGAAAAGGGGTTACCCTCTTACCGGGGACAACTTTTCTCCATGTAAACATGTAAACACTTTATCTCCTAGCATGCGCATTGGATTCGATCCGCCATTTTGAAATTACTCTCCCCAGTCTTCTGACAACCACACTCGAGCCAAGCCAAGAGTCTTTCGGCTTGTTGGTCAGCGGAGCCACATCGGTGGACCCGGGTTCAAGGGAAAGCGTTTTTTCCATATAAACGCTCGGTATAGTTGTCTCGGATAGGAGGGTAATCCTGGTGTCAGGGATAACTTTTTCCCATTTAAACGGCCCCTATGTTGCTTATGCTTATGTCACTAGTGTGAACCTGGCTCAAACTGTATTGTGTGTTGTGCTTTTGGTCTTTGACTACTTTGAGCAATTCTCACAAACACACGTTGAGTATCGTACTCCCCACTTCAGCAACATGTTTACATATATGATGGAATTAACCCCCATGGGTTGCATCACATGGTCTGTACCATTACAAGAATGGTAAACACATCTATTGCCCATTTCAGAACATGTGACATTGACCCTTGATAATTTTCCTTTTATGATGAACATGTTTTAACATATACAAGTGAAAGGATCAACTCCCAAGGGGTGCATCACGTGATATGAAATGTGTAAACAAACAAGGAAGGTAATGAGGTATATTGAACTAGTTATATAACTATTTTAAAAATCATTGTTGTGATCAAGCCTACAGTCCACACTCTGAAGCCTGCAAAGGATGTCGGCATTTCCTCTCTTGTTATTGATTTATTCATAGCATATTTTGGTTGTACGTGTTTGTAGTGTAAGAACATTACAGACTGTTGCAGTGGTAGATGATGGAACAAAAATTTCGTTAAAAATCATGTAATAAATGACAAACTACATTCATATTACCAATATCTTTTACTGGACTGTATCTTTGGCTATGACAAGGATATATATGTGTTTGCATGTATATGTGAATATATATAATATATTTATACTGTAATTCTATATAGTCTTATATATGGTATATAATAAGAAATTTTAAAATTGTATATACAATTTTATTATTTCATATCTTTTTTATATATTTATCAATTGTTAGGAGCCTCAATCAAGTTTGTATTGTATTTTATTGGATATAATTCATATGAATAACAAACACAAAAAGTAGATGTTTATGTTGTACCTGTATAGCAGTGAAACCAGTCCAGAGTACAGCGATGGTGTATACATGTTACCAACATCACGGGCTATATTCAGCGAAGGTAAAGCTTTCTTATTAAAGACGTCTTGACTGGCCTTCACTGAAGCACGCTCTATCTCCTTGGAAATACTCTCATTCTCTATAGTTTCTGTAAGGCTGAGATCTCTACCGACAACAAAATAATAATAAAATATACTTTATGCTGGCTATGATGCACTATTCCAAAAACCAACAAGTGGTATTTTTATACTTGATAAAACAATTTTTCTTTTTACTTCAATTTTTTAAAATCTATGGCTTAAAAAATCCATCAATATAAAACAAAAAATTCAAATAAAATGTTAAAATACACAAAAATTTGAAAATGAACCGTTCATGACATGGCCGGGTCCCACATTTGAAACAAGACTTGTATTTGTCAGTAGGGAGAGCCCCTCTTGGCCATATTCGAGGTCACATGATTGACTAGAGTCTTTATAACGATAAAGCTTCTCATTAGTATTCTATCTAATAAGACACATGTCTACATAATCATATATTAAAGATATGTCTGTCTTTATAGAATACTGATGAAAGTGCTTTATTAGGTTTAAAACCTCATGCATGTGACCAAATTGGTCCAACTGATTGGACTAAAGGCTTATTTTAAGTGAGGATATATAAATAACATTGGATACCCAGTAGTTTACATAATAACCACTCAGATAAGAATCCCAAATGAACTCCTTTATAAGCATGCTTGAGAAAATGAATTTGAACATATCGTAATCAGCTAGGTCATACCTGTACTGTAATAAGTCACCATAGCAACCATTTGTATTCATCTCTGGTTGATTATCAGCCAAAACGTCAGCCAATACCATCCTGGCTAAACTCTTTTGTACTATCTTACAGAACGGAGTGTGGAAGGCCATATAGTCAATATCATCCAGTGAAGTGGGCTTGCTTTGTTTTTTGGTTAACTTGGCTTTGTATCGTGAGTAACAATGGTCTATAGCTGTAAAATAACACTTGATGGACAGCTTGCCATCAACCACAGGGTACTCTGACGACATGTTGGGTTTATAGAAGTCATAGGCATGCTGCATGTGGACGCCACGGAGACCTAAACCATGAGATATTATTAGAAATTATTGATTTTTTACACCTTATTGGCTGCCTCAGTATGTTCACAATACAATCCTCTTGGGAGATAAACCTTATCAAGTGATCATTTCATAAAAAAATAATTTCACTGTATCATATTTTTGGTTTCCAATTTCAATAGAAAATCAAAAAGACAATAATACAACAAATTTGAGGAGAATCACTCAAATAGCAGCTGAGATATGGCGGCTTGAATAATCACTGCATTTTAGGCTTGGTTCATAACTTTATGAACTGAGCCGAACATGCAGTGATTTATATGGGGAAATCATATATTCAAATGTACGTATCTCTGCTGCTATTTGACTGACTCTCGCCAAATTTGTTGTGCAAACCCTTTTTGATTGTCTACTGAAATTGGAAATCAGGAATTGATAAAGCCAATAAATATATTTTCATGACGTCACACTTGAGGTTTCAATTACCTCAATGTTTTAACAATACAATCTCCTTGGGAGATAAGCCAATATTGTACTCGATATGGGATAATGACAACAGGAATTCCTCCCCTCCCCTCCCCCGTGATATGGATTTCATTTACTTGACTCAATGTTTTCCAATACAATACAAATAGATACATTAATTACCTACCTCTTTCAACAACAATGGGTGCATTAGGACCAATGAGCATGGCAACTGCACCAGCTCCACCAGAACTCCTTGCATTGCCAGCTGCATAAACTGCAATATCAGCTGCAACAACTATTGCAAGCCGACCTGAATAAAAAAAAAAAAAAAAACATTTTAAAAATAAGTTAATAACATATTACACATAAACACTGGATATAACAAAAATATATAAATGGGCAATTCCATCATGGACGTTACATTTGAACACTTTTTGGAACTTAAAATGACATTCTAAAATTGCTAGGAGAAATTAATGTAACATTTTCCATGCTGATATTATGTAATGAAATGGTGTTATTAGTTATATAAAAAAAAATGTTTTTCCTTTCTTTTCACATGGATAAAAAAAAAAAACACATGTGTCATGGACGTTAATTACACTTAAAAAATTCATGAATAATTAATGAGACATTTTCTAAAGAAATCATGACCATGACGAGTGTTGTAAATCTGATACAACACTAGTGTTGTATATCCTGATTTGCATAAGTTTTAACTGGTAATTTTACGGCAAAATTTATTTTAATCTTGAAAATGTTGGTAAAATATGAAAGAGCTAACCTAGACATTTTTTAAGTAGTTTACAACATTCGCGTCCGTGTTGTATCGGCGATACAATCGCGCGCCTTCGGCTTGCGATTGTATCTGCCGATACAACACGGCCGCTCATGTTGTAAACACTACTAAATAAACCATTCTTTCAAGTGAGCATGTATAACTTGATATTCCTTTGAATTGTCTGCGGATATTAAATTCTTCATGGGATATTATCTTTGTTAAAGATAAACATTAGTAAGTATAATGTCAGTTTTTCAGTCTGTCTTTTATGTCTCGCCTTATTGGACAAAGAATGGTGTCATGGACGTTACAGGTCCTGTCATGGACGTTACATTGTATGAAATATTCACCTATTTTAACCTCTTTTAACCTCTTTAATACCCTATCCTTCTGCAATGTACTCATATCACACTTGAAATGGTTGCTTTTGCCTGGAATTTTGCAGTTTTGACTGAGGGGGGAGGGGTGAGGAAGAGCAAATAATTTAGGATTTTTACTGAAAACTAAAAAATCAGTTGAAAACAGCCATGGTATAGCTAATGAAGCTTTTTAGGGTAAATTATGGATAAATAGTAAGAACAATCCAAGTAAGAACAATCCAAGGTGCCAGATATACCTAAATACTTCTGAAATATGCCGAAGACTCGTTGGGGACCCCCCTGAAAGTAAACGTAGTGCAGATTTCTACTTGAGCCATATATTTTCCAATCACTCAACTATTACTCTATTCAAATATGGTATAGTTGGCCTCAGATTATTTTTTTTCATTTTGATGAATTTTTGCTCTCTCATATGGAATTGCCCAAATATACAACATATGAATTTTATGGTGCCCATTCTATTTATTAATAGTAATTATTTGCCAAAGATGAGGCGAATATCGATGAATAACAACCTGCTTGAAATGCTGTGTGTGATTATCAAACATTCCCAAACAATAAAGGGGGTGAGAGTTTCTATAATCACCTGTGTATATATAATTAAAACTATTTCTCAGAGGTGTTTACACATAATTAACAGATAAAAATAAAACAGTCGAGAATAAAATGATCACAAACCTACTTGCGTTAGTTTTTGTTCTACAAATAACGACTAAAGCCACTTTAATCAAAATAAAACTGGCCAAGAAAATTCAAGTTAAAACAAATCAGCACAATTTTGTACCAAAAAACAACCTCCTTCACAAATATTCTTTTGTATTGTTTTGCCTTGTCAATTATTAATGAGTTTTTAAAATCAATTACATATATAAGAATTGATTGGTTGTAAGACCACAAGAGCATTGATCATAACACTTATTTTTATACAAACACATCACTTTTGTATGCACACACAATCAAGGCCAGTTTTTTCATTTTTTTATCTATTGCAAATTCTTAATGGCCAGCTTTTAGAGAAGACACGCTTAACAAGACCAAAATGTAGAACTGAGAAGTACGGTTGTCATGCATTTGGGTATGTGCTTCAACATTGAGGAATGAATTACCGATAGAAATTATGAACACACCTTACATCGAGTCGTTAAAAATGAAACTCAGGACATACCTTTTTAATTTGTAGGTTTTCCGCTATAATTACAATTTTTATCATTATGTTCCATATTCCATATTGTTATTATAATCATCTACATTTCCTATTCATTTACTTGATTTTTTCCATAAAAATTGTAAGAGCATTAAGATTGTACTAGTATGTGGTCACTAAGAATTAAATAACTATTATTATTAAAGCAAAGCAGGGAGAAATTATGTTGTCAAGTAAATAAAACAGAATACTGTTGTTATTTAGTGACTTTTATTTTCAAAAAGAAATCTAAAACAGAATTTTTAGATTGATCACTTTTTTAGTTATTTGTTTTTAAGGACAAAACAAACAAAAAGGCAAAATTATACAGGACCCATATTGAAAGCAGTTTTTATAACTGCAATGGTTATCCTGTCAAAATATGTTGTTGTTATTATTATTATTAAAATTGTGATTTCTCAGCAACCTCTTCCTGGCCTTCTACTACTGATTCCACTAATTGTCAAGATTTGAAACAGTACATGATGGCATGTAATAATAATAATAATAATAATAATAATAAGTCTTTTAAAGAAAAGCAGACGTGTAGGTTAACATGTATCATGATTCAAATGACTATTTACAATAATTTTAAAACTATGATTAAAATGGTACCAAAATATTGAAAAAAAAAAAATTTGACTGCCTAGTTTACGAAATGCTGATGATCAAGGAAAAATCACCCAACCTGAACATTCAGACAGACTCAATCTGTCAAAACATTGTGCAACCAACTTAGCGTTTATGTTTATTTTAATTACCAAAATATTACAAAAATTTAAAAACACATCTATTTATAAATGATTGTTTAAAAATTTCAGTTTGAATTCTAGGTAATATATAATCGTGCCCTCGTTCAAGTAATCTATGTATGTAGTTCTCTGCATGGGAAGCAGGTCTTGCAGAGAGTGGGTGTATTCGGTGGTAATTTGTTGCTATAAAAGCAAGTCACGTTTTCAAATGACTTCTGTGAAGGGAGTGTAAACCTCGATGTAGTCTGATTTGTATGCCTGTTTGCAAAATTTGTCTATAAGATTAGTGTACTTGGAATCAAAAGCACAGCACAAGACCTCAATATGCCTACAGGTAAATGTTTGCTGTACCAAATCATTCCCTGACAACCGTGTGGCCATCAATGGTAATTACAGTCATACACAGAACGCTAATGAGGTGCAAATATTCTAGTTTGAGCCATTCATCTAATCATTTATCTCATCAAGCCATTTCAATGAATGAAAGCAGGAAACAAACAATTCCCAATTTCCCAATTAGGCACACAAGCAATTACACATTTTAATCAAATATTGGTAGTCTTTGTTTAATGTTCTCAACATGAAAGTTTTCATTTTGGCTCTTTAATTGTCACCTGTACTGATTCACAAATTAAAGTGTATAATGTGTGGACAACATTGATTTTATATATTTGTAGGGTGTTGTTGATTAGGTATAAAGGTTAGTTAGTTATTCTTAATCAGTAAATGAGATTCATTCTTATTCCAATACAACAAATTACATCATAGACAGCATGTTCTATAGCCTGAGGATCAGGCCTGTATATAATCTTTTTACTTATTTTAACCTACTCCAACTTCTTTTACAACGTTGAATAGAATAATCAATGAATCAAGGAGAGACGATCAGTGGCCAAAGCCTTCTTTGTGTTTGTATATTGTCGTTGTTTTATTTTTAGTTTACAACGGTCATCAAGATTGACCTTTAGTAAATAGATAACTCCAATTTCAATCTTGTGAATGTCAGTCGTTCAAAAGTAAACTAATATATGACCGTTGAAAACATAAAAGGCATAAAAGACAAATTCTGGAGAAGACTGGCACGGGATCATAGATAGTAGATACAATTCTTCTGATTATTCCTGCCAAATATCCAGCAGTATGGCTTGTGTTGTGACATGTATCATAACAGCCGGTAGTGATTTTAATTGGCTATTGTTAGAAGGGGCGGAAGGGCAATCGATATATATTTGTGTCAGGCTTTCCTTTTCTTTTCTCTCCCCCTCTCCTCTCTTCCCCTCCCCGTCCCAGAAAGCCTTATACTCAGGCTACATGCTCTATTAATACTTGAAGAATTCATTACTTGGAGAGCGACAATCAAAGCTAGAGGAATAATTGTATAAAGAATATCACTAATAGTACGACTTACCGTCCCAAGCACTGCTCTCAATCCAATCTAAAGCGTTAAATAAAGCCTGTGTTCCGCCATAGCAAGCATTAGATGTGTCTACACCTTCTATTTCGCTGTTCTCCTCAAACAGTTGCATCAAAACTGTCTTAACAGACTTGGATTTATCAATGATTGTTTCTGTCCCTACTTCTAGTCTTCCTATATTCTTAGGATCAATAGAATTTTTCTCCAGAAGATTGTGAACGACAGTTAATGCAAGAGAATTGATATCTTCGCGATCCCCGCAAAATCCCATTTGTCGCTGACCAAGGCCGATCGTGTACTTCCCCTTGCTAACTCCATCATATTCCTCGAGTTTCTCCTGGGAAACGTATGTTTTAGGGAAGTAGACCTCTAAGGCAAGGATTCCTACATCTTCAGGCCAATGATCAAAAGGTTTGCAGTTGTTTGAAGACATATTCTTGAAGAGATATACTTCAACACCGCTCCATGCAGTTGTAAATCTAAGTTTTGGTAACCACGCTTTTTGACTTGGATGTATAAGAACCGGAAGTAAACTGTTATTTTTAATGCTTATTGAACTTCCGGTTAGCTACCAGTCCCTTTGGTAAAAAAGCAGATGTTTCGCTCGTGTAGTGTAGTTTATATATTTTTTAAATTCGTTTTTTTATTGATATAGAGTTTATTATTTAATATTATTATCTAATATACCTCAAAATATTTGCATTCTTACATCGTTTAAATGCTTTTCTTTGATTTCCTGTTCTTTCTTTTCTCTCCTTTTCTTTTATATGGCTAACAGTTCCTTTATTCTTGATTTCACTTGAACTTCTTTTTTATAGCGGTCTCCCTCTAAAAGATCTGCTTCAAACTTATTACATTAAAAACTACAATAATCTGTTGGTCGGCAGTGAACTGTACGTACATATTGTACTAGTCTATATACTGAGTAGGATATTTATTTTGCCAAGAAATCATGGCAGTTTTAATCCTATCAGATGAAATAATTAGCACGGGTTTTCCTGTCTGGAAAGTCTGTACAGCTCCCCTCCCTCTTACGTTGACTTCCCGCTGTTACAGTGTGCCGTTAGCAGCTTGAAGTCATAGCATTTCCAGGCTCACTTTCGCAGCTAGTATTCTTGAAGTGGTTTGTTTGTGGTTTCAACGGCATTCATTTCTCTGTCAATAGAAAGACTAACAGTACACAATGAGACGAGCTGTCCATTCAATGCATATACCACAAACAACACGACTGGGCCATGTCAACGGACGATACTCTCGATTTGACGATAACATGGGCATTAATTCACACGAAAACGACCGAAATACTAACGACAAAGGTAAAAAACACGATATTCTAACTAGTTTAATTGATGAAGAAGCTAAATATGCTAAAATGATAGCTCAGTTGGTTAGAAATCTCGAAGAATTCTTGTCACTTCTTATGTCAACAGTAACAGTTTGGCTGTGAGTTAAAATACATCGCTTACAATTGCAACTGCGTGAACTGAATTGTTGAAGTTATTATTTTACTTGTAAGATATGATAAACATTCATTATTGTATGAACTTGACATTCATGAATTGTGAGCGACCAAGAATACTGCAAACATAGACTAGATGCATATAATAGATATTACATCGTAGTTGAGTGATGACAAAGACGACAGACTCATCACTGGCATATCATCCTGATAAACATATTATAAATACCATTCAAGTAATTCGATTATATCTTTACTTCTAATAATTCTGTGTCATATTCAAGTATTTTCGATAGCTAGCTCGTCATGTTTGTGGTAATTTAAATAATATATGATTCATTTTTAGTTAACTTATGTCGACCTCGACGACCAAAATAAACTTGGACTTTTCCTCAAACAAAAACCTGTACAAACGTGTTACCTTAATAGAAAAACACAATCTAACCCAAATAATATGCATTATTTATTAAAAAGAATTGCCCTCTATATATTTTCACTACAATTTCGCTGTTTTAATCAGTTAGACTCGTGAAAGCGAGGATATTCACAGACGTAGCTGATATTTATTTGTAATTATTACTGATATAAATAGAGGATATTTAATACATGGGCGCGTAGAGATAGGAATTTTATCTTCGAGTGTTGAATAGATCTCTCACAAGTATTTCATCGATATCTATATAATAATTCTATAAACTAAAGGATGACGTAATAAAAATATATTCACATTATCATATTTTTGGTTCGATTTCTCAATTTTAATTGGCAATCAAAATTGACGTTCACACAGCAAATTTGACCAGAATTTGTCAAGTAACAGCTGAGATATGGCCATTTGAATATATAATTTCCCCAAACTTTTGAACTGAGCTCAAATTACAATGATATTTGTATTGGGAAATGATATATAATTTGGCAATACTCAGCTGCTATTCCGTCGATTCTCGTCAAATTTGGGGTTTGGGCTTCTTTTTTGATTGTCCATCGCAATGGGAAATTAACCTTAAATTGTTAGAGTCAAAATTTATTTTATCCAAGACGTCACACTTTAGTACTCTTATTAAAGGGAAAGCGAGGTCATTGGGCTTATACAAGCTGATTTTTTGTGAAATTAGGTTGTAAGCTGATGAATACAGCACCAATATTTCTTGAATAGCCTTTGCAAATTAAATGTTAACTTGAAAGCGAGGTTATTGGGTTATAAGTGCCTATAACACCTACCAGTTTTTAGCTAAAAGTACTCTAAAAGATCACACCATAGGACATTTAAAAATTTACATTTAGCAGTGAAAAATCCAGAAAAAATATTTTTGTACCAGTGTTTTTAACATGGACAG
This sequence comes from Metridium senile, assembly GCA_949775045.1. Taxonomy (NCBI): domain Eukaryota; kingdom Metazoa; phylum Cnidaria; class Anthozoa; order Actiniaria; family Metridiidae; genus Metridium; species Metridium senile. The sequence continues at coordinate 7,132,017 of OX459105.1, read as the reverse complement.
TTGTCAAAAACCTAGGATCGAGATCCTGCTGTGACGTCATTGTAGGAATACAATTAACAATCACTGGCTAAATTTGGACTTTAGTGTATATAAGAGCGATTTTGTCATTAAAGTTTGAAAATCTTTTCCAAAAAGCAAAGGAATAACTACTCCCCCCCCCTATTGCTTTACTTATTTTAAGATGGTGTTCCTATGATGACGTCATAGACTCGGACAGGGTTGTTAGATACTGAAATTTGTAAGCTCATAAAAAGTCAACGGAAAATAAAAACTCCATATTTTCAACGCAAAGAAGCTTTAAATGATATATAGATTTGATCAAGACCCTAAAATTTTAGGTGATATAGGCACTTTAATTTGCTACCCTGACTTTGCTCGTCGCTCTAAGGGTAAGAGAAACTGAGAACCTCTGCTCGCAGGATACATGCATATTTGCCTGAAAAGGCCCAAAATAGCTTAGCTCTTTTATTGTCGATTATCAGTATCAGTATCAGTATCAGTTTTATTACACTATTAAACCATTAGTTACTCAGTGGGGACATATTACTACAGAGAAACAAAATTCTGTTGTAGTAGTCCATTGAAGGCTTTTCTGTCTTGCGTAGATCTTTTAGCTTGTTCTTTATCAACATTTAGCAGTTTCTCTATTTTGATCCAAGGATCTCTAACAAATTTGGCTGATAGGTTTTTGAATAGGAATTGTTTCGTCAAGTGCGAGTTCGTTCTTCTGCACACGTGTGCGATTAGTCTTTTTCACAGTTTCGTTCACTGCATACCACGAATAATAGTTCCAAGTCGAGGTTCCAGTTGCTGAGCAGTAACTTAAACCTCGACTGGGAACTATTATTTGTGGTAACTGAACGAAACTGTGAAAAAGACTATTATGTCTTTTGATTTTTATATTATCATTAACATTATTTGCAAGAATTATTATTCAATTTGTAAGGTATTTTTCCCCTTTCTTTCTCATGCGTCACTTAAATAAGATAAATTTAAGTATTTGATAGTAGTTTGTATGAATAAAAAGAAGAAGAAATCTCCTTACAAATTAAACAATAATTTTTGAAAGTCCGTCAACTATTCAACTTGCCTGAAAAACTTGACAGGCGTTCTTGTTGACCGCTACAACACAGAAACCCCAAACCCGATTTTCCCTACACAAGAAAGTGGCCTGTTTTTAAGGCTACTTTTCAACGGTTTGACTATATAAATGTATTTTACTTCTGTAGTCCCCGGCTGTCATTAAACTTTAAAAAACACTCGTCTTTAAAATACACGTTGTCTAATCTTCGATGGCAGCGTAATCATAAAAGATGCTGTTATGTGTTTTCAGAGTCGTTGTCGCAGATCAAAGACTTCGTGGAGACGAATGTCATATTGAAGAAAGAAACAACAGGACTTGGCATTCAAATAGTCGGTGGTGCAGATACCTACCTGGTATGATTTCTATTCGTATACTTATTACAATAATTGACATTACGACGCCTTTCGTTTGCTAGAAGGACTTATTACTGAATGTGTAGAGCATATTTCGTATGACTATGAAAAACTCACGGCACGAACGTGGTCAAGGCAAAGCAAGACACGTTAACATTCTAGAAAACATCATGGTCGCGGCAAGGCACTGAACCTTTCAAAGTCATACGAAATCTGCTCTATGTTATTCATCATTATCATATGAACGTATTTCCCCGCTCTCGCGCCCCTAATAAAATTATGCCGACAAGTCACGTGATGGGGGCATGGTGCGTTTTTGAGCAGGCCGTTAAAAAGGTGTACGGACCCTCTTGCAAAAAATATATGAAAGGGTCATATGATAAGATACTTATTGACTGAGTTATGTCGTGCCTGAAGGGAAAATATTTGGCTCTGGTCATTTGTAGGGCATAGCCTCGAGCCAAATATTTTCCCGTCCGGCCTTCCCACTCAGACAATAAGTATATAGTATTTTATAGTAAGGCTTAGTTCAAACGTTGTATATAACATGTGCCGAATCTAATGCAAATGAATTTAAACAAAAGGTTTTGCTCATTTGCATTAAATTCGGCACGTGTGAGATACGACGTTTGAACTAGGCCTAACTGATACAAATTGCGTCTGTCTGTCTTGATATATTCTTACCATATTTGGTTTCATGTTTCAGAGAGGGGTTGTAATTAAGTACGTCGATCCAAATGGAAGCGCAGCTAAAGATGGCCGACTTAAAACTGGAGACCAAATACTTGAAGTAAGACATAATGAGGGAAAATGTTTTTGGCAATAATTAAATTGCATTTGATGACTACTATTATGCACAATGTACTTGGTTCCTACAATGCATAGACTGCACACAGACGTTCATAAGTTTGCGGGAAATCCCTTTCCTTTCCGCGACAAAATATTTTCTCTGCTTTATTATTTTATAATAACTTTATTTATTTATAAAGCGCTATTTACAACTGATAATTGCTCAATAGCGCTTTACAATGAATACATTTGTAAAATAATTATACAAGATATAATAATGTTATACTAGAAATCTAATTTATATACAATGTATAAGTATAAATTAAGGGGATATATGAAATATGCTATATTATATAAAATGTATCTATAATTAGCACTAATTAGCATTAGCATTGTGTTCTCTGTTCAAGGTGAATGGTGTGTGTTTACAAGAGATGTCCCATGAGAAAGCTGTTTCTGCTATACGAGTTGCTTCATCTCCAGTACGATTAGTAGTATTTAGAGAAGATCCCGAAAAGATATTCACATCGAAAGAATGTAAGAGCAATAACGATAATGATAAAGATAATGATAATGAAAGCAATAAATTGATAAACACGATAACGATAACCATGACAATGATTATAGCGATAACGATAATGATAATGAAAACGATTACGATTACGATATTCATAACGATGATCGCAATGATGATTAACGATAACGAAAACCATAATAATAACGATAATCACCCATACGCGTACGGTGACGATAGCCATAATTAAAACGGAAATTTTATTCGATAACAATAATGATAACGATTGCAATAATCTTATAAGTAATGATTTAGAAACGCATATTTTTACATCATGATTGCAATAATGATAAAGATAATAACGATAACGATAGCGATGAACTATTATTCAATGTAATTTCAGACCCCAAGTCTCTTATCAAAGTACGTATCAATAAACCAATCAGCGAGTGCCTTGGTATCAGTATCCTAGCAAGAAGGTATAGGCAGTACTCTATTATACGGTTGAAATATATAGTCCGGTAACTGCATATATGTTTTGTTATCATTTACAGAGATGGCAATGGTGTATTCGTCACTTATGTGGTACGTACATTTATAAAACTCATTTTTCCCCCATAAAATTCGAAGACGAAGAGAGTTCGGGATGCTACACAAGCTACTCATCATTAGAAAACGCCCCTCACTTTGACTTTACAATACAAAAGCACCATGAGTCAGAGCGAGGCTTGCTGGGTCAATACATCTGATTAGCTTCTTGGCGAGAAAGCTCTATACCAGCGCCATGCATTCACTAAAAGAAGAGATCAAATAATTTTATGAAACCTATACGTACTGTGCTACATTGTCAAAATGTGTTGGCACAATGCACACGTTTGGTGGTATTCTATCATTCTTTCATTTATGAGTGTATCTACCTGTACCCCCTCATCAAATGAAACAATGTTGCTATTTTTTATGAAAGAATACAAGTAGTGTTGGAGATGTTTCCCGCGATTGACAAGGTCCATTTACACCTCTAGCAACTTAGCATTGTCAAGGGGAGGGGGGTATTTGAAAATAATGAACAGCGAAAGATTGAAAATCGTACCAACACTTTTGTCAATAATTGTAGTTTGATATCCATAAACTCACTCCCATAAATTGTATTTAAACCACAGTTCTTTTGGTCGGTATGATCGCCATTCGCCGGACTACTGACAACAGTAGGTTGACAACTATTATGATTATGATTTAGGCCGAGGGAAGTGCAGCTGACATTGAAGGAACTATACAACAAGGAGATCGAATCATGGAGGTTAACAATGAACGACTTGGTAACGCAACACAAGACCATGCAGCGCTTATTTTGAAGGTAACAATAGAACGTTATAAAGTGTGAGATCCCTCTACGGGTCACTTTCCTCCATTTACCCAACCCAGCGGTCAAACGACTACACATGCGCGAAATAACATGTAAACTGATCCAGCACTCAAATCTGACATTCGCACGGACTCTATAAAAAACGATGGAGTGTACGACTTTCATCGCTTTTTTCTCAAAATAGAAACAAAAATACAAATGAATAGACTCATGGTAGCTTTAAAATATAACAAAGGTTATGTATACGAAACTTCAAGCTTACATATTCAGGGAATTTCTTATAAATCGACTTCAAACACTGTAGTCCGCAATTCCTAATGTTAACAATGGCAAATTTACCGCTGTAAAAATTTTGCCACGCATGCGTAGTCGTTTGACCGCTGTGTTTATTTTCCCTCCCTATCCCCAGGCGCTCGCACCAATCCCCCCACGACCAAACCCTGCGTGCTAAGCAATTTCCAAACTGCTATTAAATCGAAAGAACAACAACAATGATCATGTAACCAATAATTTATTGTTTTCAAGCGTTGTTTTGGCAATATCAAACTAACTATTGGGAGAATCCCGTCATTACACAATTCTATCAAAACTACTGGTAATACTCGACAATCTGGTCATGTCAATTATGGGATGGATAGCTCTGAAAAAGGTACGTTTTCTATTGATCTTTTTAGCTTTTTCCGGCATTTATTCAGTTTAGTAAGGATTGTCTGACATAAGGTATTTACCATGATCCTCTGCGGTCCTGGCTTTGTATACGGTTTTGGTAACTAACACCTAGTTCAAACGTCGCATCTTACATGTGCCAAATCTACTGAATGCATTAGATTCGTCACATGTGAGATGTGACGTTTAAACTAACTTTCTTGAAATGGATCTATTATCATGGAATCAATTAATGTTTTACTTCCTTTGCTTTCCAATTGGCTGGGAATTTAACTGTTTTCCTCCCTTGCCAAACAATTTATCGCACAGCACTTACTTTACATGGTATTTTAAGCCACTGGCTAGAGAGACTTGGTAACGACTTCCCCTAACATAGCCCGAAACGTACGTTATTTGTGCTTTAATTGCACACTTGCTAGCGAATCAGATTTGATAATGATTACAAAATGGATATGATTATAATTGTACTACATTTATCTTAAGTTATTGATTTATTGATATAGGCTGTTTGGTGTTTTTATAGAAAGCAGCCCGAAGAGATATCGATCGGGAAGTCACGGCTCCAATGATTGGTCCAAAAGACCGAAACCAAAATCAAGTGATGAAAATCGTAACAACATCGTAACTCCGAAGCAAAGACGAAGTGTGACAATGCTTGAAACATCAATGTATTATCATCCTCCAGCTTCTAAAGGTGACTGATTATTGATAATGTCATGGTGATGGTGGTCTTTATTTCTATTAACCCGGTGGGAGTGGCACAGTGTTCTTTTTTAATATGGTGGTTTATATGTGGGCCCTATTAATCCGGTGGGAGTGGCCACCGTGTTCTATTTAATTAAATATGGCGGTTTATATGTAGGCCTTATTAACCCGGTGTGAGTGGCCACCGCGTTCTATTTAAATATGGTGGTTTATATGTAGGCCCTTTTAGCCCGGTGGGCCGGTGGCCACCGCGTTCTATTTAAATATCCGCTGCCGGGTAACCTTATATATATTGGCCCAATACCCCATATCCCCTTGCAGCCAAAATCGTGTTGCATCGAGTATAGCAAATTATATATTTCAATTTGATTTTTTTGTGTGATCTCTTTAAGTCTGAGCATTACGCTTTAGGCGTTTTTCAGTGATCAAGGTTAATTGAGATAGCTACAATAAAGGAATGAAGTATTATGCCTATATTTATTTTAGACTCCAGATGTCAGAGTGAAGACACGAAACCTACTATAGCAGATCCACAAACCGTTCGCTTCTCAATAGAAGAACGCAACGTACGCAGTAGAATGCTTGAAACATACGGAAAAGAAGGTACGACTATGTCATGTAATTCCGATCATATTTTACACTTTTTCTAATTTTACCCAATTTTTTTCATAATATAAGAACATGTTTTATTTCTCAGCTAGGCGGAATTGGTTCTTATATATATGGTTCGATCTTATATATATGGTGCTTTATTGACCAAATTTTCAGCCTAAAGGTTCTTATCCACTTGTTCTTTTATGAGGGCGTTTACTGTACCTCTAATTACTTCACAAAAAAAGTTGGCAAAGCATTCTGGTCTTGACGCTAATGCAAATGAATTATTGATTGTATTTGTATTTATAACTAAATGTTGCAATTGTATGTATTTCTTACCTTACTTTTCTTTTCATTTTCAGACTACGTCTAGTGGTTGACGATTGTTTGTTGTTTTATATACAATATGGTCACATGTAAAACATATTTTTACTTCATCTCATACGTTGTTAATAGAATTTTAAAAAACCTCTTGCTGGTCATGTTTATTTACACGTTCGAAGAATTATAGTAACTTTGGTAGTTTTTAGTTTGTTTGTTCGTTTTTTGCTTGTTTGGTTGCTTGTTTCTTCTGTTTGTACGTTCGCTTTTTTGTTTTTGTTTGTTTGTTCTAGTTCGTTCATTTGTTCGTTCGTTTGTCGTTTGATTGTTTCTTTGTTTCTTTGTTTCTTTGTTTGTTTAAAGAGAGAGAACAACAGCAGATGTACTCAAGGTTGTCAGTCCTAGTCTCCATGAATCTAAACATGAACCCCCTGAATCCCCCCCTCTCCCCAAATATATTTACCCTGCTAAGAACCTGAGAGTAACCGCAGCATTGAAAGGCCAAAATGCATGAATTGTTCTTGTCTGTTTTTGGAGGCCATGCGAGCTGGCAAAATGATAGAGCAAAAACACTAAAACCATGAAATCAAATCAAAATAGTTTCAAACTAATAGTTTATTGTGGATAATTAGTCAGTATCACTCGACCAGAAATATCAAATACAATGGAAAGAATACCTCATTATAACTTTACATGTCTTTCATAGCTAGTGACTAATAGTTACTATATCAAGCCTGATTCGCACTTTCATCGCTACGATCCCTGAGATCACCAGGTTCGATCAAACAATTGACTATCGATATCGCAGCGATCCCAGCGATCGAGTTTCCATATAATCGTTACGTTCGCAAGCATATGGTCGCTCCTGGGTCGCTGCGTTCATTGGTCACTTTCATTGGCGATCCTTGAGACTATTCCACAGTAGAAGTTTGGCTTTATTTTACTTCATGGATATTTTGTTTTCACTCAATTCAAACTGTTGGGCACTAATCTAAGAATAAAGACAGCAATGACCATGACCCACCATCCATTTTGGTTTTGCAATGCGTTTTTGTTCAAGTATGCTGTATTCAAAAATAGACCACCGCTGTACATTTTGACAAAAGGCGCATTTGCACAGGCTAAGCCTCGATTTGTTGTAAAAATATTTACAAATTTAAAGCAAAGCACGAAAAAATGCTATCACTTAACAATAGAAAACACATTTGAATTTTCGCTGAGTCGAGGCTGTCCCTGTACAAACGAAGCTGGACTATTACAAAAAACGCCCCGCGTAGATCGAACAGTATAATTGAACGATGCGAGCTTTCTCAGTGTGCTTGAGTATCGTGACGCGCTGGAAAATTGTAGAAATCATAGAATATGAGATACCAATTAGTTGTGAGATAAGCCGGTTCATATGCTAAACATTTGCGGTACAAACCTCTTGACTTTGCCTTTTATCAAATATTTAGGTAATTAAGACTAGTTTAGCAACGCTGTCATAATTCAGTTCAATCCTATCTTCACCAAATGTGATATCCTTAATAAAAGACAACTTATTATCGGTAAAACAATAAGCCCAGGCATTCTTAGTGATGCTATATGCCTCTCCTTATCCACCACATTATGTACACTTACTAGAAAGTTCTTTAAGTAACACTTGAGTTCGATATTTTCTGCACATCTGTTTTGTCAATGAAAATCTCTCTTTCTTTGCAGATAAGTCGGTCATATACTCTTCTAATGAAGTACATTCTAAACCAAAGGTTATCATGCATAAAGGTAGTGTTTGTTTGACGACTTAAGTGTGTTGTTACTGGTGGGATCCTTGAAGCGAAGAAAAAGTGCAATTTACTGAAACCGGGGCCACCAAAACATAATTATCCAATCACGATCGAGAATATGAACCATAGAATCTCTACAAATGTTTGATTTTTTTTTTGCTTAAAATGCTAATAATTTTCATTGTATGTGAACGGAATAGATCAAGATTGAATAAGAAACATCTTAGCCTGTGAGAACCCTGTAAGAGATTTTGTTTGTTCTAAAATATATATATTTTGAAATTTGTTTGGGTGGCCCCGAGCTGTAACGATTTTAAAACTAGTTTTTGTGAATATAAAATCTTTCCATAGCTTTGTCTAGCTTCTAGAATTTTGATGTCGCGAAAGTATATATATGATGCAGGGCACTGGTTCATGCGCAAGTATTGTGGAGGGGTTCTTATCACTGCAACACCGCTAAACATGTTTTGACAACACTGCATCACAATAACTCTCTCATCAAACACTACGAACATTACAGCTTTAACATTCACCCGCTATGCAGCTTTGTACACCGAATACCGAAGGCATTTACATCACTGCATCTCCGCACTTTGATAATTTTTTCACTGCAACACTGCATA